>VFFE01007672.1:214798-319489 GCA_008921705.1 Burhinus oedicnemus | reverse complement strand
GGGTTGGGGCCGGGCGGGGGCGGGCGGCGGGAGGAAGCAGCCGGGGCGGAGCGGGGGGGGGCGGAGGGAAGCGGGGGCCCCGCTGCGGCTGCACGGGCCCCGAGGGGCTCTGGGCAGACGGTGCCGGGACGGCCCCGCAGGGCGGTGGGGCTCCGCCGCTCTCCCCGGGGCCGGTCGGCGGCGCCCGCTCACCCCGCAGCGGTCGCGAAGCGGGATGGAGGTGGGTGTAGGATGAGCCCCCGGGGCGGGGAGGGGGGGACCGGAGCCCCAGGGAACGGCACAGACGGGAGAGGGTTATTTTTCCCACCCACTCCCCCTCCTGGCACAGACCGCATCCCGGCTCGCAGCCCAGTTAAAGATGCCAGTTGCCAACCGCCTCCCTCTGCCTTCGCAGGTGACCGAGGGACCCCAGCGTGAGTGGGGGGGGGACCGGAGCATCATGGCACACTCCGTCTCAGCCTTCCAGGTTGCCTACATCTCCATCGAAGTCCTTATCGCTTTGGTGTCCGTGCCGGGGAATATCCTGGTCATTTGGGCTGTGAAGATGAACCAGGCGCTGCGGGATGCCACTTTCTGCTTCATCGTTTCGCTGGCGGTGGCCGACGTGGCCGTGGGGGCTCTGGTCATCCCCCTGGCCATCATCATCAACATCGGACCCCAGACAGAGTTTTACAGCTGCCTCATGGTGGCCTGTCCCGTCCTCATCCTCACCGAGAGCTCCATCCTGGCGCTCCTGGCCATCGCTGTGGATCGGTACCTGCGGGTGAAGATCCCTGTCAGGTAGGAAAACTCATCAGGACAGGCTCTGCGGCGGCTGCTGCGGGGGTTAAAAGGGAGCGAGGATGCCCCAAACTCTTGGAGAAGCACTGGGAGAAAAGTCTTCCTCCACGTTGCTGGCCAGGACATACCTGGCCGCAGTGGGAAGTGGGGCAGGCTGGGCTGGGGGGCGCAGGGGGGTGAAGGCTTTGGCAGCTTTGCTCGGGGGTTCAGGGGTGCCGGGGGTACAGGCAGAGATTGCATTGCGGCAGCCGGCAGGCAGGGCAGCGCTTCACCGGGTCCCAGGGGCTGGGACAAAGTGTGTCCCACCGCCCATGGGAGAGCACGGGCTGGGTGCTTCTGGGAGTGACAAGGGGACAATAGATTTGTCTTCAGTCCAGGTTTTCCCTTGCTGTGGGGAGCCCGGGGGTGATAACCTGCTTGCTCATGGACATGTGGGACACAGCTTTAGGGTTTTGAGGGACCAGAGGTGACAGCCCGGCGCATCTCCTGCAGCAGGCTCACCCAGGAGAGACCCCTGGCTATGGGGCTGTCCCACATGCGACTCTTCTCCCTGTTTTTCCCCTCCTCATCATCTGTATCTGTTGTCAAAGCCAAGCCCATAGCAAATACCGTGGGGCGTAAATGGGGGGATGCACTTTATTTGAACTCTGCTGCTTCTGGAGGACATATTTAACCGCTTGGTGGCCGGCTCCCTCCCCGCTGGTGTGGTGCTGCAGCCCCTGGGGCTGGGGGGAGGCAGCAGTGGGGCCAGGATGCTGCAGTGGGACCGGGAGTGTCAGCGGGGCTGGAAGGGGATGTGACACCCGGCGTTGGTGCCGCTCGCCCGCACGTCCCGGCTCAGCTCCTGGCTGTGCGGTCACTGTCGCTGGTCCCCCTTGCTCTGTTCGAGGACATGCCCAGGCTGCAGGGCCACCTTTGCTGGGCTCGTCAGCTTGGGAAAGGCTCCCGCTGCCAAGACCATTGCTGGAAAACTCAGCCCAGCCAGGACTGCTGAGCACACACACAGCTCGGGTCACCCCACTGACGCCTTTGCAATTCAGACATGGGCTCCAGCCTCTTCGCTGGAGGGGTCCAGGACCCTTCATCAGCACAAAGACCCCACCTAAAGGTACCAAAGCCCCTTGTGTTAGGCGCTGCTCAGACCTCAACGGGCATAGGACCCTTCCCGGGGCAGAAATCGCCTTCCTGTACAGGGAGACAGGGACAGGAGGCACCTGCGTCAGGATCAACTGACTGCTCAGGACTGCTTGGTGCCCCCAGATCCGCTGGATCCGGCCAGAGATCTGTTGCTTTTGGGATTTTCCCCCAGCCGTGGCTGGCACAGGCCGGTCGGTGAAGGAACATAAGGCAGAGGAGGGGGCACAGGATAAAACCACTGTCCCTGCCCACCCCCTCCCTGCCGCACACGATTTCGCAGGCTGTTCCCAACTTCCTCTCTAAGTGTGATTTTTTTCCCAGGCTGAAAAAATCCTCGTCTTCCAGCCCGTCGGTGTATCCGAAGCGATTCTCACCCTGTCATTGCTCTTGGTGTTTTTTTGGTCCGCCTGCATCCCCTGCGCGGTGGCGATGGGTTCAGGTGTGGGAGGACTGAGGCTTTATACATAGCAACGCTGCCTAGCTCACGTCTGTCATTTTTCTAACAAACCCAGTCTTTTTTCCCTCCCTTGCTGCCTCTGAGCATCAAATGGGCCTTTTTGGAGAGATTTCTGCCCTGAGCCCAGGAGCTTTCCCGGGAGCAATACTAAGTTAGAGCCCCCCCCTATATAGTCTGGGTGGGTTTTTCTCACGCAATATCAACCCTGAATTTGGTCATTCCGTTTCGTGCCCGACCACTTGGCATCGTGACATTTTCCTCTGACTTTTCGTAGCCTACTTTAATACTGAAAGGCTTCGTAGCCGCAACAAGAAGGGGTTCGGCTTTGCCAGCTCTCCCGTTCGCTTATCCCTGGATGTATCCTTCTCTCCCTGGCATGAATTCCCAGCGGTTGCCAGATGCAGCAATTCCAGGTGATTTTGTGCCCTGGACGCAGCAACAGCAAAACAACTTTGGCGATCCCAAATAGGACCAAAAACGCCACTAAGGAATATTCCCTGAATCTGAAATGCCTCGAGTTTCTCCCAACCTGTTGCTAGAGGCTGAGAGATGACACTGAAAACATTTTTACAGTGCTGGCAGCTCAAATCACGGCTTCGTGGTGTCATTCCTCACTGTGACACTGAACCCACCGGTGTGCAAATTGGTGCTGGGTGCTGAGAGCCTGCGGCACCTCGGCAGGACTCGGGTCCCTGGCAAGACACCCACCACGGGGCCGTGTCCATCGTAGGTGCCCTGGAAGAACCCAACTCCCTCTTTAGCAAAGCTCCCCCTAAGCCCGTCACTTTTATATTTGGGCTTCACTTTTATATTTGGGCTCTGTGGCCAAGTCTCCGTGGATTTGGGACCTCCCCAGGCAGGGCCAAGGGGAAACAGCAGAGGAGGAGGAGGTGTCCCATGCCCACACGTGGCTGCTCATGCATGGGAGACGCCAGGGAGAACTGCTAATTCCCTGGAGCTCCACGGGCAGAAGCAGTCCTGGGCAGCGATGGCATCCCACAGAGATTTGCAGGCATGTGGGGAGCGATGTGGGGGGATCTCTGGCTCGGCCACATCCCTACGGCAGCCGGGACACAGAACAGGGACATCCCCTCCGGCACAGGGCCGGCCAGCATCAGGCACGGAGGGGACAGGGTCAGCAGACAGCGTGCACGCCACAGCCTGCTCCTCTGCCAAAGAAAGTTCCCAGATAAGCCCGGCACGGGGTGGATGCTCGCCAGCGTGACCCACGCATGGCCCAGCGTGGCCGAGGGGGGTCTCATGGGCTGTCGGGCACGGGGTGCCCCGTGTCCCCGGCCACGCTGTCTGCTCGCAGGCAGCCCTGGCTCTGCCGAGGCTCGGGGAGAGGGGACAGCGGGGACGGGAAGCAAATGCGTTTCACAGAGGCAGGGACTGGAAGCAGCAAGGAGAGAGGCTCCATGCATCCCTGCTCCGTCCTCCTGCCGACCATCCCGCAAATCCCATCTCTGCTCCGGGGGGTCCCCAGCGAGTCACCACTTGCATTTTGGGTTCTGTAAAGGGGTGTGCAAGGGTTTCCACGTCCCTGTCACGTACTGGCTGACTGGGGGAGGTGACAACAGGGCTGTTGGCTGGGAAGGGTTGTCTGAAGGAGAAGCAAAGTCACCGCTGGACTTTCCAGGGTTTCTATTTAATTAGGTGGAGCTGGAAGCGCAGCTCGGCAGGGAGGGGGGAACACGGTGCATGGCAGCCTGGCTCTGGCCATGGACACGCTGGCCCTGGAGACTGTGAGCTTGGGGGAACAGCCTATAGGTTTGCTCCTTCTTCCAGCAAACACAGGGATCCATCTGCTGCCCATGGACCCGTCCGGAGAGCAAGCCCTGGGGGAAGATCAGGAGCTTTGTGGCCCTTGGGGGTGGGTGTTTGCTGGCAGCATGTCTTGAGCAAATGGTGTCCTGAGACATTGGTAACGTGTCTCGGGATGGCAGCGGGAGATGCCCAAGCAGCATCCGATGCTCTGTCTCAGGCACCCTCCTTGCTCCCATGGTTGTGTTGCACATGGACACAGAAGCACAGAGGAACGTGGGCCACTTGTGGAGGGTGTAAACAGATTTTAAGGGACGGAGAGGGGTCTTTCACGGCTCTGAGTCAGCACTTCTTTACTCCTGCTCTTGGAGGTGAACTCAGTGGACACCTGGCACGGTTGGGATATCCCACCGAACCCTGTCCCTCTGCCCCAAACCACTGGGTAGCATCCCCCTGGCTGCTGGGGTCTGAAGGATGCTGCCTCCCCCCAAGGGGCCTTTCCTTGACTCTGGAGGGATGCAAGAGCATCTCTTGGGTTGAGCAGGCTGGAGCAGAGGGTACTACGCTCCCCAGCCTCCACAGGAACCGCTCTAAACAGCTGGAAACCACCTAAAATAGGTTTGCTGCCTTCATGCTGGTGGAAAAGCTCACATCTCCCCTGTCGCATCCTTCCTCCCCGGCTGGCGGCAAGGCAGGACCCTCGTCCTGTCGTCCCCTCCAGCCAGGCACAGCGGGGTCCCCAGCCGAGCCCAAACTTCCCTCTCGCGTCTTGGGGAAGATGAAACGAGTTCAAAGGGAGGGGAAGCAGCTGACCGGGGGCGTCCGGCAGGAACCGGCCCCTCGGCATCCCCGCGGTGGCGGTTGGTGGCAGGATGCTGGAGAAGATGGGGCCGGAGGGATGTTTGTGGGGGGATGTAGCTCCTTCGGCACCAGCCTCCGCTGACCCAGAGGCCCCCGTCTCTGCTCCGAGATGCTGTGTTGGGCTTTTTGGAGAGGGCCATGGCAGAAGGAGCTGGTGTCCTCGGGACACACTGAACCACAGCCCCTTGGCCAGGGATGCTGGATGTACAGATGCAGCCTGGTCCTGTCATGGCATATCCTTGGGGGTCCTCACCTTGTCCACTTCACTTGGACCACCAGGTCTTTCCTCAAGTGCTTTGAAACACGTGCCAGGAAGATAAAAACTGGAGAAATCTACTGGTAGCAAGAACCCTTGTACATGGGGTCTCTCACTCCACAGCAGGGACCTCCACTCTCTGTGCCTGGGCTTTGACATTGGGGTGCCCCCCCCAGCCCTGCCCTTCCCACCCTGCGGCATCCCAAGGAGCATCCCACCAGGGCAAGATACATTTTGTGTTGCTGAAGGTTTCGAACACACACACGAGGCTGCAGAGCCGTGGAAATTAGACCAAACAGGGCTGGAAATTGCTAGGAAATGGGAGGGGAGGGGGGCAGGAGGCTGGGGCGCAGCAGGGGGAGAGCCCAGGGTAAAGCAGGGTCTGTGGGTGGCTCTGTGGACGGCGTGGGCATTCTCCAATGGCTCGGAAGCGCCCTGTCCTAAGCCTTATGAGATAAAACAACTCAGGGATGGCAGGAGCATCCCTCAGCCCTGGACTGCAGCGGCTGCAAGCCAGGAGATGAGGAGGACTTGCAGGTAGCCTGCGTGCTCTTGGATGGACCTGGTGGTGGAAGGGGGAAGCTTTCCCCCCTTGACCCTGATGTTTTTCAGGCTCCTGCCTGATCTCAGGCTCTTGCCGGGACTGCAGCGCTCTTTCCCCTTCTCTCCAGTCCTGCCAAAGGCTGCGGGCGTGGGGCCAGCTGGGGCTGGGTCACAGGGAAGCCTAGGAATTCTCGTCACCCTTGGCCAGCTGGGTTGTGGAGCAGGCCATGCGTTCAAGATGGTTTTCCCCTCTTTCCTCCACTGAGAGTTCATGGAGGGTCTTGGCAGGAGAGCAATGGACACCCCGCTACCATGGGAGGGGGAATGAGGCGGACGTTGAGATGAAACCCTGCTTTGGCCCAAATTTCCAGGCACCAAAGCACCTAAGGGCCCATGGAAAATCTTTCCAGCACTCCCAACACTAAAGGCCAGCAAACTTCCCCAGATGCTTGGGCTCTGAGGCCCAGCAGATGTGACCGGGATGGAGATGGGGAGGTTTCAGACCAGGCTGGGATGTGTGGTGGTCCCAGTGCCTGGGGGAGCTGGTCCCCTGGGGACAGTACCCAGTGAAATGGGGAGGTGTCAAACTTCAGCAGCTACTTTTCAGGCTGGCATGAGGGTTTCAACCCAGAGCAATGGGGTGAAATTAAGAAAAGGAAATGTATGCTCCACCTGAGGACAATTTGCTGGCCAGGTGATGGGTTTCACATGTCTCCAGGGAGGCAAGGGTGACTGGAGATGTCTCTAGCCAGCCTTGCCAAAACAGCAGACAATAAGTGAGGGCGGCAGTGAGTGATCCTGCCCAGCCAGGCAAGTGAATAGACCAAACCGTGGCTCTTCCGAGGCTTATTTTTAAATTTGGAGGAAACATTTCAAAAGCACGCAGGTGACTCAGAGCTGGGAGTGAGCGTGAGCTCAGAGAGCTGCAGGGGGGCTCTCGTGCCCAGGAGCTCATCTAGGTTTCTTTCAACCTCTGTTAGTCAATGAAAAGATGCCACCCGTCCTTACAGGTCCTGCCCCTGCAAAAGAGGACTACATTTCCAAGGAAAACGTTCCCGTTTTACCTAAACCAGAGAAATTTTGGGGACTAGCAGGTCTTTGCAGCCGCTTCTTTCTCAGAGTGATTTTCGCTCTGCCTTTGTTGCCCTCCACCAGGTATATTTTTAGCAAACAAGGGTGACCTGTGGAGACCTTCATTCCCAAGGAACAGGCAGATCAGATCAGATGGAGAATGAAATGCAGCAATCGCAGTCCAGAGAGGTTTGCTGGAGACTTTGGGCCGTTTCCAAGCTGCGGTTTCCAACACCCTGCACCAGCTCAGCGTTTGGGTGCTAGATCAGAGCAAGCATTTCACCCCGAGCTCTGCTGGAACCAGATCCGGGGTGCACAGACGAGCTGTGCCGGTCCAGGACCAGGACCTCAATTCTGGTATCAGAGAGATACTCAGAGCCTTGGAAACAGGAAAGGATTTACCAGCAGGTTATATTGGTCTTGAGATCCTGGTAAATACCCAGGTGAGCCGGTTTTCAGCATGACTCTGTGACCTGCAGAGTAATTTTCAGCCAAGAACAGGCTAAGTCAGAGATCAAAGCCACGAGGGCTCTTCCCTCGGTGAGGGGACGTGTGGATTAGGCTCAGCAGGAACGCGCGCGGCTGCCGCAGCAGCGCCACGAGACGTCTGCCGACAGACGCAAAAATCAGGTCACTCGAAAAAGCTACAGACGCTGCCATGCGAGCCAGAGGGAAGCGACTCGGGCTGTAAGCAGTGTCCCCAGCTCCCGGGCTCTTAGGGATAACGCCGGGGTTTGCAGGTGCCCCCCCACCTCGGGATGCGGCGAGGGTCTGACCGCAGGATGCTCCGTTCTCCATAACACAGAGGGAAGGAGAGAAGACCGGTGAATCCTGTGCAGGGATGTTCCAGACTTGCTGATATTTGGGGTTATTCCCAAATTTTCTGGATTAAAAGGGCAAGGCGAGATGCATGACCTCCAGAGACCCTGGATGGGCTTCCTGGGCAGCATCCCAGCTCATCCCAACCCTTCTCCTGTATCTCTGAGTGGGGCAAGACATGGTCCCGTGCTGGGTAAGCTGCCCAGGGTATCATTTCACCCTGACCCCGTTAGCTGCGAGTCAACATCTGTCCCCTCCGCACAGCTTATGTCTGCCCGCGTTGCGGTGCAGGGTGAGGGACCAGCTCTTTCTTGCTGGTGTTCACCCACTATACCCCAAAATCGTGCTCTGGAAATATTTTCATCGGGTTTTTTCCCCATTTCTACTGATTTTCTGGTTAAAGCATCGACCCTTGATAATGCATCACCAGTAAATTTGAAGGCATGTTCCCAGCAAGGGCAATAGCGCATTTGCAGACAGGGAAACTGAGGCACAAAGAGGCACTGTGGCTCGCTCAGGGTGAGCCCACCAGGCAGGGACAGAGGCTGGGGCACAGTAGGTTTGGATGCTGAGATACACCAGGACAACCTGGCCTGTCTCTTCGCGCCCTGTGCAGTGATCAGCTCTCACAACTGTGCCCAGGGCACCCAACCAGCTCCTCCATGATCCCAGCCCAGGAGGTGTGATCTGTGTAGGAGTAACTCAATGAAATGGGGTTATCCAGGAGGCCAAACGGTCCTCCTGGGCTGCAGGTCCCTGATCTGCGGAGCCTGGAGTCACTCTTGCCAGCAATTGGTCCTGATTAAAAGTGACAACATCTCCATCCACTGAGAGAGTCAAAAGGGGCTGAGACACATCTGTAGGGACGATGCCCTCAGCAAGGGGCCTCCTGCCCAGGAATCCATCCTGCAGGGAACACAGACATCAAACCAGCTGGAGATGGGTGGACGGAACCCAGCAAGGCTCTGCCACCTTGTCCTGGTTTGAGTGACACAGGACTAATTTCTCTTCTAATGGTTGGGAAAATTGCACTTTTAGAAGACTCTAGTGTCTGAATTTGTGACAATATTTACTTTACAGCCAGCTATCATATGCAGGTTTCAAGGTCTCAGGGTTTTTGAGCTCGCCAGGTGCAGGGATGAGGAGGAGCGAGACCCGGGCACTTGACCCAAGCTGGCCAACAGGGTCATTTCATACCAGGAACGGCACATTCAATAGAAATTGGGAAGTTTGCTGTGAAGTGCTCTCTCTGCCTTAATAGTTGTGATCCTGAGAACTTTGCCCCAGTGCTGGACCCCTGAGCCCTTCCCTTCCTCCCAAAGCCGTAGCACTCACAGTGTCCCACATTTGCTGTCCCCTGCTGGGAGTGCACAGCTTCCTACAGATAGAATGGGCTGAGTATAATCCTGGTACATTATATATTGGTATTGGGATCAATACTGGTTCTTTAGTGTTATCAATGTTAATTATCTAGCCTTACTCTATTAAATCTCTTTATATTTCAGCCCCTGGGTTTCCTTGTTTTTCCCAATTCCCCTTCCCGGGTGGGGAGGGGTCACCGGGTGAGAGAATAATTGTCTAAATGACAATAAATTGTTGTGGATTTCTCAAACCGTAACACACCTCCATAGCAGTGATTCAGGTGTGTTGGGTACCATCTGCCCAAGAGGACCTACTCTATGAAGTGGACAGATGGGACACTAGCTAGCTTGCATTTCTTCATCCCATGGCAATATAAACTGACCATGAGGTCCCTATTGAGCAAAAGGTGAGGGGGACCAACAGCCAGGGCCACCTGGATATGGTGGGATGGACAGCAAGGTGTCTGCAGTGAGTAAGGTGAGGTGAGCGATGGTCCTGTGTCCATGGTACAGTAGTCCATCAGACCCATGGTTGTGCAGCAGAGCCCCCAAAACAGCTGGGAACACCCAGACAGACTGTCACACTTCCAACAGCACCACTAAGCGCTTTGGAGATGGTTTTCCCTTTTCTGGAGTGACTGGGGTGTTTCTAAGGGCGCTGCGTTGGTGGAGGTGATGGTGGTGCACACTGGGGCTTGGTGTCCAGTGCTTTCCAAGTACCCTGTGCAGCTGCCGGCAATAAGACAAATGAAACACCCTACAGAAAGAGGCTCTGCCAAAGCAAAAGCTGCTGATTCAGCCTGCCCAGTCGCCACCAGCCCAGCCTGGCCCTGCAGGCAGCACGTCAGGAGTGAGTCAGGACCAGCTCACCATGGTGCGTGCCGTCACCACAGCCATCCAGTGCTGGAGCTGGCTCAGTGCATGCAGGAGCCTTTTGATGGGGGTCCTGGGTCTTCCTCTACACCTTAGATGGAAGAATGTGACTCCATCAACAAGAGGTGTCATCATGACCTGGTTGCTGAAATGGTGCCCACCTCCGCTCCATGCTGGCTGGAGCAGATGATTGAGCAGAAATAAGTGACTCACGGGGTCAGGGCTGGGGGTGCAGGCAGGCTCAGGTACTCCTCTGCTGCGGAGCCGGCACCAACACCCTCCCCAGCCACCGGATCCGGAGCTGCAGGCTGGTCTCTGTGTCATTGCCCAGCCCTTGGCACATGCATGTGGTGTCTGTCTTGCTCTGGTCAGACATGTGCCATGTGGCCACCACCAGCCGAGCCACCCTCAGCTGCTTTTACACCCCAGGGTGCATCACAGCGGGGTTTGTCTATTCCCCATGTTAGGATGATCTTAACTGTGTCTTAAAAGTGCCAGGTTGACTTTGTTGACCAGAAAGGGGATTTTGGCCACGAGCTTGGATGGAGACAGTTTGGAAAAAGCCCACCAGACTCCGTTTTCAAAGTCTGATCTGGAGGGACCCCCAGACCCACAGCTGCAGTTTGCAGTCAGTGAGGCCAGACCCAACAAGATCTCCTGTCTAGGACATCTCAAAGCAGCTTGTGCCTAAACACAAGGGACTACTGGACATGAGGACAGGCTCTGAGGGGACACAGCAGCCAGCTGGGTGGGTGGCCTGGGACCTGCAAGTCCCTGGGACTTCAAAGCAGAGCAGGCAGGGCTGGGCAGAGGCTCAGGGACAATGGGGCCATGGAGCCGCTGCATCCAAATGGCTGTGCTCGAAATCAGCCTGACAGCAGGGAGGAATGACTCATCCCAAGGAGTCACAGCGCAAGCCTCGGCATGGAGAGGGATTTCGGTGGGACCTGTTGGAGCAGACGTGAGGGAGTAAAGAAGGGTCTGAAATTCAGAAGGTCGGTGTATTGGCAGGTCTATATTCTGGTGTGGAAGCAGAGGGGACAGAAAGGTCACTGCAACACAGCGAAGGGTGGAAAAAAGGAGGAAAACATGGAGGAGGCACCGTGGTGAAATGACCTGAGAGATGAGTTTCTTCATGACACACACGGGAGTCATTTCAGAGAGAAAAGAAACTGATGGGCTGGAAGAAAACCTCTGGCTGGAGGAAGGACAGGGAAAAACCCTGCAGGGTCCTGCCCACAGGAGTGTAAGGAAAGCCCAGGGACTTGGTCCCTGCAGACGGTGGGACATGGAGCACGGAGGAGACCACGCAGGTGAGAGACTCCTGGGAGAGACGAGGACAGCTTGAGAGGCTTGTCCCCTTGGAGACAAGGGCAGCAGCTCAGAGCCCGGGGAAATGACAGCCAGCACAGCTGAGCTAATACAGACAGTATTGGTTTATCCTGGAGATAAATTAATGATTTTTCAAAGTGATCCCACTGGATACACCAGGGATGGATGCAGGAGCTGAGAGCCTGAGAGAGCCCAGCATGCGGGTTGCCGATGGGCTGGGAGGAGCGGTCCCGGGGAGCCGATCCATTTGGGACACATCTCATCCAAGGTGCCCTGAACTTTCGAGCCCATGAAATGGGAAACCAGCCATCCCAGAGGCTGTCCAGGCTCCTGACAGGGAGATGCCTTCTCTGGCAGCACGGCTGCCCAGCTGCCGGGGCAGGCGCCCGGCTCTTGCGCGGGATGCCCGGTTGCAAGAAAGAGCAATTGATGCTCTCCAAGGCGGCCACAAAACAGCCCCACAGGCAGCGGGGTGTCCTGCAGAATAGCAATGAGCTGAGCACCCCCTGCTCCGCCAGCACCCAGCGCCACCGCAGCCTGCCTCCGGGCACGTAGCCGCCTTTCCAACTGGAGGACGGCTGAATGGGCAGGCCTGGGTATTAAGGAGACATCATTGGTGATGCCATCAGCAAGAGAGTATAAAATAAACCCAAGGGGTTGGGATCCTCCTTCCTATAGGGCGCAGGCAGCAAGCGCCTATGGGCTGAGGGCCAGATGGGTGATGGGTGGCAAATAGGGGAGGAAAGGCCATTTTTGGTGACGTAGGGCAGTGCAGAGCAGGATCAGCCACTGGAGAGTTTGCAGCATCTCAGTTTGTCCTTCGTTGCGCTCAGCCCGGTGGGACCTAGGAGCTCCCCTTTACACCCTTGGCCCATCTCTCACTGCCTTTTCCATCCTTCCCCCCATCCATTCCTTGCCTGGGCTTTGTTCCCCGGCACTGGGCAGGGACCGCTTTCAGCAGCCGCTGCAGTCTTGGGTGGTCTGGTTGGATATTTGTTAAGAACAGAAGTCTGTTCACAAAAAGGAGCTGGAGGAGGAATGCGGATTTGCTCCCCAGCCCCATTCCCTTGTCTTCCTCGCCAGCCTCCGTCCATGCTGTCCCTGAGACTGGCTGTGGTGCAGACCCCTGAGTACCAGCGGTACCTGAGCAGGACCACAGGGACATAGAGGCAGAGAGGTGACAGTCCCAGACACTGCCTGGGGTGACAATAACACCTTCCCATTGTTCCTCAAAGGAGGCCCAGAGGACAGAAAACGGGGACACCACCGGCATGGCTGTCTATCCACCTTTCCTAGGCCATTTCTCTCCCTGCATCCAGAGATCAGGATGATTTTTCTTGGCCTCCTTCAAGTCAGGGAAGTGCCAGCTCCTGGCGCCAGGAGCGCTTTCTCGTTCAACTCAGTTCATCTTGCTTCACTTGGCATGTCATACCCCCCCTCTGCGACTCAGTTTCCCCATCTGTTCACAGAGGGAATGATGCTACAAACTCTCCGAGAGCACCGAGAGGCCGACGCTGAGAAATGCTGTCTCAGACATAGCCATAATTAGCACAGTCTTACAGCCTAAATTATTTCTTTCTTTTCTGCACTGGTAACAACAATCAGTGACTTAAACCTTGTAAAACGCCAGAATGAGACACTCATTTTTCTCAGCGCAAACGGCTCTGTTCGCCTGCGGCACCGCGCGGTCGAGACTGGGAGAGAGCTTAGAGTGTGTCCAGATGGACGCGGCGAAGCCGGCGCAGAGCCAGGCGGGCGCCTGCGTGGGCGCAGGCGAGCGGGGTTTATTTTAAGTGAGGTCATTCCCCACGTTCAGCGCTGCTGGGACACAGGTGCTTTACGGGCTCGGAGAGCTCTGTTTGCTCAAAGGGAGCTCCGGGTGCCCTGGTACCAGCAGCCGTCCCCGTCTTGCACCCACTGCCACGGTGCTCCAGCATCGGTGATGGAGGCGGCCACCCTCCATAGGGTCATCGCTCGCCCTGAGTGCCACAGGTCCAGCCACAGCAAAGCACCTCCATCTCCAGCAGCCTGGGGACCTTCCTGCACCGCTGCACGTCCCTCATGCACCAGGGAAGGGTGATGCCGGGTCCCTCTCAGGCTTCACAGGGACCGGCACAGTCCTTGTGCTTGGGGAGGACTCGGTCCTGCCTGGCCCATGCATCCTTCATCTCCGTGCCCTGCGCCAGCCAGGCTGCCTGGGCAGAGCCAGGCTATGTCTGCCCATTGCTCCTTGCCTGGATTTAATTGCCAGAGTAATTAGGAAGATGGACAGGGTGTAATTTATGCCTAGCTGATGCATTTTACTGCAATTCCGGGTCTTGGGTCTCAGCTCTTTCTCTCCGCCATCCTGATGGAAATACTGAGCTGCTTCCTTCCAGGCAACAAGGTTCAATCAGTTTTCCTCCGAGGGAATAAATAATCTTTTAAATCTGAAAGAGGAAACAGAGTTTAAATAATAAACTTCAGGTTTCCTTTGCAGTTGCACTTTTTATTTGTTTTCTTGGCGAAAGATCGATTCTGTGCGGTGAGAGAACATTTGATTGCAGTGTTAACTGGAGCCTTCACTTTCAATTTGGCATTTCGTTTGGCTGATCAAGATATATAGACCTGGACAGATTCATCCCAACATAAATAACTTGATGGTTTGACACATATGTACTCTGATCCTCACTTCTCCCGTTTCTGTGGTGTGGTGGAAGGGTGAATAACGCAGATTTTACTCATGCTTTTGTGGCAAGTTGTGTTGGGCAGAAGTTGGAAGTCAACTGTAGCACAAAATGGCATCTCCCAAATGATTTTCATTAATTGAAATTACATATAGCCAACTCATTAGCAAAAAAGAAAAAATTTAAATTAATCCAACTGCTTTTTGCATTTGAAATTGATCTTTTAATCAAGGGAAGTATGCATTGGACAGAAGACGCTGAACTGATTGTTTTGGGTTACCGTGTCCTCTGAGGTTTAGAAACAGTAGATCTCGTCGGCACTCCTAATTCTCATTTAGACATTAGGCAGAGAAATCAACCTCCCTCGTTTTGCGAGCTTCCAGCCAATTTTTCAGTCTTGAATGTACTAATCTCCTGAACTGGGCTAAGTGCAAGAAGGGAAATGTTCCCTTTGCAGCGACAAATTGTGCTGTGAGGATTCTGGACAGCAATAACAAGTTGTAGCCTAAGAAACTGAGGAGTTCAGTTGTTGACTGCAAAATCGAGAGTCGGGTTAGCAAGCAGAAGTGTAAAAACCAAGAAATTAAAAGACAGCCGATACTAATCTCTTGTTCCAGATGTAATTATCTCTTTTCCTGAAGCGTCCTTCTGCATTGGAGAGATAAAGATCCACCTCAGCCCTGCTTCGTGGCTGGGTTCATGCCTCTTCACAGGAGATGCTATCTCCAGTTTCCTGCCTCCCATTCATCCAGGGAGCAGAACTCGATGTCCTGTCAAACGCAGGTGAAATGCCAACAGTAGGTCTCAATACCCCTCTTATTGCCCTTCCAGTTGGGATCTCTCATCTGCTCCTGCCTTTTAATGGCTTTCGGTGCTTTTCGGACTCCCCCGGTTGGAGGTCTCCTCTGGGTACCAACTTGTCCTTTGATTTAGCGGCTGTCTCAGAGCGTGATGGTGACATGCAGGGAAGGACGGTGGCAGTGGGCAGCCTGCCCTGGTGCTGTACAGATGGCACCAGGAGCTTCCTTAGCCGGCATCTTCCTCCCGGCACGGCCGGCTTTCTGCAAGCCACAGCATTTTGTGGGACGGAGTATGAGCCATAGAGGCTCTTGGAGCCCAATCACACCAGGCATTTTATATCTGCCGACTCATTTCAATTTCTCATAGAGCCCACATTTGACAGATTTGGCATTTTAAGTGGTTTTTAGAGCTGCCTTCTTTCTTCATCCTCACCTCTTCCCCCTCCCTTCTCCATTTTGGGACCTGGCTTTCAGAGTCCTCATTTCTCAGAGGCTCTTTTGCATAAAGAACAAAAATATGCAAAGCGTAGAAAAATTCAAGTACAATACAAATAGTAATTGAAAAAACACTGCTTTTATCCAGCAAAGTCCTGGATTTACACTGAAGGTAGCCAAAGCTGCATTTTATCCCTTCGGCTTTGTACTACATGAGTACATCACCCTGACTTGTGTAATCACACAGTGACACGCGGAGACACGCAGAGACACGCAGAGACACGCAGGATCAGCTGCTGAGCCAGGCCTGGGCAATCAGCTCCCAGCTAATCGCCACGACAGGGACAGGGTTGATGTGTGGGAGCATTGAGGTGGCCAGATCCACGGGGTGATGGTCCAGCATGGCGAGGGCAGATGACCTGAGACTCCTGGCCAGGCGCAGTGATTTCCCCACCACGATGCTGGCTGAGAAACACCTCCAGCACACTGCCCAGAGAGAGATGCACGTAGGTTTTGAGCGTCTCTTCCCAAAACCTTCTCGCCCTGCAGAAATTGCCTTCTGCTGGAGGTGGGGTTACTCTCAGCATCGCAGGGGCTCAGCCGTGAGATGGGGACATGCAGGACTCACTCTCAGACCCGTACTCCTCTCCAAGGACGTGTTCGCACACCACATTTCTATTTTTGACAACAAAACTGTTTAAATGCTAAGAATGTCCAGTAAAGTTATTGCTCAGGGGTGACACTGAAACCAAGTCCATCGTGCCCATCATGCTGCCCATGAGCAATGTAGCCAGCTTTCATAATTTCACCCCATCTCTTCGGGACTTGGTTGTTCCTCTCTACGTGCCCTAATTTCCAAAGTCCTGGTGCTGTAGAAGAATCTCAACTTCTGTTCTTTTCTCTTTTAAAGCAGCACATCTCATGCTTTGCATTGCAGAGAAATGCTCAAAAATACTGCTGCCTGAGACCAGCAGCCAAAAGACAAGAACATCACATTTTTTTCCCCCTAGTTCTGAGATTCTGCGGCTCGTTTCATGATTTTGCAGCTCTTGCCAACAGTGTTAAATCATTTCCCTCACACCTACCTCGGGGTCCTGAAGGGAGAACCCGGCGATCCAGGAAAATCCTGGAGGGCTGTGACCACACATGGTGGAGCTGGGAGGGAGACCTGGAGCCGCCTGGCTGTGGGAGACCGAATCCTGCCTCTTACCCCATAAGGAAGCAGGCAGCAAATTTGTGGCTCAGTGCAACTTGTGCCTCATTGAGCAGGGACACCAGGGCCACCCTCAGGACTGTCACATGGCGTCACGAGGGTGACACATCCAGAGCACAGACACCCCAGCATGGGTACACCCTTGGATGCACTCAGTGCTGCCCACAGCATTGGGCAGTCCCATCCCATTTGGGGCATGGAGGGTCTGCCTGGGATTAGAGGGCAGCGCTTCCCGACAGGCACAAATTAAACCATCATTTCCATCAGACGTGGGATGCCCTGGGCGTCCCCAGCCCCCTGCGTAACCCGCACCCACCCACAGTTGGGATGAGGGGGCTGAGCACCGGGTGAGTGGTCCTTGCCGAGAATTGCTGCTTACGCAGTGACGGAGCAGTCAGGATCCAGCCACAGGCTGTAAACCAAGCCCCGTTTGAAAACAAGATTAACTTTATGTGCAGAAAGGATTTATATTTGCTGCCGGGGTGAAGGATGTTGCTTGAAGGATGTGAGAAAAATTGCCTTTCTCATTGAGCAACGCCGGACAACACACGCTTCTTTGCCTTCTTTGGACAACAGCGTGTCTCCCTCGCACCCGGGGCAGAGCCTGAAGGGCAACGACATGTGCGAGATCCCGTGCTTTCCATCCTCCCTCCCTGCAATCTCCAGGGCCCCCCCGTGCACCCCTTTCCCCTTGCAGCCTCCTGTCCCAGTGGGAGCCACCGGGATGCCCAAGGGGAAGTCACCGACACCAATCCACGGTGCAGCCATCATGGAGGTTACTCCCATCCCACCTCTGAGATGAGGACAACTGGGCAAGTGGTCTGAAAGAAGCTCTGCAGTTACTGGAAGCCTGTGGTTTGTTCCCAAAGATGGGTTGTGATTCACTGCCGGAGCCCAGGGAATCCGGCGGCACAGACATCCCAAATGAAGCAGGCTGCAGAGATCCAGCCAGCAGCTACTTCTCCATCGAGGTCAAGAGCAGCCCCAGGAGGGGTATGCGACTGCTTGGCAATGAACTCATCCAAGCTGGTGTGATGTTGTGGCTGCTCCTAACATCCCAGGGACCAGAGATGTGATAAGGCTCTGTGGCTCAGCAGGCAAAGGTTTGACTTGATCCTCTAGCTGGAACCTGAAATATGGCAGGCTTAGACTCAAAAAACAGGTGACCAGCGTGGGCGTGCGCATGGGTATTGGGGAGCAGGGAAACAAGCCCTCATGAGGCTGTGGGTGATGCTGCCCCAGGGGAGATGCCAAGCTCAAGGTGGGCTGAGCTGTGACGTGTGCTTTGAGGCTTGGTCCCACCGGGGCTGGTGGCATCGAGAGAGTGGCAGAGGTGAGGGGATTTGTCTGGCCTCCGAGTCCACACCGTGGACCGCTGGAGCTGAGGGAGGACACCTCTTCCCACACTTGTAGCCATCCACCGGATGGACATCCCTGATGGACTCTCATGTTTTGTACTGCCAGTCTGGGGTGAAGATACCCTGGCACAGCCTGGCTGCCCTGTAGAAGCATCATTCCCCATTTCCAGGCATTTCAGCCCATAAAGCTCTTTTCTGTCTTATTTCCCCTGCTTCTTGTGGGCATGTTTGTGTCCCTAGGGCTGCTTTTGGATGTGCCCACATCCCTCTGCAGTTCTCAGGGATGCCAGGGTGCCTCCAAGGTTCCAGGAAATGTTTCAGGGCAGTCTGAACCCAGACCAAGGCAGCAGCATCTCCCTAGATGCTGTCTGGGCTCCAGGAGGGCTGCAAACGGTCCAGGTCCCTGCACAGCCTGCTCTGATAAAGCTGAAAGCACAAAAACCTCCTTTTTTCTGTCTCTTTCATGCTGTTTGCTAGAGCTGTGGCCAGCTCCAGCTTCACCCACCGCTAAACGAAGCACTCACCAAAGCCCTGGAGACGCCGTGTCTCGGTGTGTGGGGACCAGTCAATTTTGGCAGGATGGATTTGTTCTCATAAGCCTCATAATCACCCTCGCCTTTATCCATTAAAGAATTACTGGCTATTAAAAGCAGTTAGAAACATTTGGTGGACTTGCCAGCTGCTTCTCCTGGCCGTAGCTGCTTGCGCTTTGCAGTCACTTGTTGCAGAATAATTCCTGTGCAGAGAGCTGCCATTTTAGGATGGTAAAACCAAACCCTGACACAAAACGGACCAGGAGGATCTTCAGCGACATGCACACAACCCAGTGCATTTATGGATTTATACACCTCCATGCACATGTTTTTGGCCTCATGGTGGCTTTGGACCAGGTTTGCATTAAGCAGCCTCGTGGTGCGGTGCCGTCTCTTGCTGCAGTGGAGGAGACCCAAAGTGTTTTGGGAGCAGACATCCTCAAAGAAGAGGGTTGGTCATGCCCAGCTCCTCTCCCTGCTAAGCCTGGGGTGCTGAGCTGCTGTAACTCCAGGTCACCACGTGTGGGCTGAGCTAGGGGGCTTAGAAAGGTGCCAGATGCTCGTAAGGCTGATGCCAAGAAGAAAGCACAGCATATGGTGAGAAAAATCCTTCTTTAACTCTCGGTGGGGTGGTCCCAGCCCCGCTGCGCTCCTCCGCAGGGTGCTGCTTCAGCTGCGGTGGCAGCCGTGACCTCTGAAATCATGGCTCGTTGCACACAGGGGAACTTGCAGCAGCATGGCAGGGAGGACCTGGCACCCGTCGGGGACATCCATCCCTGGAGCCCCTCGCAGATTCCCAGCTTTGGACCTCCTGCTCCCACCTCTTCTTGCAGCACAAGGCTCAGGGAGCGCTGGGCATCCTTGTCTTGCGGTCCCCTGGGCTGTCCCAGTGCGTGCTCCAGACTGGCCCTGACCTGGGCTCTGGCTTGATGGGTGCCAGAGAGGTTCTAGGTGGAAATTTGGGATGCAGCCCCATCCACGTGAGTGGTGGGCAAAAGGTGTCTGTTCCCATCGGTACCTCTCCTGCTGTGGGAACCTGCTGCAGCCCCACCGAAAGAGTGACCCGTAGAAAACCCGACATTGTCCTCACCCAGCTGTCCCCTCCAGCTGAGCTCTCACTCACCCCGAGCAAACAGATGTGGGTACCGTGCCAGGCGGGGATTTTTCCTCCTCGGCTCCTGTTGAGTGAGTTCCTCAAGGTCACGCAAGGAGTCTGAGGCCAGGACGGTGGAAACTGCCTCGCCACAGCCACCTGGCCTGTCCTCTCCCACCATGTCCCCCTGTCCCCTCTTGTCCCAGGGGCCTGCTGGCACTTCCCAGGTTTCCCCCACAGCTCAAATTTCTTGCAGACCAACCTGGTCCGCTGGGACCCTGCTGGGAGGGGACAGTGCACAGGGCACCTTGGGTCCTCCCAGTTCCTTCGGAGCACTAGGAAGTGTCTCTGTGGTAGGACATCGGTGTCAGGCTGGAAATACTGTGCTGATGGAGGCTGCTGAGCTATTTTGGTACAGGACAGGGGCTCCATCACCAAACAACACCAATGTCCTTGCCGCAGAAGGACGCACTCTTCTGGCTCACCTGAAAGGCTCTCCATGGGTTTTGGACCACTTTTTTACATCTTTACTTGCCAGCTGGCATCTGACAAGCAACAAGTCTGGGATTTTGGGATCGGGACAATCCCTCGTGCATCCCAGAGGAGGTACTGACACGGCCAGTCTCGTCCCCTCCAAGCTTTTGTAAGAACAGGCTGTCATGGCGAGCTCCATCCAGCTACCAGCTTTGGCTGAAGTTGGTTGATATCTGTGCCTCCCAAGGCCACCGCTCACATGGCGACGCACCCACTAACAGTCACAAACCCACATTTCTTCCAAGGTGGAAAACCAGAAGTGATGTGACCATGAGAGCAACATGCTGAAACGGTGTTGGCAGCCCTCTGCCCAGGAGACGTTTTCTCACATCACCTCCACGGTTGTGTCGTTGCCACCTGTCAACCCCATCCCGGCTGCGAGAGTTGCTGGGATGACGCAGGAGGGTGTGAAATGCCTTCGTGGTGGGAGCCATCCAACAGCTCCAGCCGTGTTTGCAGACTGCATGGGCCCATCACTAGTGTTCACTTCTGCAGTTGCTCAATGGATGCTGTCGGAGTGTGAAGGTCTGAGCGGCTGGTGTTTGACCCCAAAGAGTCGCCAAGTTCCCAACTGTCACGTAGGAGGGATGTGAACAAATAGGAGATGCAGTCAAATGATGCAAGGGGGACATTGGTGCTGAGAGACATTTATGCCGATTCTAACAGACCTTTTTAGACGTTTTAATACACCTTAAAATCCTTGATAACCTTCAAGATATTTAATTTGGGGTTTTTACCTAAATGAAGCACAAAAGAGATCTGAAGGGAAGGAGGAAAATAGCCAAAGCAAGAGACTGAAGAAGAAATAAACTTCTCATGTCCAGGCTTAGAGGTGACAAAGGAGCCATGATCAGGGTTCTTCTGTCATGCAGCTTCTCTTCTACAGCACATCCCACCTTGTGCGGGTGCCCAGGGACCTCCTCGTCCCAGCCCTGAGCCACAGCAGGGACCGTCCCTCGCAGAAGCCAGATGCCACTTCGCATTTCTCAGCTTCGCATTTCTGAGCAGCTTTGAACACCAACATCTGATCTTTCCCACCCAGCGGCCTCCAGGACACTGAAAGAGACAGCCAGAAAAAAGGAGCAGAAACCAAAATGCTCTGAGATCAAAGCGCTTTTGTCTAGAGATTTTCAATTAGATCAGGACATGCTCTGGCTGTTTTTTCTTGCTGCGTTCGTAACGCAGATGAACTTCATGTCAGCTTGGCCTCCTTTCCTCCTACCATGCTGGCTCCAGCTTCATTTCATTAGCGATGGCCTGCCTTCATTAGTGAATTAATTCCCCAGGAATTGCACTGCAATAAACTCTACCAGAGCAAGGACCAGCAAAGCCGCATCTTGGGGCTGGCTGGACAACTGCAAGTATTTTCTGGACAAAAGGGATATTCACAGAAATACTAAAGACCAAACAAATTTTATTCAAACCAGACCTGAAATCTTTGGAGCTTTTTCAGCCAAAACAGGAGGAGCTGTTTTGTGAGCGTTAGATTTGTGGGAGGTAGGAAATGAGCCCTCGTCTCTCTCTTGGGGGACAGACCCCAAGGCAAAAGTCAAATCAGTAGAAATGCAATGAATATGCCGCTCTCCATCTGTTTTCAGATGGGTCCTGATGTTTTAGATGGCCATGGGGGCTTTGCACACCCAGTGCCAGACACCTAAAGAGCAGGTCCTGGGCTGAGCTGGGCTGCCTTGGCTGCAGCAGAGAGGGATGCAGAGGTCTGGCCACATCAAGATGTGGCAGAAGAAGTTGAATCTAGTCTGGGAATGACGAGCAAAGGGAAAGGAAGGCGGATAGTGTCCTCGAAGTGAGGGCCCGGGGAGCATTTCATGATGTCCTGGAGAAAAGGGGCCTCAGCATCTTCCCCAGTGACTCCATCCTCAGCCCATGAAACTTTGTTTGACTGCAACCTCTCCTGGAGCATCCCGTCATGAGGCAGCATCTCTCCCTGGAGGAGCCTGCTCCATGTCTCCCTGTTAGCCCGGTGCAGCCCCTGGGGACAATTTGTCTGCCTCCACTTCCAGCCATCACTTCTTGCACTTCCTCTGGGGATGCAAACAGCACTCTGTCAATAATTGATATTTTGCCTCTTTGCATTATTTTCCAAACCCACAAGGACGTTTTTGTTTCACATCAGACCAAAACTCCTGCCCGTCCCATTTCACCAGGATATCAATGAGGCTTGGCAGTTCCTGCTCTCCCTCCAGGCTCCTTTCTCCTGGCCTTGGCAAGGGCATCCAGGAGGACTTGGGGCAATGCCCATCTCTGTGGGGAAGGGATGGTGCAAAAACCGCCAGTGAGGGAGGGCAGGAGGAAAATCTAGCAATTATGGTCAGGCTCAAAACCTCACAGACAAAGGAAACAAATCCAAAATGTATGATGACAGCGGTGACTATTATCGTGGATGTTTTAGTCACAGCTGTTAATAAAAATAATAGTAGTAATAAAATTGCAATGATGTTAGCAATTGTTCCAATGCTGATGATAATAATAAGATTATTTATTAATTGTGAGCCATTATCAGCATTATCTAGTGCTTCTGCCTCCCAGACCCATTCAAAACTCCAGCCCCATCATATTAATGCAAAATGAGGTAAATGAGAAAGACTTTTCTTTATGGCATAACCAAAGCAGAAACACAGGAACAGCAAAGTCTGTCCCTGACCCCTCTGCTAACTGTCCCCACCAAACCCCCTGTGCCATGGGGTGGAGAATTAGGTGGGATCTTGTGTTTCCCTCCCTTAAGTAGGGTTTGCAGCCTTCAGAGCAGCTGGGCCCCATGCGAACTGCACGCTCAGCCCCTGCGGGGTGGATGGAGGAGCAACTTTATGTCATTTTATGGCTTTTGTCATTCTCCATGTAGGGCTGACGGAGGGCAATGGGCTCCCGTCACCCCCCGGGAGCGCGTTTCCCTGCAGGGTGCTGCAGCTGCCTCTGCCCTTGGCTTGTTGCTTGAAGGACCAAAGGGGAAAAAAGCCCCGGCTCCAAATGTTCTATATATTTTTTGGGTTCAGCTGTGGGTCCTGTGCCCATGGTGCATGGTCAGGCTTTGCTCCCAGCTGCCGGCTGCTTCTGCAGTGCCACGCTTAAACCTCACAGTGCGAAGTGAAGAGAGGAGCAGGGAGAGCCAGGTCCTGATGCTCGAACCATTGTGGGTGTCAGGTCAGGGATGTGCGGAGATGGACGTGCAGCAAGGAGGGATGGATGTGGACCATGGCAGAGAGATGGATGTGCGGTGGGGAGAAGGGATGGATGTGCAGCGAGGTGGGGGCACCCATGTGAGGCAAAGAGGGATGAGTGTGCAGCGGAGAGGAGAGATGGATGTGTATTGAGAAGGGATGGATGTGCAGCGAGGAGGTGGGAGGGAGGGAGGGACGTGCACTGGAGGCAGGAGGTGGATGAGCAGCCAGCAGCACATGGGGTGGTTGCTCTGTTAGCTGTGTTACACCCTGTGGACCATGCGGGCTTTGCGCGCACCCAGGGACCTGAGGTCTGCACGACCTCCACAGCTGTCCTGATAGCCATCTGCAACAACACACAATGTTCTGGAGCTGTGGGGGACCAGGACCATCCAGGCAGGGCCCCCTGCAGCTGTTCCCCATCCCCTCTCCCTCTGCCTTGGCTGCAGGAATGAACGATGCGTCCTCTGGTCCAGCCCTGGTTCATAGTTAACGATGGGGTCTCAGCGCTCACTCTGTCTCCTGCGCTCCCCAAACCCAGGCATGAGGGAAGGACGGGAAGGGGTGGGTGTTCTGGGAGCGGGTCCATGCCCAGGTGCTGGCTGCAAGCCCTGGGAGAGTTTTGGGGACCGCAGTGGCATCACTGCTGCTCAACAACCTCGTCTCTCCGGTGATCGCTGTTGCACAGCTCTGCGGGGTGGGGAGCACCCAGGACTGCAGAACATTCAGCAAAATGAGTAGAAGACCCTAGAAATCCCCAGGAGTGGGGACGTGGGACAGAGCCTTGGCTTGCAGGGATTGCAGGAAGGGAAGGAGCTAAGGCAGGGGGGTGGTGCTCTAATTTCTAGTGTCCCCACTCCCTGAGATGCTCGAGTCTGGGGAGGTGGGAGTGGGGCGTCACGGCTGGAAGGACACATCAGCCCTCCCCAGGGGTCTGTTATCAGTGACATGGGGCACGTGGGCCAGCAAACAGCCCCACAGGAGCTTCTGGTATCCCTCTGCCACCCGCCGCTCCCATGGCCCCCCCACCTTTCCCTTCGCTTGTCCCACGGCGCTGGCACTCTCCCACCACCCCTCATCCTCCCTATGCCCTGGCTCTCCCTGCCCCGCGTCTTTCTCAGGGTCTCCTGCCCTCTCTCTTCCCCACGAGGAATAAATCACCCTCCAGCTCCAGCCTCGGCTCTCAGAGGAAACAGCAGCCCGCATTGCCACCTCCTTCCCACGGGACCTGGCTGCCTCCGGGATGCTGGGAATCTTTTCCCAGACCAGAGGGGGGTTCATTTGGGAAAGTTGTCAGGGACTGATGGCTCTTGACTCTCTGGACTCCTGCGGACCAATGTCCCCCCTCCACCCTGTGTCCCTCCATGCTCCCACCCTGACACCTTGTCCATGAGATGGGTCTTGAAAAGGGACCTTCAAAGGGGAGGGAGAGTGGGTTTGGGTGCTTGGCTGTATTTAAAAGCCCAGAAATGCTCCATTTTTCCACCACAGGTAAAGGCTGCAGACATGCAGCAGGGAGCTCTGAGCATCAGGATGGAGATCCAGGTTTGCCAGCCACCTCCACATGGTCCCCATGGCCGTGTTAACACCGGCATCACTGAAAACCCCAGCACACAGTCAGAAAAATGTTCTTTGCTCAATCGCCTCCAGTGGAAAGCAATAACACTTGGGCTGCAAATCTTCTCAGCCTCCAAGGAGCAGCTTTCCTTTGAGGGCCAGGGGGAAAAATCAATCTAGCATGCTCCACTTCCCGCTTGGAGAGCTCTGGAGAGACGAGCCCAGCCCTGGCATGCTCCCCGGTGGCATCAGGGAAGGAGCAGAGCCCAGCCAGAGCACCGCTCTCCTTCTCCTCCATCCCTTGGCACCGGCCCATTAGGAAAGAGGGTTTTGTCGATTGGCCCAGCGCATTAGGAAATGAAACAAGCTGTGCCCAGAAGCTTCCCCAGGGGTCCATTAGCCCCGGCAGATCCTTCCTCCAGCCCGGCAGGTCCCAGAGGATGCTTTTGCTGGCGATTCCCTCCCCCAGCGCAGGAGGAATTGTCTGGGACAGGGTGCCGGCAGGGCTGGTGCATGGGGGGAGGATAGGGTGACCTGCTGCTCTGGGTGTAGCATGCTCAGACGTAAGGTGGGCCACCACAGGAACATGAACCCCCCCCCTAGATATAAGGCTTGAACTTGCAGGCGTGCTCCAGGTTATTAATGCTTTTCCTGGCTTGGTGTCAGTCCCCAGAGCTCCAGGGTCATGTCTGAGATATCTGCCCATCCCTGGGGCCACGGGCAGGGGGTGGTGGGAGACAGGGTGAGGTTCCCCAGGGCACCTGCAGAGAAACCAGTCCATTAACACACCTATCAGGACAAGCTGTTACTGATGGCCAAGGAAGAGAGCGAGGAGCATCATACCATCACAGCATGGGCACTGCCACCCCACGTGGAGCAGTCTTAACCCCCAGGAAGATCGTCCCGCTTGCGTTTAATTCTTTTCTGCGGTTGTTGTCTCTTCCACAGGTATAAGAGCGTGGTGACACCCCGGCGGGCAGCAGTGGCCATTGCTTGCTGTTGGATCGTCTCCTTTCTGGTGGGACTCACCCCTATGTTTGGCTGGAACAACCTGAACAAGATGCGGAGGACTCAGGAGCTGAACGCCAGCCACACAGAGTTTGTCATCAAGTGCCAGTTTGAGACCGTCATCAGCATGGAGTACATGGTGTACTTCAACTTCTTCGTTTGGGTCCTGCCTCCCCTGTTGCTGATGCTGCTCATCTACCTGGAAGTCTTCAACCTCATCCGCAAGCAACTCAACAAGAAGGTCTCCTCCAGTTCCAATGACCCCCAGAAGTATTATGGGAAGGAGCTGAAGATCGCCAAGTCGTTAGCACTGGTCCTCTTCCTCTTCGTGCTTAGCTGGCTCCCGCTGCATGTCCTCAACTGCATCACCTTGTTCTGCCCATCCTGCGAAACACCGCACATCCTCACCTACATTGCCATCTTCCTCACCCACGGCAACTCGGCCATGAACCCCATCGTCTATGCCTTCAGGATCAAGAAGTTCCGGACAGCCTTCCTGCAGATCTGGAACCAGTACTTCTGCTGCAAAACCAACAAAAATGCCAGCACCACCACAGCTGAGCTAGGCAACTAGGAGCTGGGAGAGAGCAGAGAGGGGTCCTCCGGGGTCCTCCGTGCCCAGCCCGGTCCCCATCCGGCCGCTGTTCCTGCCGTCAGGGGAAGGGGTAGTGAGGACCTGGGAGGGTTGGGTTCACCAGCCCTGTGCAATCCGAACAGCCGTGTCCCCCAGCTGCCCCAGGGGGTTATTTATTCACAAGCATCGTACTGTTTTGATATTGTAGCCTGCACTGTTCCTTTCCTTTTTTTTTTTCTGTTTGTTTTTGTTTTTGTTTTTTTTAAGCGTTGCCAAGTATTTAAGGAGAAATTGTACAGACAAAGGCGCGGTTTATCTTCATGCAAATAAAGTAAAATGATAAAAACCACCCAGGAGGTCCTCTGCCATCGATGGAGACCTCTGGCTCTTCAGAGCGATGCTGGGGGCACCTCACGCTCTGGCCCCCGTGTCCATGAACCCATGGGGTATGTGGGCACTGGGGCAAAGGGGTGCCTCGGTGGAAGTGAAGCTGCTGAGAACCAGGGGACCCCAGGGCAATTTCTGCAGCTCTGAAGCTGGCAGTTTTCAAGCCCTTTCTTTCCCCTCCATAACCAGGGAGAGGTGAGCTGGGCTGAGACACGGGAAGAGATAGGAAAAGGTATTCCATGGCAATGCCAGCACCCACAGGGTGATGAACCCACCATCCTCATGGAGCAAAGGGTCAGTTTCCAACTCCCAACGCTACCAGAGAGGTAGCTAGAGGGGAGAGGAAACCCTTAAGCATAACCCCAGCGTCCTCTGCAAGAAGTACCCTTGGCTGCCCCGATGGCTCCCCATGGATCCAGCAGCAACTAACCTAAACTTTTTGGGTTACTGCAGCCACCTCCATGGCCTGGGGCAGCAGAGAGGCACTTGCACCCATTTGGAGGTGAGTGGGGGATGACTGCAGGCCACCAAGTTGGTGTTGATGTTGCCACAGGGGCATCTGCCCACCCCCATCCATACATTTGCCTCCGGTATAGCCATTGGCAGGGTGTATCCCTGGTCACATTTGAGGAGAAGGTGGCTGGAGATGGACCATCACCCTCACCCAGTTCTGTGGTCCCTATAGGTGCTGGCAGCTGCACTGGCTTTGCAGCAGGATCTTTTTCAGGGCTGAAGTGGTGGTGGGAAGGGTTAATTGGAGTTAATTGGGATTCTTTTCTTATCAGCATCCCTTGTTCACCGGTCTCCCATTGGAAACACACTTCCTATGACCCTTCCCTGCCCCAGGAGGGTTGTGCCCCGCAGACATCACTGACCTGACAAAGCAACTGCAGCAAGGTCCTGCCGGGGCTGGGAGGGGGTTCGGAGAGGAAAATAACTGTGGGTGGTGAGCTTTATGGATGGCTCGTTAGCTAGCTATGGAGAACAATGCCCCACACATGTAGCATGGGCAATGGGGCTGCTGGGTGTCCCCTTTGACCACCTGCAGCCAGCTCTGTTTAGCCTGGAGGGAGCTCCTCCATTTGAGAGGAAGAGGAGGGCAGCAAAGAAGGGTGGGAGGAAGGATGAGGGGCTCAGCTTCCCACATTTTGCAAGGACCTCAATATATCATATCCAGGTTCCTAGTTCAGATCACACTGGGCAAAGCGAGAGCAGAGCAGAAGGGCAAAGGCAAGGACAGGAGCAAATCCTTCCCTTTGGACCTCATTGCAATAGAAGGGCCCTAAACACCCTCCCAGCCTCCTCGAGGAGAAGAATGCCAAATCTTTTATCAGCATTGCCTGAGGATGCTGCAACCCCAGGCGAGTGCAGAGAGGACCTCACCTACCCCGTGCCCGTGGTCCCTTTGCACAACAGTAACTTCTCCTGGGCTTAGGGCTGCTGTTTACCAAACATCGGTCTGATTCCCACTTGCATCTTATGTCTGCAAGAGGCTGCTTTCCTGGAACTGATGCCTTCGCCTGATCCTCGCTAAGGTGCCCAGAAACCTGGTGACTGGGATGCTCATAAATTAAAAGGCATGTGAGTGATTGCTTCCGAAAAAACATCTAGTGGATTTTTCCATTCCGTGCTCTCCGGAACTTTCCCGGGGAGAACTCACTAAAAGTGGATGCTGTTACCCTCACTGGTCCCCTGTGGGGTTACAAACACAGTCTTGGCCTTGTAGGGCTGCATTAAGAGTCTGGAAAGGGCACAGTGTGCAGCATGAGACAGTCTTGGAGATGCTGCTTCACCCCTGTGTTAGCAACACCCCAGCTAACACCGCCTGCTCCCAGCCCCTGTCCCCCAAAGGCTTCCACTGGCCAAAGTCACATGCTGAGATGTCAGGGACATCAAGGGGACCAGGACATCCCCATCAGAGTCCAAGGCCAGGTGTGAGCATGTCAGGGGAAGACCTGCTCTCGACCTGCCAGCTGGACGGCACCTCCACCCCAGTGGCATCATCGCTAACCCCAACCACCTCAATAAACCAGCCTGACCATCAGCTGGGATAAAAGTTAATCCAACAATGCCCTCTGATGGTGGAAACAATGTCTGGTGTGGACGGTGCTGTGCTGGTGCTGAGCCCCTGGGAACAGCTTACCCCCACGGACTTCAGTTTGGGCATGGAGAGTAGGTGGCTGGGAGCAGATGGGGACAAAGCGGAGGGGGCTGCAGGAGAGATGCTGCAGAGAGGGGTCAGCTATTTTAGCCATGGGCACCGCCTGTCTTTGCTCTCCAGTGGCACCAAGGGTGGGCTGGGCTCAGATCTGGAGGTGTCCAGGCTGGACTTGCACCCACGTTTGCAGGGCCTGCCGGGATATGCCTTTCTCAGGGCGGGATCTGGGTCTGACCCCATGACTGAGCCGGCACCGGGCTGGGAGAGCTCCTGTCCTCACCCACGTGCCAGACCTGTCAGCCGGAGCGGGAGGTTGTGCTGGCGGAGGAGGTACGCCATGCTGCTGACCCCTGGTTAATGATGCACTTAGTCAATTTGATGGATCTGTCTGGGCTCTCTGTTAATAAACAGCACCTGACCCCCGCGGTCTCAGAGCTCTCAGTAACAAGTCGTCTTTCTGCACATGAGCTATCGGTAGCTAACGAGGCCAATTCCTCCACCTCCAGATAACGCATCGGCATGTCCTGCCCCAACATCTCTCACCATCAAGAGGGGATGCTGGTGGCAGCACAGGGCATGGATAAAGAAATTGTGCTTCACTGAAGAAGTTTCAACATACCACAGTTTTGATGTTGCTTTTTTTTTTTTTCATGCTCCAGAAGAAAACTTTTCCCCATTCTCCTCCTCCTTGTTGGGTTGCTTCTGGTTTAGTCATCTTCATACGTGTTTTATAAAGCTTTCTTTTTTATAAACTCTCTTTCCAAGCTCAAAAACCATCTCCTCCACCCATGGTTTGGTGGGATGCTATATGAACCCGCAGCATCCCTGGCAGCTCTCTCTCCTCTACCTCCACCCACCCAAGCTAAACCACAACAAGCAGGACAGAGTGGTTTGGATTTTTTTTATTAGGACCAAAGCCCCTCAGACAGGCTTGTTTTATTGCCACAGCTAAGGACACATTCAGAGAGGACCATGCCATGGCAGGCTGAGGTGCAGGTCCCCCCAGAGCACTGCCAGGGAGAGGGCAGGCCAGCAGAGGCCATGGCCAGGAGCATCACCATGTGCCACGCTCCGCACAGCAGCTGCAGCATCCACCTGGGGTAAAGGAACAAGATCCAAATCCTGTGAGGGCACCGCTGCCGAGAGACCAGTGGTCAGGGATGAGACGGGAAAACATCTCCCAGCCCTGGCTCTAATGCAAGACAAACCCAGCCCAGCTCTTGCACCCTCTTCTGCCCCACAAAATTCAGGTGCAACCCTTTAATTCTGCTTTTCCACCCCACAGCCTTATTTCACACCCCTTCATACCTGCCCCCAGCCCAAGTACCTGCCCTTCACATGCATCCAACTCTTGGTGTCCCAGGTCTCCGAGCCCTGCCTGCAAACCGGGACTGTGCCCACTGTGCTGCCCACGTATCTGCCAGGCACACCAGCCTCCCCGCTGCATCTTCTTCCCCCGGCCACATTCACAATCCTCCCTCCACCTCCCAAAGGGGCAGGTTTCTCTCAGGCTCTGAGCATCCCGCCCCACCAGTGCATCTCCAGCCATGGGATGAGGTAGCCCTGAGCCGGGGGTCCATCAGCAGGTAACAAGAGGTAATCCAGGACACTCAACCCACTCCACCCCCAACGAAGTGGTCCACCCTCCCTCCATCCCGCAGCCCCAACTCACACCTACCTTGCTCTTCACCTTGCCCTCCGATCTGTCCTCACTGGGGCACTGCAGGAGAGCACAGGAGATATAAAACCCCTGAACTCTCCTCGCCTCACTCCCCTTTTGATTTCCAAAAACGAGCCAGGGCATGACCAACCTGCTTGTGTACACCCACCAACATGCACCTACGCACACCATCCCTGCGCACACGTGCTCCGAGCGATCGTGCACACCACCATCACTGCCTGCTCCTGGCCAGCTTGTCCTCAAGACCCCAGTCTGGGTGACTCCCAGGTGCTTTGTGTCCCCAGCACAACGACAAGCTCATCCTCTTGACCGATTTCACCAAGCTCATCCTCTTGACTGGTTTCACCAAGCTCATCCTCTTGACTGGTTTCACCGCGCTGCCCGCATGGCTGCACGGGCAGCCCTGCCTGCAGGGCAGCGTGGCCAGGGCCGGCCGGGTCAGTGCTCGCTGCGTTGGCTGGAAGCCCTGGCACCAGCTGCCGCAGAGCCGAGCACCGATCCCGTGCCACATTGGCAGCCCTGCAGCTTCAGCAGGGACCGAGGGTGCCGGGTGACTACCGGACTGGAGCCCTGCCTGCGTGGGAAGTAGGGCAGAGCATGTCTTGGGGCAAGCATGTGCTGGGAAGCCACAGGAGGAGAAATAATAAAAATGACACGTGTCTAAGGACACACCGCTGCTTGAGGAACATACGTATAGCGTGCATGGGTGGGCATGCACCCTCCTGCCTGCCAATGGAGGTCTGCAGCGCACAGGAGAGGCGTCTGTGGGAGGAGCAGAGCGGGGCACCTCCATACAGGGTTGGGCTGGGTGCTCTGCTGAGGCAGGGAAATGTGAGCTGGAAAGTCTGGGCAGGATCCCGAGACATAAATCAGAACAACCCAGGTGCAAGCGGAGGGGTTTCGGCACAGCCCTCACACGCATGGCTTGTGGATGGCTTGGGACACAAGTGCTGGTAGACACAGTGAGGAGCAACCGACTGCCCCATCCTCCACCAGCACCTCTGGTCCTTTGGCTCCGCAGTTTCTGGTTTCCTCCCCATTTTTTGGCCGTGAATGAGGGAAAGCGATTTCAAGATGCTTCAAGGCCATAAACCCAAGAAGCCTGAAGCTCCAGCTCCACAGGGCTGCCCGGTGTCCTTAGGGTCCTCCATCACCAGGACTGACACAAAGCAGGGACAGGAAGAGGAAGGCAAGGAGACCTGCTTCTCTGCCTCCTAGGCCAATCTTACCTTTCACATCAAGTTTGCAGTCTACCGAGGCTTCCCCCAAGGGGTTCACAGCTTTGCAGGTGTAGATGCCCCCATCGAAAGGGCTGGGCTTGCGGATTTCCAGGGAGCAGACGCCCTGCTCGATCATCGCAATGTATTTGGGGTCTTCCCTTATCTCCATCTGATTTTTCATCCAGATGATTTTGGGCTGGAAGGCAGCAGGATTTATTTATTTGTTTAAAGCATGAGAAATCTAACTGGCCCCAAAATTCAGCCACCTCCCTCTGCCTTTGCCTTGGCCCTGCCTGAAGTTGGTGGCCATTGTGGGATTCACAGTCAGAAGCAATTTGAAGAGCTAAATCTCCCATTCTTGAGCCCTAACCACTGCTCCACGCTTCCTCCCCCAGTGCAGAAGGAAACAGGACATAGCTTGAATTAAGACCAGTCTTCCGTCTCCATGCAGAAACACCCCAAACTTGCCCCAGTTTGACTCAAAGGGCAACTGCAGCCTCCTAACCTCATCCAACCCTAACCCAACATGACCAACCATCTCCCAACACCTATAGCCACCTTGCAAATACCCCACTGGAGGCTGCCCACACGCGGAGGTGATGCTGTCCATGGAGGAACCACTGACCTGGGGGAAGCCCCGGACGCAGCAGAAGAGATGTGTGCTGTAGCCCCGGGTGGTGGTTCGGTCTGTCAGGGGCTGGGTGAACTTTGGAGGCTCCATCATGTCCCGTTGGGGGATCTTCTCTGGCTGGTAAGCAGTTTCTAAGAAAATAATTAATTTTAGGTTGAGGCAGAAGTTGGGCCCCTGGGCTGATCAGCACATGGTCGCAGGGATTCAGCCCAAGGTACCCCAAAACACTTCTGCTCCCTCACATAACAAGCCAGACAGCATCTAGCCTGACCTGAGTACCTGGCCTTCAGCTCAGACTAGTCCTGTCTATAAATCCCTTTCTTATCCAACCACGCCATGTTACTGCCCAGTCCCTGTGGGGGACAGGGGAGATGCCAGTCTGCAAACCAACAGCACGATGCACGCTGTGTGCAGCATGTCAGATCCAGGCCAGGCACCTCTCTGGGTCTCCTACTCCATCCCCAAAATTCAGTGCACAGAAATAGGAGCTGGAGGTAAACTCTGCAGGTGGCAGAGACCCCAACTCACTGTGTGCTGCCAGGGAGCAGGATGGAAACAGATGGAGGGAGAGCAGGGCTGAGGGATGCTGGTTTGGAGATTTGGCCCTGAGATGGACCACTGAAGGAGTCTCTTCCTCTGTTGGCCCTGAGCTGCAGGGCCAAAGCCGGAGCTGCTCCTCACCCCTCCCAGCTCCTGCTTCGATCTCACCCCAGGGATGTCCATGCCTCGATCCCTCCCAGAGGGCTGACCACAGCACAAGCTTTCCCCAAAGGAGAAAGGAGGTGTAGAAGGAGGGCAGTGGACCTCTGGACCTCTGCTTTGGGGATGCACAGCCTCACCGCTGCAGGGCTTGTCCTGGAGACCAGCCCAGCATCATCACCACAACACCAAGGAAGCCCCACTAGCCCCAACAGGGCCAGGACTCCTCTTGCCCACCACCACCCCCAATCCCTTAGAGCCAGGGCCTTGTCCCCACTTGTCTTCTTGATGTTGGCCACTCCGGAGGCAACGGCTGCTTTCTCGCTCAGCCCGCAGGCGTTTTCTGCGAACACCCGGAAGGAGTAGGTATTGCCAATGATGAGGTCGGAGATGGTGCAGCTGGTGCGGGTGCAGCGCTCCAGTGCTGTGAACCATTTCTGGGAGGAAAAAAAAAAAACAAACCAGTGGTGAGGAAAGGCAGGCTCTCCAAAGGATGGAGAATGCATGGTGGGACACAGGGGTGTGCAGCTCCTGCTCTCCCATCAGGGCATCCACAGCACCAGGACACAGAAGGACCAGGAGTGCCCCAACTCACCCCACTCTTCTTGTCTGACTTCTGCACCACGTAGCCCTTGATCTCGGAGTTCCCGTTGTCCACCGGGGGCATCCACTCCAGGGCCACATTAAAGCCCCACACATCCACCAGCTTCAGGTTCTGGGGGGGGCCTGGTGGCTCTGCAAATACAAACCCTCACAGGGTGGCATCTCAATTTGCTCCCCCCACATAGACCATACCTTGCACCCCGCTTCTAATCTCTTCTCACCCTGTTGCAACACACAAAGGATGAGAAGTTGTGATGGGCTTGGGCTGGCAGAAACCCTGCATTGCCAACCAGAAGAGTTCACCTCCATGATCCTGGAGAAGATCCCACTGGAAGAGGGATGCCACAGTCCCTCGCCTTGTTGCTGGCCCTATCCTATCACACCCAGAACAGGAGCTACCCTCAACCAAGGGCAGAAATGAGCAGGGTCCCATCCCCAGCCTTACCAATCACTCGTATGTCCAGGGTAGCCTTGTCCTCTGCTCCATTTATCCTCACGGCAAGGTCATACTTGCCCGAATCACTGCGCTGTGCCTGGCGGATGTAGAAGATGGTGTCCTTCTCTGTGTTGCGGATGTTGATGCGGCTGGTGTCCAGGGGCTGGTCACCCTTGGTCCAGATCACCTCTGGCTGCGGCTTTCCCTGGAGCAACCCACACAGGCAGGTTAGGAGCCACTCAAGCGCATGGTCCCAACTGGTCCTGCTGGGACCTGGGAAGGACGGGTGGGCAAAGCCACCTTGCTTTGTCCAGGCAGCAGTGGCCAGGATACAGTCTCTCCCATCCAGCAGTCCCCAGGGAAGACACTACAGATGATCCCGGCCAGCCCCACTGATGGGAAGCCATCAGGCTCCAGGGATGATGCTGGAACATGCTGGTCCCCCAAAGTCCTCATGGAGCAAGCCCACCTTTACTTGCCCTGGGCTTTGCAGGCAGAGCTGTGCTCCTGTCCCCCAGGCACTGAGCCCAGGTTCAAGCCTAGCAGCAGGGGTTTGAATTCAGTATCCAGGGCCAATTCATGCCTGGAGCGTGGCCAGCACAGGCTCCCAACCACCTATGAGATATGGTGTGGACATGTCCCTCATCACAGGGGCAGCTTTCTGCCTCTTGCTTCCCTCAGTGTGTTTCAGGGCTGGTTTTCTCCATCCCAGATGCTGTGGTAGAGATGTTCTGGGGATGTCCCAGACAGTATGTGATAGATCAGTTGAGGAGAGGACCTCCAGCTTGGCCCACCAGGGCCAGCATCGTTTCCCCCATCACATATCTCTGGGGCTGCCTTGCTCCAAAGGGAGTGAGTCTCCCCAAGGAGACAACCGCTGTTGTGCTGTGGAGTCCTGTGGTAGGTGGCTGCCAGGTTCAGCCAAGAGCACAAGCTGCGCGGGGCTCATGGGCTGAGACAGCAGCAATAGCTGTCCCATACCCTAGTGTGTTTGCGGTTGTCCCATTGCCAACAGTATCAATAAAGACATAACAGGAGAAAAATGGGAGCTAGGCAGGAATGGAAGAGGAGTTCCCACCCCATCTCCCACCCTCAGCCCGTGAGACATGGGGATCAGGACAAGTCAGCCCAGGGTTGGCCCCAGGCATGTCACGGTGGCCAGAGAAGTCACTGCAGAAGCTAACCTGCAGTGGAAAAGCCTGGGGGAGTAAATCCCAAATCGCCCACCTACCTGGAAAGGGATCATAATGTTCACGGCATCCCCAACACGCCTGACATAAGTCTGTCGCAGGTGACGGGGCATGCGGATCCTTGGGAGCTCTGGGGACCAGAAAGCCACGCTGTGGGGCCAAGGAAATCACAGTCCCCAACTGGCTGACCCACCCCATGCATCTCCCCGCTCAGCCATCGAGAAATCCCACCCAGAAACACGGTCATCTCTTCCCTCTCATCTCCTGGACAGTGCTTGCTTCCCTGCAGGGCCATGCCAGCCTACCCCATTGCCCGCACCCCAAAATTACATCGATCCTTGAGATGCTAGGTCACCAACCCAACAGCACCACCCTGACAGACAATTCACCCCCTTCCTTATAGCCAGGCCATGGAGACCAACATGGGCTTACCCAGAAGAGCCACAGCACAGTCTACATGGTAGCAAGACAGATGACAGCATCTCCCAGTTAGGAATTATTCCTCCCACAGCTCAGAAAGCAGACTTTCCAGAGGCACAAAACCCAACTTCCAGAAAGGACAAGGCTTGCCAGACCTCCACCTTCACTGTGTGCTCAAGGCCATTCAGAGACCAAGGTGGTGCATGGTTACCCCCAGTAGAGCTGCGAAAGCCCCAGGCTTAAAACGAAGGCTAATGTCCCCAAGGGAACATAACAAAGACAAGCAAAAAACCCATTGGAGAATGCTGATGGAGTGTGTGTCTCCTTCCTGGGGTGAAAATAGCAGCCCTGTAACCCTACCGGCTCGGTGCCACTTGGTGATCCTTCTGGAGAGGCATTGGGTTTACGTGAGCCCCTCATAAAAGAGCTGTGTGTCCCTGCCCGGATTAAACGTGCTGGAGCTTAGCTCTGGGGAGGGGGCACGGCCAGAATTAAACCGGGACTGAGCAATGCCTAAAACAGCTGTGAGTGTGAAACTCTGGTGGTGGGCTGGGGAGGGCAGGGAGATGCCCGGCGGTCTCAGATGGCCCCGCCGACAGCTGAGACGGTCTCTGCTCCTCTCATGCTGCCATTCACCCCGGGGATCCATGCATTGATGCTGCCACTTGGGCTCATCAGTCTCAGCGGGGCAGAGAAACCCGACCTCGAGGAAGGAATGCCAATTCATGGGTGTTCTCCCCAGCTCACGCGTGCCTTGCTCAGCCGGAGAGGGCTGGCTGAGGTCGGTGGCCCAGGTGACACGGTGCTGTGGGTGGGAAGGCATTTTTCCTGCCCCAGCTCCCTGCAAAATCCAACTCCCACATCGAATTTTCATCTGGTTTCTCCTTGTCTCTCTCCACTTCCCAAACCCACTCGTCCCACCTGTTTTTAAAGTCTCTGCCGTCTGTATCGCTGCTATTTAAAATGCCTTGTGATTCTGTAAGTGAACCGGTGAGAGGTACAAAATGTGGACCCAAATAAAGTGTGAAGACCAGAAGGTAACAGATGGGGCAGACAGGAGCGGACTCGTGCGCCTGACAGACACCAGTGCCGCTGGGGTGGACACGGGGCGGCAGAGGGACATTGAGGGCTAATTTGTTCCTCAGGAAAGCCAGGCAGCGTGCACAGGGCTGTATTTCAAATTAAATGCAAACGTAGGCAAGCGCTGTTTGCTGATGAAGAGTTTCAGTTAGCAAAGAGAAAAGGGAGAAGGAAAAAAACCCCACTAGCGTGGAGCAAGAGCGAGTTGTACGGGGGGTGTTTCAGCTCTTTGGGCTGGGACAAAACGCAGGCAGCAGGGACAGGGGATTTGACCGGGTGGGTGCAGCACGGGACTAGAAGTGGGAAACAAGAGCTGCGTATTTGGCATCTCATGCCAGTCCCCCATGCCGCAGTTCCCCCAGTCCCACAAGGTACGGTGGGATGCCTTTGAGATCTGGAGGTGAACATGGCAGCAGACACCAACCACTAAGCCATGTTCACCTCCTCCGGGAAGACTGAGAGGACAGACCCTGCAGGACCCTTTCCAGATGCTGGTAGCCTTCTCCAAGCCTTTTCCTATGAAAAGCTGACAGTTCCTGGAATAATTTTTGTTATTATTATTATTACTATTTTTAAGCAGCTGAAAATTCCCATGTGTTTTTTGAGTAATAGGAAAACTTGTGCATTAATAATTCCTTGTAAAGGGAAAAGAAGTCTATATTTGCTGTTTGATAAGTGAAAACCAGCCTTGCAATCATATATCAGCCTCAGCATATTCGCAGCACCCAGGGAGGAATGCGAGTCTTGCTAAGCATGGGAGCAAGCCATTCATTAGCGAGTTCAGCATGATTAAACTTCCCATGCTCCAGAATACCAGCTCTTGACTTTCCTTAGCTAAATAAACAAAGCTGTCTGATGTGTATGTGACGGCACATTAGAGATGGAAGCATGGCCAAGGCGAGGAGATGTGCTGAAAGCGAGACTGTTTCTGAGCTCTTGCAAAGAAACGGGAAAATGTGGCTCTGCATTTTAGGTCCTTCAGCCCCAAAGCCTCACCATCTGCGAGATCAGCGTCTTGGGGACGGGAAGCTGCTCCATCCCACCCCAAGGGAATTGGACACAGTTATTGAGAATAACATCTCGGTCAAAGGCTGGATTGCGACGTGTGGGAGGGCAGAGGCTGCTCAGGCTGTAGGGACGGACCGTGACTCCTACTGCTGACAAGGCACACGGGGATCACGCACGGCAGGAGCCGTACTTACGGAGGATCTCTCTGATGAGGACTGGCTGCTCCAAAGTAGCTGGGACACTGGCACCACTGGCGCTGACAGCCTTCACCCGTACATGGATCTTGTCACCGGAGCGGAGGTCCTGGATTGTGTACCGGGTGGAAAGAAAAGGCTCCTTGTTCGCAGCTGTCCAGTCTGTACCTACGACGAACCCGGCAGAGCACTTCAGGCATGTGATGGGAAGATGGACACACACACACCCCAAACAGCAGGATCAAGCCACAGAAGATGAAACCCAGAGGCAAAGAACCCCTTGCGTGCAAAGGCTGAATGATTTGGGGCACCCGCAGAAAAAGGTATCTCAGAGGGGAGGTTGGCCACCCCACCCTGCCAAGGCGCATGGGGTATGAAATGTTGGCAGAAGCTCAACTTGAGCCGGAAGCTATTTGCAAGTAAGAAAAGGCATTAGGGCAACAAATGTGGTCCCTGCTGACCTTCCAGGTGCATTTCTGGAAGTAGTTAAGATCCTCTGACCGCCCTGCCACTCTGCTCCTCTTACTGTCCCAGGACAATTCGCTGGGGCTCACCATGTTCCCCAGCACATCCTCCACGTTGGGCAAGGTCTGCTTATCACCTGCCACCAGCCAGCCAGACCTCTCCAGTTGCTCTTCCTGCCTGGAAGGGGCACCTCAAACTCTACAGCCAAGATGTAGAAGCCCTCCCACATCAGCCAGCTGACGCAGCCTTGCAATGTGCTGAGCCTCTTCAGAGGTTTCTCATTTAGAAAACAAACTGCCTCAGACACCAAAGGGCTGGTTGTCCCAGGTGGGCAACTAGAGCAACACACGTGTGCCGGGGTTTGCTAAGTCACCAAGTGCACCTTCAGACCAAGAAGATTTTCCTGTCAAATGCCATCAGACCAGCCAAACCCCACCAGCTCCTCTTTCCCGTCACTACCGGTATTACTCAAACCAGCCCTCACTCAAATCTCACCGTATTTTAGCCAACCAGTGCCTTGCACCAGCCCAAATACAGCAGTCATGGAGCCCATGTGGTTATCACTGAATGACTAGAGCTCTTCTGTCACCCAGGCAAGCTCAAAGCAAGTTAGGAAAGCATCCAAAACTATGACCTCTGGGTGGCTGTTAGCCAGCACCCTCCAGGAACAGCTGCATCTTTCTTTGTCCCATTCAAGGGCCTCCTCATGCATCCCATCCAACCGTGGTTGCCTCCCAATCCCCAGCCCAAGAACGAAAGTCTCTCACAGCCAAGCATGTGTTGATCGTGCCTGCCACAAGCTAAATAGCCAAGGGTCATAGATCAAGCTCCCCAAGGCCCATGGACCAGCTGGGTCTCCCAAACCACTCCAACCTCTTGTAGCCTCCAGCCCACCAGCCCCAGCTTCCCCTTGCAGATTCCCCCAGCCACACTCTAACCCCAAAGCCAAGCAGGTCTTCAAGACAGTGCCCAAAACACAAGTCTTAGCCACCTACCCCATTCCAACAACCAGCAATGCAACCGGAGAACCGCAGATAATTGTTGCCACCCACCAGCCAACCTCCACCCACTGCAGCCATCCTCCTTCCAGGCATCTTGAGCCCCGTCTTGCTTGGTCAGGGCTTGCCTGCCAATGCATGCCCCTCTTGTGCTGCCCAGGACCCTTTTCTCCCTCATCAATCCACCTTATCCCCATTCCTTCTGCACTTCCTTTTGGGCAAACATGGGACCTCCTCCTGAGGTCTTGCATCACCACCCCAAACCCAGGTCTCTGCAGAGCTGGAGTTCATCAGAGACCATCCTCAGTGGGTATGCTGGTCTCTCCTCCACCCTCTATCTGGACATGCAGTAACATTAAACCCAGTCCAGCCCCCTGCTAAAGGCGTCACTACAATCTGAAGCCAATGGGAAGAGTCTCTCCTCCACGGAAAAACACCTGACCATTTAAAATGAACCCGTTTGGGTAAGGAAGGGAAATGGTGCCTGGGGAAATGCCCTGCCGGGTTCTGCCCAGCTCCATCCCATGCCTCCACAGCAACACACCAGTTGTCCATGCTTACGAGGCAGGAAAGCCCAAGCCTACTTCCATCTTTGCAGATCTCCACCATGTATCCATCCAGGCCCGACCGGCCTGTCTGCTCCGGGGCTTTCCAGGTCAGCGTAACCGAGTTCTCACTCACTTCTTCCACGGCCAAGGACAAGGGGGAGCTGGGTGGCTCTGTAACAAACCCACAGTGATGAGGACAGGCTCTCAAGCACCGGGGCCGTTGGACGGCAATCACCCAGCCTCCATGTTGGTCTTCAGCCCTCCCATCCTCCTAATCCCCCAGCCCTATCCCACTCCAAAAATATCCTTGATGACTTCATCCCTCTGTCCCTTCACCCCAGCACCCCCACACGCCCCCTCCCAGCCTTGCATATCTCCCCTCCCCACTGCAGTGTCCAGTCCCGTTCTCACCTGCCTTTGGCTTCTCAGGCTGAGGTTCAGGGGCTGGGGCTTGGGGTTCAGCTGGGGGAGCCGGGGGACCTTCTTCAGGGGCTGGAGTCGCTTCTGCTGTGGGGTCGGGAGCAGGCTCATCTGTGGGGGCTGCGGGCTGCTCCGTGGCATGGGGATGCTCGGGGACCGGGGACTCTTCAGCCGCTGGGGTTGGTGCTGGTTCTTTCTTTGGGGTTGGTGCTGTCTTTTTCTCCGGAGCCACCGGAGCAGGGTCTGCGGCTGGAGGTGTAGTTTTGCCGGTCATCGCTGCAAAGCTTGGGGGCTGAGGAAGAGGATATTTTGGGGTCTGTGCTCTGGTATCTCCGCTCTGTTCTGGGGTCCCTGCTCCAGACCAAAGGTCCCTCCTCCAGACCTGGGATCTTGACTCCGAAGCTGGGGTCCCTGCTCTGGACCAGGCGTCTCCACACTGGACGGACAAGTCTCTGCTCCGGGACGGCTGTGCTGGGAAGGGGGGAACCAGGTCACTGAGCCAGAACAGGGGCTGGGAGATTTTTATAGGCTTCGGCTGGCACTTGTCACCTCGCTGCAAACCAATCTGCCTGCGCAGGCGGGGGCCGCCAGGAATAGCCACCCGGGACCTGCACATTCAGCAGCACGCCCCTACCCCCTCCTATGGGACTGCAGCATATGGTGCTGCCCCCCCGGACCCCCCCCGCCATTCCCCCGGGCTCGCACGGGACTGGGCAGGCTAAAGCCAGGTCACCTTTCTTTGGGGACACGGCTCCTGTCCCCGGCACCGATACCCCTCCAGCTAAGGGCTTCCCAGCCCCCTCACTGCCACCCCCTGTCCCTTTAAGCCCTCCCCCTTGCCTCCCCATTGACATGGCACCCCCATGCCTTCCCCAGCCCCTGCGTTAACACGAGACACCCCCTCACCCCAATCCTCCCTGTTATTCCTGCATTCACCCCCCAACCCACCTGCTCCCCCTCCATGTCCCCCCATGGTCCCTACGGTAACCCCAGACCCCTCTGCTCCCCCATGCTCTCTCCCAGCCTCCGCCTCAATCTCACAATCGTTGAGGTTGGAAGGCAATTCTTGGGATCATCTGGACCAACTCAGCTGCCTGTACCCCTGATCCACATTCCTGGAGAAGATTAATCACTGGCCAGCCCTATGCCATGTCCTCCAACCTCTACCCTCCCCATATGACCAGGACTTTGTCCATGGAGTTTGGTCACCCCAGGACTCATGACCAGCCACCCTTCTGTTATTCCCCAAACACAGACTGACCCCAAAGCCCCCCACTGACCCGGCAAAGCCCCGTTAGTGCTACAGGATATAACCCTGCTCACCCCCTGCCTGTCCTTGTTCCCTTCTCTTGCCATGCTGTGCATGAGATGCTACTAAAAATGTCTCCATAACCTATGGTCTGATTCCTTAACCTTCCTCAAATTCAGATCGATGGAGTGTTTGCTCCTATTCCCCAGTTACTTGCCTGCCTCCAGGGATGCTGCCATGGAGGAGCGAAGCAAGCCCACCTCTCCTGGGTGTTGGTCCAAAGGCTCACGGTTTCGTGGTCCCCAGGAAACACCTCCAAACATGGACATCAGGGTCCAGAGCCATCTCTGAGACAGCCAGAGCATGAAGCTACGTACTCTGACAGGGCCAGACCATCTGAGCTTTGCCAACAAGGGGGTGGTTTTCCAGGTGGGGGGAGCTGTGGTCACCCAGGAAGGGGACGGAGAGAAGAAAGAGCAAAACACCATTGGCCAGCTGGTCTTTAAAGGGATGGTGATATCCCGAAAAAAGAGCCACAGGGCTCTGAGGGATGCATCCCAGCTGGAGCAGGACCCATGGACCAGGTGGGAAGAGGGGATGTGGAGAGGAGGCCAGGGCTGCAATGCTGGCTCTTTGGTCCATCGGGGTGTCACAGGGGTGCTGGGCTTGGCCAGACACCGGGCTCAGCTCCTGGCTGCAGGACAGCAGCAGGCAAACACTGACGGTTGAACGGAGACATGGCCCTGAGGACCCCTGCCCATAGCGCTCTACACAGAGGCAGCGAGACATGGGAGGACAGAGAGGAGAAAAGTGCCAATTCCCAGAAAGAATACGAAGGAGACCCTGCACTTTCTGCTAGCCCTGCTCCTCCTGTAAGCTGAGAAGAAAGCTCATCACAGCCACCAGCCTTGCAAGTCACATAGGGATCAGGTAACGCGAGTGCAAACCTGGTCCCCCATGGGCTCTGATCCTGCCTGGAGGCTGCAGCCTGGCACCATGACCCTCCTGCTCCAGGGAGGAATATTTTTCTCCCCTGGTCATTTCAGCAACAGCGTTTGGCGGCAGGACACCAAGAGATGGTATCAGTATCTCAGAGAGGGCATGTTTCCTCCAAAACTATGTGATAACCCAAATGTTCCTCGATTACTTCTGCCAGTGAGGAGCGATATGACTACCAAACATTGCTCCTTCCCCAAAATACCTTTGGGATGCCTGAGGGATGAGCTCCCTGAGGAAGCAGAGGGTGACATGGGGCTCCTGGACATTTTTACTGCCTGAGGACCACGGATGGGTACTGGCAGTCCCTCCTGCTCCCCAGAGCAGCTTGGAATGGCTCAAATTTGCCAAGTGGGTCATGAACCAGAAAATTTTCTGCAGCTGCTCTGGCAAAAGAGAAGACAGCCTTGCTCCCCAGCACAGTGATGTAGGGCTAGAGGAGACCGTCCACCTGTCCTTCTCCAGCTGCCTTTGGCTCCCTGGTGGATCTGGCACCCAGAGGGGAGGATTGGAGAAGCTCTGGTTTCTCCATACATTGACCCACAGGGATTTCATCCTGTCTTGGATGATCCTTGACCCTTCAGCATTCACCTGGCCCATATCTTGATAACTTTTTCCATCAGCTCACAGGTAGCCACCTCCAGACTCCCACAGCCATCAGTTCTGCTCAGAAGTCTTCCATGTGTCTTTTACAAAGGCGATCACAATGTCTAATCTAAACCAAAGGGTTAAGAAAAGCAATTTTAAAAGCTCAGGAAAAAAATAAAATCAATACAAAACTCTACTTCATAAGGAAACGAGCACTCAGATTTATCTCCTATTTCTATTTGGGTGAGTGCAGCTGAAAATTAAACACTTTCCCCAGGAAAAGAACATCAATGCAATTATTTCACTTGAAGTTCTTGATTTGAACAAAACTTGAGTTTTTCAACCTGCTGGGTGACGTTTAGATGCTGTTTTCTCTGTTGACTCACAGATGACTCATAGGTTAAGAGCAAGTGAATCAACATGGTTTATCATCCAGACTTATCTGGGCTACGTTACTGTAGTGTATCGGCATCTTGTTTATTCACACATTGCCGGCAAGACTGCCATACATTGAGCAAACTTAAGCGTGGAAACACTACGCTGCCTGCTGTAGATGACAAAGGCATCGTGGCAGGTTGCCCATGTCGGAGTCAAAGGGTTTCCCGCAGGGACCAGACTCGGGAGCCGAAGGTTTTGTTACCCAGGGCGATGGCTTCACTTCTGGATGCACGACGGGGAGGGAGAAACTGCTCCCATGGAGTCATTTCACCAACAAGGACGGGAGTGGGGTGTCTCAGCGAAGGCCCCACCACTTTGGGGTGAGGGAGCTAAAATGAGTCTGGTGTCAGAAAGAAAAGGAAATGCCCACCGGGGCAATTCCCCCACCTCGGCATGAAAACGAAGAGCACATCGAGTGGGCTGCACTGGCTGCTCCTGCAGGCAACCGGGAGGATTGAACACTAAAATTTTAGTGATAATTTAAATATCAACACATTTTTGCCTGAAACTCCAAATATTTCAGGATTTAGCTGAAATACAGAGTATTTGCATTTTCCAGTGAGAAAAGATCTCTTCTCTACAGGAAGCAGGAGCTTTTTATAAATTGGTTTTGATCCACGTTTCCAGCCCACTGCATCATTGATATGTTGCCTCGCTTATCTTCCAGGTAACATATAGGTCTAACAAGAGTATCATTTCTTCCTTAAAGGATCAGATCCTCCTTGTGTCTCTGTAATTCAACCCCCCCGAAAGATGCAGCATGGTCATCTCTCAGCTGGATTTATTGATGGGACCCCATTGCAAAGAGATAAATCTGGCTGTACCCCAAAAGCATCGGGTCTACCCATTCGCACAGATTTGCCGGTTTAGGAAATCACAGCCTTGAAGACCTGCCAGGTGGGATGGGGGAAAGCCTCATCAGCACCGTTCCCCATCACGACAGCTGATGTGTCGGCGTGGGAAGACAGAAAATGCCTCCGACAGCTGGGGCAAATCCTGGAGACTTTCAGAGATTAGGACCATCCCCTAAACAGGGCTCCAGGATTAGACAGGAGATGGTGAGACCTTCCCACTTGCACATCGTAAAGCAAAACAGAAGCCAAAAGCCCAGAATAAATGATGGGTCCATAACATCCATGTGAGAAGGGCTCACTGAAGCTGTAACATCCTCCATGCTTGTCCCTTTCTGCCCCTGTCCTCAAGAACATCTCTGGAGAGCCAAGGTGGGTCTCCCCCACCCCCCTGAAAGCAGCAGGGTGGACGTCACACGCTGCTACCTGGGCCACCACTGGTTCTGAGCGTGGCATCACGAGGTTCTCAGCACAAGGGATGTGCTTCGTTGGAGCAGAGGACAGAGCCAGGCTCCAAGGGATGGTACCATGGCAGCCAACAAGGAGCTGTCACCCATAGCTTGTATCAGGGTGGGGAAGGGGACACCCAGGACTGACAGGATCCCCACTGCCATCCCCAGTGGGATTTATTCAAAGCCACTCAGCAGGAGCCGTACCCACCTCCCTACGGCCACATCCAGCCCTGTGCACATTGTGTGGACTACGAGCCCAAAGGAGACACCACAAATGGCTGGAAAAATGCCCAGCCCCCCTGGACTTCAGCAGAAAGGAGGTGCCCAAACCCCTTTGGGGGAGGATATTGCTACCGGTTACAGATGCCGCTGGAGATGGTTCCTGTGTGGGGCTGTCCCCTCCTTTCAGCTGCCTCCCTCTCTCCTGCCGTCACCTGTCCCCTCTCCCGGGGGAGTTAAAGTCAGACCTCCAGAAAACAGGGAGGTCATACGGAAAACACACAGCGGTCGACCACAAATGCCAGCAGAGCTGAGGCTCGGGGCAGCTCAGCGCCCTGCCTGCTGTGTCACGTCTCCCCGGCTCCCAGCAGCATTTCCAGCCTCCGTGTCACCGTGATATTCGCAGCCCGCTGAGTCAAGCAGCCGGGGCAGGCGGCAGGTGGGCTGCCACGTAGGCAAGCTTTCCATTTTGTGTGTCGCACGCAAGCAGATGCTTACTTCACCCCAAAGCAATGACCGCAGGCAGCGGCTCCTGGGGTTGAGCCAGGACATGGGCTCGACCCCTCTCCCAAAGCCCCCCGGGGTAGTGCCTGTTGTGGTGCCACCCTGGGGCAGGAGTTTTAATCTAGAATCACTTTTAAATGTCCTTGTCTGGTCTAGAAAATACACCCAGGCAATAAAGAGACGTTGTCAGCATGATTCAGGGCATCTCTGAGGTCCCGTTGGTCATCCCTCGCTGGGTGCAGAAGTAGGGTTCATGCAGCCCGGCCACACGCTCCACAGAGTTATCCCTGTTGCATGGTGGCACATCAGCTCACCCCACCAGCACTCAGCATCACCACAGTTTGATTCATCGACTCATCAAATCATCAAGAACCCGTTCTTCACCAAATGGGTTGTCAAGCATTGGAACAGGCCGCCCAGGGAAGCGGTTGAGGCACCATCCCTGGAGGCATTTAAAAGACGTGTAGGGACATGGTTTAGAGGTGGACTTGGCAGTGTTGTGTTTACAGTTGGACTCTATGACCTCAAGGGTCTTTTCCAACCTAGGTGATTCCCTGATTCTATGCTCAGTCAGGGCGAGCAATGGCGTCGCCCACCACCAGGTCCCCTGGCACAGGCTCACACAGCGGCACAGCGGGTGCCTGGAGCTGCAGCCAGGAGCTGCCGGGTGTGGGCAGGGCTCGTGGATGCAAACACCCATCGCCAACGGCCTCTTTGGGGTGTTATTTTCAGGCTGCGATGGGATAATTCTCCTCCAAGCTGTTAGGGGGAGAGAAATAGAGAAACCCACCTGGGGACGCCCCAGTTTTTCCCAGTGCCTCACTGAGGCAGGGAGCTCAGTGCCAGCTCCGTGTCCCTTCCCACCTGGGGACAGCACTGCAGGGGGAAAACCATTCCATTGTGGAGTGGCATCACCCGCTGCCCCCAGCCAAAGCGGTTCCCGCAGCGCTATCCGTGGGGCCATCGCGTACCGCAGCAATGGCGCGAGGTGGGCAGCACCCACCCCATCGGCAGCTGCACGGGACAGGAGCGGTGACCTCCAGCAGCTGCCCCCGGGCCCGGCCGGGACGGGACGTGACGGGCCAGCAGCGGCTCTCACACACCTTGGCACCGCATCAGTCACCTCCTGCGTCTCCAGCGCCCAGAAGCAATGCCAAACCCGGGGCACTGCTCTGCCTTTGGGGTTTGGTTTTTTTCCAGTCCTGCCCTACCTCCGGGGCTGCCAGCAGGAGCGTACCTAGGGCGGGCAGCCCGAGAGCCCGCAGGGGCTGAGCCCATGCCAGCCCCGCTCTCCTCAGCCTGCCGGCAGTCACCTCTACCCAGGGTTGGGGACAGCAGCTGGGGACGCCAATAAGGCTCTGTCACCACCTGCCCTGCCTGGTCCCCGCGTGGGGCAGGGAAAGGCTGCAAACAAGCAGCTTGGGTTTTCCCTTCTGCATTAAAAGCCAGATGCTCAAAAAGCCCCAAAATGTTGCAAGCCACCTTTGCTGCTTTATTTGGGACACTTACACATGGGGGTTGCACCCGGGGGACAAAGCCACACACCTGACTGCTCCTGTCCCCAGGCTGTGGCAACCCGTGGGCCAGCAAGCGGGGAGGTGGGAGGCTCTGCAGAAGAAGGAGGAGGAAACAGCTCAGCCCCGGGCTCCACCAGCACCGAGGGCAAATTTCTTCATCGCTGAGTACCAGCAGGGAACTCAGGTGTTTGCTCCTCACTGCAGAGGGGCAAGCACCACCACCCAGAGCCCTGCTTTGCTCATCTCCATGCCTGCAGTCCCAGGCAGCACCCAGTGTCCCAGTTAGCCCAGTAACTGCTGGTCCCCAGGAAGGTGTCTTGCCCTGATGCCAGGACTTCAAGGCACTGGAAACCCCTGCCAGGGTGCACCGTGCTGTTGGCTGGTTATGACCCAAGCACACACTTCTGGTCTCACTTGACTTTCAGCATCCCCTCAGGTCCCCTTACCTCCATCAAGAACCAAGGCCACCTTAGGTGTCCTCAGGGCCATTGCTCCTCACCAGCCTACAACCCCACCAGGACTGGTGTCTCCACTTCCCCTCCCAGCTCCCCCCATATATTCTCACATCCACACGCCTCCTTTCCTTGCCTTAAATGCTTTCACCTGCACCCTCACCTGTCTCTTTTCCCTCTGCTCTCCCCTTCCTCTCCTCTTATCTGCATCCCCCAACCTCCTCCCCACCTCATGCAGGGTCCCTGCAGGACACTGCTGTGCTCCACCATGGAGCATACAGCTTGTTTGGCTGAAAGCATCACAGCGGATGGGGACCAGCATGGTGTCCTGCAGCCAGACCTGTCCCAGCCCTGGTGGCACTGGGACCAGCCGTATTTCAGATGGGGCTGCCGATAACCCAAGGAGGTCCCCAAGGCCAGCGTGGTGGTGGCTGGCACCGCAAGGGCTGCCTGTACCCTGCCATGTCGAAGGGGTTTGCGGAGGGCTGTCCCTTCCGAGGATGCTCTGAAGCAAATGGGATCTGCTCCCTTAATGGGGCAGCACACCCCAGACCCACCCCACATCCTTCTCTAACCCAGGAACGTTCGTTCAGGAGTTTCCTTGCTCTGCCCCTCTCCCTGGAGAATTTGCTGGATCAGAGGGGCTATGAGAGGGGTTGGACCATCCCCAAATCCCCGTAACTCCCTCCAGGACCCAGTAAACTGGGAAGACAAACCAGTTTGGGGTTGCCCAACCGTGACCCAGCTGCACCCTTCCCTGCTACCACCAGGGAGCATCATGGAGACATTTAATCAGGCTGTCCTCACCCTGGGTCCATCTGAAACCCTCCAGATATCGTGCGGGGCTTTGGGAAGATGTTGTTCCCTTTATGCCTGGTCCTTAGTGTCCCTGGTGTCCCCACAGCTAGAGCTGACACAGGCCTGCTTTGGATGTATGGGCTTGACCTGCCGCAGGGTCCCCGCTGCCATGGTTGGGGCATCCAGCTGCTTGTCCCTGCTCTGCCCCATCTCTGCTGTCCCCATGCGGCACAGTGTGACAGCCATGTCCCCTCCCTGGAGGAAGCATCACCCCAAAGCATCTGCAGAGCAGCTGGGCCAGGACATGGGCTTCAGAGAGCAAATGGGTTTTGATCTCTTGACCCAATAACCTGCAAGGGAACAGCCATGGAAGAGGATGCTCCATCCTCCTCCTCCTCCTTGTGCATGTCAATGCAGGAAGGATGCTCTTGTGTTTTCACAGGGGAAGACCACCACCTCCAGCCTGCCATGACCAAGGGCCAGTGAGGACCAGGGCTGAGGCCGGTGGTGGCTTTTGCAACCCACCCATCCAGATGTCCCCATCTCCTGGGGGCAGCAGAGATCCCAAAGGATCTGGGGACAAGGGGAGAGATGGGGGGGGTCCCACGCCTCCCAAGTGGGGGACTTCCCGGGCAAACAGCGAGATGGATGGAGGGACTCCACCCTTTCCACAGGCTGGAAGTGCCCCGGGATCCCACCAGGCAACGGTAGCCACAGGCGTCATTCCTGCCCGGCACCTGTAAAGCCCTCAGGGATCCCATGGGGTGGTAAAAGGCTGCAGGAATGCAAATTGTCGTGCAGGGCTCTCACCCAGCCCTGGGTGCCACTGAAGCTGAGAAGCTGATTTAATTTCACAACCTGCAAAGCCCCTGGGGAGGTGGACACGGCCGGGCCGGGCACCAGGGCTGGTTATTTTCTGTTCCTGGCAGTGTGACCTGCAAAGCAAAGCCTTGGGGCTCTCCACAAGTCCACATCTTCCTGCACGCCAGTCCACGACCCCCATCCCACCCCACCGCTTGGACGGAGAAAAACGCCCTTGGTGGTCCCTTTTTTGCACTGCTCGTGACCGTGGTCACCTCTTCCTTGTGGGGCGCCGATGTCCTTTTGCACCCCGGCACGGCAACCGGGAGGGATGGGGGGAGGACAGAGGGAGCCGCCAGCAACCGGTTATCTGATCCCGGCAGCTCCGGTGTAAACTTAGCATGGCCTTTCGGAAAGTACTCACTGTGGCAAAACACGCAGTAAATCAGCGTTCTGAATGCCAACAATATTTCGAGATTAGCAAATCTTACTGAGCTCCTTGGGTTAAAGCTCAGTTTGGGGTCGTGGTTTGCAGCCCTGCCAGTGTAACTGGGGGGGGTCTCGCCACCCCGGTACCCCCCCCCCCAGCCCCTGGGGATTGCACCAACCTGCAAATGCTTCTTGTTCTACGGAGGAGATGGGGCAAGGTCTGAGGTCAGGACTGGGCATGGGGCTGCGGGACCCCCACGCTCACCTGGGTGCCCACCCAGTGCTGCCAAGGAGCAGGACCGACCCTCTGATTTCCCTGCCCTCCCCTTCCCAGCCTGCTCAGCCCAGCTTGGAAAATCCCCAATTTCCTCCATTTTTTTTATCAGGTAGAAAAATCAGCTCCCCACCAGCTGCGCTGGCCTTCTCCAGCATTGTCCCATGCTCCCTGGGGTGAGCCACCGTGACCCCCGGCACCACCACCTCGGCTCCCAGTCCCCCATGTCCCCAGCACCCCCATGTCCCCAGCACCCTTGGCACTGGCAGGTCACCGAACCACAACATTTCAGGATGGGGATGCCCAGGACTTTGCAAAAGCCGCCCAGGACTTTGCAAAAGCCACCCAGGAGTTTGGACCCCAGTGCCACCACCTGCCTCCAGACGTGCCATGAGTCTCCCAAGCTCAGCTGAGGGCTAATTCTGCACCAGGACCCTGCCTGTGGGGTGAAGAGGAGGGACAAGCTCTTCGAACTGAGCAAGAAAAAGGGGCAGGAAGCACCTGGGAGCCAAAATCGGGTGCATCCAGATGGGAAATCAGCCATAGGCTTCGCATGCCGCGGGTGATTAACCCTTGAAACCTGCTCCCAAGGCCAAAGTGGCCCAGAGCTGGTATTTTAACCCAGGACGAGTCACCAGCTCAGTACAGGAGGGACTGGGAAAGATCCCGTTCTACACCTGAGGTTGGGTTCTGCAGCTCGACCCTTTCCATCTATGGATGCCCTCTCGCAAACGGCGATGCCAGCCCAGCCGGGAGCCTGTAAACTGAGACGTCTTTGCACCTCCTGACCATTAAACGGCCTCGGAAAGGCGCAGTTTCCCTGCACGGTCACCCAGCACCAACCCTCCCTGCCCACCCAGCGCTGCCCAAGCCCCTCTGCCGAGCACCACCTCCGAGAAATTCTAAAGGTGGATTGAAATCCTTGGGATTAAAACCATTAGGCGGAAGGAAATGTGGCCAAATTAGCTTTGCTGTTTAATCCCTAAGAGTTTTGCAGCCCCCTCCGCAACCACCACGCAAGAAATGGCCCCTAAAGCTTTTTTCATGCAAAAATGTGCAACCTTTGGGGTCTGTGACTTGGACCTGGGCTCTCGGCATCCCAGCAATTAGAGCAGGGCTGGCTTTGGGGGATAGGGGATGCACCTTGCTAAGAAGCCATGGTTTTGGTGTCCCGTGAAGGTTGGCATCTCTTCTCTTTACCCAGTCTGGGGTTGCTTTGCTCCTGGTGGTGGGCTGCAGCGTCTCAGCCCCCCATCCCAGCAGGTCCCCCTGCACCCACAAGCATCAGAGGGAAGAGGAGCAGGCAGAGGATGTTACATAGCACCATATTTTGGGGAGCTAGGAGTGATCACCAAGTACCAAACAAGGGCAGCGAGTGAAGCATCAGTGGCAGGAATAGTGCAAACACAAGTGAGCTGAACCCACACGTCCTCAGCCCAATCGCAAACCTCCCCGGAGCTGGATAACCAGAGAGAAAAGTGTCTTGAGAGGAAGGTCCCTGCTCCCGCAAGATCTCCCGGAGACATTTCTTTGCTCTAATGCTGCCATCCAGTGGGAGAAACTCCCTGGCACGGGAAAGGCTGGAAATGAGGGTCTTGGGGTCCCCAAACCCGGGGGGGGACACCCACCACCACCACCAGGCTGTCCTCAGGGACCTGCCTGCCAGGGGTGCTGCAGGCAAACCCGAGCCTCCATCTCCAAGCCCCGACCTCCAGCCTGGCTGCGATGGGCAAAATAAAAACCACTCACACGCTGCATGCTCGAGCTGCTCCGGCACCCTAACGCCCTCCCGAAACGCAGCACCCAGCGAGGGGATGGGGAAGGGGTGAAGATGCACCGGGAGGAGGCAAGGGGCAGGAAGCTAAGCCTTTCTCCGGAGGAGGAGGAGGAGGCTGCGGTGCAAGCAGAGTCCCAGCAGGGAAGACACCCCGGTCCCAGTGTGGTGCAGCCCCATGGGATGCTCACAACGGTGTCCCCCGGCCACGGGACATTGGCAGTCTGAACACGCCACGCCTGCAGAAAGCCAAATTCCAGCGTGTATTCATCAGCACTGCGAGGAGGGAAAAAAAACAAAAAACAAAAAACCAAACAAACACAAAATTCCCTGGGTTCGGTTCAGGGAAGCGAAACGACTTTGGCAGCGGCGACAGAACAGTGCGACGGCAAGTGTCGCATCCGCGGTGGCCAGCAGCCCCGAGGAGCCCACAATGTGCCCGTTTGTTGTCCCAGTGGGCGGCTGGCTTCCCGCAGAAAGGAGCTTTCAGTGGGAATATTCAAAAGTTCAACCTCTTTCGGCAGCGCGAGGTTTGCTGGATTGTGCGAGGGGCACAAAGGGACAGTGTTTCCTCGGGAGCGGGGAGGTTTTGTGGCTGGGAACACGGCTCTTTTCTTCCCCGCACAGAAGCCGTCCGAGCGGAGGCAAGGCAGTACCGAGGCAGGATCGTGGTCGGAGACTCACCTTAAAGGGAGACAGCAGAAAAGCTTTGTGTACATCGGAAAAAAATCAAGGAATCTGGGGATTTCTTTTGGCTGAAGGCAGCAGCTGTTTTCCCCAGGTGGCTCTGGTTTCCAGGAAAGCAGGGATTTTCCTCCTAAATCAAGGGGGGAAAACCCCTAATTTTTTATTTTCCTTTCGTGCCAAGAGGAAATTTCTCCTGAGAACAAGCCCTGTGTGCAAACAAACACGCTGCCCTCTCCTCCGGGAAGCACAAGTGCTCTTTCACCCACTCAAGATCAGCCAAAACCCATCCCCTGGACCAGCAATTCCCTGATAACCCCAACAAGGCAGCAGCATCCCGACCGGGTCAGAGGCACGCGCCCCGACAGGGATGCGTTTCCAAAGCATCCGCCACCCCTGCGAGCTGGCAAAGGCCGTTTCTCCTGGCTGCAAACCCAGCCCTGAGCTCCAGCCCACGCTCAGGGAAGGAAAGGGGATGGGAAGCCTTGCAAAATAAGAGAGGAGGATATTTGGTGCGGGAAATCTGGTCTACAGCTGCAAACAGCCACGCTCCGGCATTAGGGCTGAGAACTGTGCACAGCTCATCACACCCAAAGTCCTCATAACCCACAGCTGTGCCCAAAGCCCCTTCTGTGTGTTTAATTACTGCATAAGCACTGCCTAAAAATGGCAGAGGAAATATTAGGGGTGTGGACAGGCTAAGGATGGGAAAAGGGGGTTTCTTTTAAAGATATCACTTGGTCCTAATGAGAATTCCTTCGGTTGTGGGTCTGGAGTGATAAAACCACCCAGCAAAGCCGAGCAGCTCCGCCAGCATCCCGGTTGCGTGCCTGTGATGGGGCGGCCGCCGTATCGCAGTTCTCACTGCTCTCCCTTCCTGTAACGAAGACGGATGGCAACCAGCCCCGAGCCCCAGAGTTGGCCGAGGTGCCTCTGAGTCAGTCCGAGAGGGGGAATAAATCTCTGCCCGATGGAGAAACGCCAGCCTGAGGGAAAGCACAGCCCAGCTGGCGTTCCCAAGCGGAGCCAGGACAAGCTCGCAGCCCGTGGCTGTGGAAATGAAACCATGGTGACACCATCAAGGTGGCTCGACTGACTCCCCATCACGTTTTAGAGTGGGAGACCCCAAAAACTCCATCCCCTGGAGGGGACGGTTCAGTGTCACCCCCGGCCCCGCAGCGGCTGTGCTGGGCACCGTCCCTGGCACCAGCAGGTTCCCGGGGGGAAAAGGGCTTGGAGGAGGCAGGAAGGCCAGAGCCAGGCTCGGGCAGGGATGCTGGAGGTTTGGGGCAGGGCGCTTTGTCCCCTGTGGTGTAGGACGAAGCCACCCCTTGTCCCCGGGGTCCCTGCCGCGTTTCCCACCCTGTGCCCGGCTCCCCACCGGGATGCCCAGCCCCGTGTGCGGGGATGCTCAGCTCCCCCCGTGCCCGGTGCTCCCGGTATCCCCGTGCCCGGTGCTCCCGGTATCCCCATGCCTGGTCCTCCCGGCTCCCCCATGCCCAGCTCCTCCTGGTACCCAGGGGTCCTCCCGGCTCCCCCATTCCCGGTGCCCCCAGGACCGCCCTGCCCGGATGCTCTGGGTGCCCGGTGATCCCGGTATCCCCGTGCCGCTGCTCCCGCCTCTTCTGCACCCAGGTGCTCCCGGCTCCCCCCCCCTTCCCGGTGCTCCCGGGACTCCCATGCCCGCTTCTCCCGGTTCCCCGTGCCCGGCGCTCCGCGGCCCCCCGTGCCCAGACGCCCCCGGGCTCCCGGGGCGGGTTCCCCATGCCCGCCCGGTGCCCGGTGCCGCCCGCCCGCCTCCGCCCCGCTCCTCCCCTCCTCTCCGCCCCGTCCCGTCCCTCCTCCCCGCCGGGAAAGCGAAAGCGCGGCGGGCGGAACCCGAGCCCTCCCCTCCGGGCCGCGCCGCACCGGGGCCGCACCGGGGCCGCTCCGCGCCGGGGCCACCATGGCTTCCGTGGGCAACTTCTTCCGACGGAGCCTGAGGCGGTCCGGCCGCAGAGGTGAGGGTCGGGAGGGGACAGCGGGGAGCGCAGCCCCGCGCCGGCGGTTGCCGGTGTCGGTGCCGGGACCGGTGTCGGTGCCGCTGCCGGGACCGGGACCGGTACAAGCCCCCGGGCCGCGGCTGCGGGCACCGACGGCTGCCGGCGGAGCGGGGACTTTCCCGGGCAGCGCAGCGCGGCCACGCCGGGTGGGACCGACGGGACGGGGACCGGCACCGGCACCGGCTCGGTCCCCTCCAGCCCTGCCCGTACGTGCTCACCCTCCGGAGCCCCGCTCGGGCCGTCTGCCCCCGGGGCTCACCGCATCTCCCGGGGCTTGCTCCATCCTCAGGGGCTTACCCCCATCCCGGGAGCTGCACCCCATCCCCCTGGGAGCCTATCCCGTCCCAAATGAGTCCCCAAACCCCCCATCCCCCAGGTCCCAATTCCAATCGGGGGTTTATCCCATCCCAGGGACAGCCCCACAGGCTCCCTATTACCACATCCCCAAAAGCCATTTTCCCACCGAGTGCAGCGTCGCAGGGCACGCCGGAGCGTGGCATCGCGGGCAAAATGGCCACACGAGCCCTTGCACAGGCCGGGACGTGCCAGGTCCAGCCCGTGATGCCGGGCACGGTGCCCCCGAGGCGGGTCGGTGTCGCGGAGCCTTTAGAGGACGGTGCAGAAATCGGTCCGTCGGGATTTGTGAGCTTTTTTCGAGGCACAGGATGGATTATCGGGGCTTTCTGGCCTGCCATATCCCAAGCCACAGCGGAGCAGGTTGGGACAACCTGTGGATTTGGGGGGGTTCACTGGAAATTCTCCCCTGGGGTCTGTTCCGTGCTGACCGGCTCTTGCTTTGGGTGCGAAACATGTTTTTCCAAGCTCAGCAGAAAAGGTTTGATAAAGCAAAAGCCAGTTCCTTTCTGCTGGGGCAGGTGGGCAGCTGCACAGTGTGGGAAGCAGAGCTCCCCCGCAAACAGTTGTGCCAGGCCGGGAGATTTCGGCATGCCGCAGCCCGGGAATTTTCCGGGAGGAAAGAAACAGGTTGTGCCACATCACAGCGTGGGTCTGAGCACAGCGCTCGGCTGATAAGAAAACCCCGCTCTGGTCGAGGAAGCTGTTTGTGCAGCAAAAAGTGTTTTTCTTTTAACGCCGGCGGCGCCGGTGCCGTTTCCGCGTGGGCCAGGGCGCACCGCGGCAGCCTTTGCCCTCTCTGTGCCCGGCGGAGGCAGGGGTGAAAATCCACAGCACCGGCAGCCGCTTTCCATCCAGGAGCTGGGTGAGCCCCCGTGGCCGCCTGGCTCAGTCCCCTCCTCGCAGGGGATGCTCCCGCTGCTGGGGGCGCTGGGGGTGGTCCCCAAGTCTTCCCCGCTTGGGCTCCGGGAGAGTCGTTGGCCAGAGCTCTCGTGACAGTGGCTTGTGTCCCCGGGACTGCGAATCCTGCCGGTTTTGGGGAGTGCTGGGAGCTCTGATGCTACATTAAACCCTTTCAACACTGCGCGACGGTGCTTGGCCCCCATAAACCCCCAGAACTCATCTTGCAGCCCAGGGATGGAGTATTACAGTCCCGGAGGGATTTAGGCTCGGCCGGCGTGGGCTTTGCAACCAGACCTGGCGAAGAGGAGCGCTGGCAGGTGACACTGCGTTTTCGGCAGGGCTCGCCGGGCCGGGTCGCTCTTTGGGCAGGCGCGTGGGTCCATCTGCGAGAGGCAGACCCACAGCCCGGCATGGGCAGCCTCCCCGGCGCGGCGGGTTTTACTCGGCTGTGTGAGAACGCCATGGACGTGATGCAAATCCAGCCCTTGCTTGGGAGCACGTCTGGTGTTCTCCGAAATGCAGGATGGGACGGGACAGGCAGGATTTAACCGGACTTTCACCTTACCCTGGCAATCTGCGATGGGAAAACAACCAACGGCGGTGCCCAGCGAGGATGGGGGATGCCAGCAGCCCTCCCCACTGCACAGCCCGCTTCCCCGGGGTCCTCCCAGCAACAACCTCCTGCCCCAGCCCCGTAGGTGATATTGGACCGTTGAAGCCATTGCTGGAGCATCCCAAGGAGGAGCAGGAGAAGCAAAGCGCATCTTGTCAACCTTTTTTCCTTGGTCCAGAGCACCTTGCTGGGCTGTCACCCAGGTGATCCCTGCCGAGGACATACCAGCAGTGTCTGCAGCCAAGTCTCGTCCCCGGGATGCTCCTGGGCTTCCCCCTGCTGTGAAGGGATCTCTTTGGGATGAATTTCTCCTTGCCAAGAGGAAGGACTTTGTATGCGGAGGTGGAGTGGCCTCGGGGTGCACGCGGGGGTGGCTTCGCACATCTCCCTGCCCCGAGCTGGGAAGGGCATTTCTGGGAAGGGACATCCCATGATGGGACTGTGAGTGTCACCTCCTCACGTGGGCTTTCTGCTCCCATTGGCTCCTGATGACCCGGAGCGAAGGCTGGAAAGGTGTTTCCAGACTAAAGGAGGTGGTTACGGAGCTGGGGCGATACGCAGGGCAGGGTGTTCAGCAGCACTGCTTTTGGAGGGGGATGTCATGCACGACGGAGAAGGACGATGGGAGTTGCCAGCCACGGCCATGCCTTGCCCTGCCGAGCTGCGGCACAAGTGAAAGAGCCCAGGGCCAAACTCTGGGATGCGGGGAAAAATTGCAAGAGTTGGTCATTTCATCCAGCCACACATTTATTTTCCTGCCTGGTATTCCTAGGAGCAGCTCAAGCATTTCTGTTCCAGCTCCCCGCCATAATCAGTGCCAAGACCAAGCCCGGGACAGTTTCAGTGCCAGGAACTGGAGATTTAGGGAGTCACAAGCGGCTGCTGGGAGAGGGGAGAGCTGTGGCATGGTGTGGCTGCGGCCTCCCGCCGGCATTTACCTCCTCTCCTTCCCAGCCCTTGGATCTCACTGCCCCACCACGATCATCCCAGGGCGCTTGGAGATGTCGGCTTGGGGTTTTTTCAGTCTTATTTCTAGTTTTTTTGGTTGTGACAGCTGACGCTCCCCAGCTGTCCTCCCCAACTGGCTGAACAAGAAATGGGATGTAAACTCAGGGAATTGCTTTGCTTTGGGAGCTGTGGTTTAGGGAAAACCCTCGAGTATCTCATTTGCAATCAGCAGTTCCCAGGGCTGAGGACATCTGGCAGGGAGAGGTTGGGATTCATCTTGTTGGAGCCTTTGGAGGTGCTCAAACAAGATCTGTGCTGTTTGTTTGCTGTTTTTTCCCCCTAAGGGAATAAAATCAACTGCTGCAAAAGCATTCCCACACCTTCCTGCAGATGCTTTCTGCGGAGACTGTCTGCTCTCCACCATCCCATGAGCCAGCTTTGCTCTGGGCGTCCCTCTGTCCTCCCTGGGATGGGGCGAAGGAGGGCTGGGGATGTCTGACAGCACTTAGATTTGCTCCAAAAGATTCATAAAAGCCATTTCTTTCCGTGTCCTGCGCTGGCACGTCCCCAGCTGTTCACTGTCGGGGACCAAAACACCCTGGGCACCAGGTCCATGTGTAGCCCTGCATCTCCTCTCCTGCCATCAGGGCACCTCCTGGCCTTTCATTTCACTCTGCTCTGTTTTTCGGGTTGTTTTTTTTTTGGCTACAGAAGGAAAAGAGGACGAAAGAAAGAAGGAAAACAACCCCTCACGGGTGCCGCAGGGGAAACCAGGAGAGCGGAGCTCCGTCCTCTATTCTGCTGGACAGTTTTTCTTCGAGTACCTCGTGGTGGTGTCACTGAAGAAGATGACAGATGGACATTATGAACCCAAGATAACCTACCAGTTCCCAAAGGTATTTAGTCCTGTGTTTCCGGGAAGATGAAACTGTTGTTTCAGGGGCTGTTGCTCCTTCCCCATCACTGGAGCCAGGGCAGGAGAACAGAAAAATACTTTGTGCCCTGGAGTCGCAGACCCAAACCCCAGGGCTTTGCCTGGGTTGGGGTTGCTGGGACCATCTGTCCTGCCCTGCGGTCTGAGCCCTGGGCCACAAACCCCAGGAGGAAAATCCCGGGGTGCTCCTTGATCTTCTGTCCCAAAAGGGGGGAGCACAGCAGCGAAATCACACCTTGGGGAGGTGCCGCATGAGGAGACCCCCTGTTTGCAGCGAGGCCCCTGGGTGCCTCTGCTTTGCCCCACTATCCATGGGATAAAAGAGTCAAAAATTGGATTTTTGGGAGATGCTTGTCCAGGGATGCGCAGGCACCCTCTGCTTTGGTCTGAGCCGGGGGTTGCTTTAGGACACATCCCATCCCACCCCATCCCTTGGGGTATGGGCACCCTCCATCACCCTGACTCTTGGCATCACTTCGTTCCAGCGTGAGAACTTGCTGAAGGGCCAGAAGGAGGAGGAAGAACGTCTCTTGAAAGCCATCCCCCTCTTCTGCTTCCCCGACGGCAACAACTGGGCCCCCGTCACTGAGTTCACCAGGTACCTGCCCTGCCGCGGGGTCTTGGCCGTGGTTTCCCACCCCGTACTGCCGTACCCCTGAGCGCTGCGGGCTGGAAGAGCCGTCCCATCCCCATGCATTGTCTCTCCTTGCAGTGAAACCTTTTCTTTCGTCCTGACCAACGTGGACGGCAGCAGGAAGATCGGCTACTGCAGGCGGCTGCTGGTGAGCATCCCACCACCCGTACAGCCATCGCTGGGTCGGTGGTGGCCGTGCCACCCCATCCCTGTGGTGGGACATGATGCCTTCTGCCATGCCCAAAGTACAACTCTTGGGGACACGCCTTAGAAAGCCACTTGCCTTAGCAAGGGGGTGCCCATAGGGATTTCTTTGGAGGTTTCTTCTGCTGGGGCACCAGTTGGATGCTGGATGGAGGAAAGCGGCATTTGCTGTAGCCCAGGGCTGGCCTGAAATGCAGCCAGGAGATGCAACGGTTGGGAGGTGCCATTCCCCGTACCAGTGGTCGCTGCCTCCCCACCGATGTCCCTGAGCCAGCTTCCCTGGCTCCTTTCCCCTGGCCGCAGTGGTCTGGGCAGCCACAAATCTGACTCAGGATCAGGATGGGGATGCACATGTGCCCATCCAGGTGCCAAGGAGCTGGGTGCCCTCAGTCCCATCCCCAAAAAATTGCTTCTGAGCAGTGGCTGCCTTTCTCAGCTCATGGATTTGGCCAGCTCAGGCGCTGCGAGGTGCGATGACGGGCTTCCTTGGCTGCTGATTTACACACAGCCTGCTTAAATAGGGACATAAAGCCATGGGGCCATACACCACGGCTCGGCGACTTGCTGGATCCCACCACCCTGTCATTCCCTAGGGAACCCGCCCACTTCTGCATCCAGGGCTGAGCTTTGGCCGTTTGAACTGCATGTCTGGAGGGCTGAAAGTGCAGAGAGGAAACAAACCCAGGATAATCCAGTTGGAAAGGGATAAACAGCTTGGGCACTCGTCCCGCTGGTCCCTGTTTCAGTAGGAGGCAGGATTAGCCCTGAGGATGGTGGGGCAGAAGGTCTTGAAGGACTTGTATCTGGGGTGGAAGAAAGATTGGGAATATGCCAGCGGGCTTTGCACCAAAATATTAACAGCTTTGGCATCTGAATTGCCTTCTCCGGGCACCCTCTGCTTTTACGGCATCAACTGCATCCTTGGCCTGAGCCCCAGCTCTGAAAATCCCCCAGTGGGTGACTGGGCAGCGTGTGGGGGGCAAGTGGGGTCACGGAGGGGGATCTCTAGGGAGAGCGTGGAGCTGGTGCAGTGGGGCTGGGAGATGCTCAATCCATCCCATCCTCTTCCAGCCATCCGGCCGTGGGGTCCGCCTCCCCGAGGTCTTCTGCATCATCAGCTGCTTGGGCTGCTTCGGGCTCTTCTCCAAGGTAGGGACGTGGTGGCTCCGTCTGGCATGGTGGGGGCCCAGGCAGTCACCCTGTTGCCTGCCGGGGTTTCACAGCTCACTTCTTTTCTTCCCTAGATCCTGGATGAGGTGGAGAAGAGGCGCCAGATCTCCATGGCGGTGATTTACCCCTTCATGCAGGGCCTTCGGGAATCGCCCTTCCCAGCTCCAGGCAAAACCGTCACCATTAAAAGCTTCATACCCGAGTCGGGCACGGAGGTTGGTGGGGGTCTCGGGGGCTCAGTGACAGCCTCCGGATTGCTCCGACATGGGGAACCCGGGCTATCTCCATGAGCATCCTCCACACCTGCAGCACCCATGGGTGCTCACTGGAGCAGTGGGTGGTGGGTTGGGCTGCCGGGGGCCTCGTGCCCTGGGGAAATGGGTGTCTGGTCCAGGAGGAGAGCGGCAAGTGAGGATGAGGATGGAGCCCATCCACAGGTGGCGGCATCTTTGCAAAGCGGCATCTTTGGAGCTCCGTCAGCCTCGAGCTGGAGCTGCCAGCACAAAACCTCCCCGGACGGCGCTTCTTAACACGTCGGTGCTTGCACAGCCTTTATGTCGGAGCGGGGCGTCGTGCCGGGGGCCGTGGAGCAGGACTGGCCGCACCCGGCTCGTGAGCCGGCGTTCGCACCGCCGGGTGCGGCATGCGGGGCTGTCGGGGTACGCGGTGGTGCCGGGACCATTGTTGGGGTATCGCGGGCTGCAGCTTCCCCTCCGCACCGCCGTGCTCAGCTCTCAGCCTGGACGCACGCCCCGGTTTGGCATCACGAGCAGGCAGCCGGCACGGCGCAGGCGTGCGGCGAGCCCGGCATTTTACCTGTGGACAGGAGATCTGATCCGGGCACGGTGCCCGCTGGGGCTCGTCTCGCCCACGCACGGCCCAGGCTCGCACAGGCAGAGCCTTTTCTTTTGATTTTTTTCTTTCTCGTGTGGCAAAGCCAGGGTGGGAAAAGGGGGAGGATCTGCCCTGGCACCGGGCAAAATAACCTCAGCGCTGAACATCCCAGGGATGTGTCTGGCCGGGGTGGGTCTGAGAGCAAGATCCCTCCTCTCTAGTGCAATTTAGCAGCTGGCTATCAAATTGCAAGAGATTTCTTCATCCAGGAAGGCTTGTGCAAGGGCTTCGCAGGTTGCTCAACGCACTGGCCACGGGCCAGGCTGCAGGGAGCGCGGCTGGGGGTGACGGGGCGAAGACGTTCTTCGAAAGACCTGGGCGTTGGGGCTCTGGTCAGGGGCTGGAGCGAGTCGAGGAGATGAGTGAGAAAACAAGGAAAGGGGTGAAAAATAAATCGCGGGATACTGCATGAGCCGGGAGCTGGGGATGGTGCAGGATTTGCGCTGGAAAGGGGCTGCTGAACCAAGCCAAGCCCTGTGCTGCTGGCTGGGAAGATGCTGCTTTGCTGGGAAAGTGGCCTGGCAGATTGGAGGAGGGGGATTTTTCCCCCCTGTAAAGGTGGGGAGAGGGGCCAGGACTGTGTCGGGAGCTGCAGGGTCCTGTTAACCCTTCAGCGGTCGCCGTCTCGGGGCTGCCCGCAGCAGGGCAGAGGTATCGACCAGGTTTGGGAGACTCTTGTCTGGGGCAAAGGCAGCAGAATAGACAGACCACCTGCAAACATCCCTTTAGATAATTCACTTTTGGGCCATCCTAGCTAGGATGAGGCGAGCGGGCTCTCCCAGAGAGGCTTTTGAGGAAGTTTTTGTGGTTTTTATAGCAAAAGTCGTGCCCTCATTCCTCCTCCCTTTCCTGAGCAACGCTCTGTGCCGCTGCTCACAGATGAGCTGTCAGCCACTGAGACGGGGGCACGTCCCCCCTTGTGAGTGCTGGAGAAAAGAGGCATTTTGATTAAAAATCCAGTGCCCCAATAAATAAACCCCGCAGCGCACTTTGCTGCTGGCTTCCCCTGTATCCTCAGCGCTGCACAGCCCAAATCTCCAGGCAGGCCAAGATGAAGTTTGTCCCCTGCAGAGGGACGTGATGCAGATGCTGCAAGCACTGGGTAATTAATTGCTCCCAAATCACCTTCTCGGGGGGGTCAGGGTGGCGCAGGGGGAGCGTTCCACCTCCTAAGTCGGGGTTCGGTGGCTCTCCCTCCGCAGCTCATCGAGCTCACGCGGCCCGTGGATGCCCACCTGGAGCACGTGGAGTTTCAGGCTCTGCTCCAGCGGCTCAGCCCCCACCTCATCCTGCACATCTTCGCCTCCGCCGTGCTGGAGCGACGGCTCATTTTCCTGGCGGAGGAGCTGAGGTGAGTCCTGATCTGTTTGTTTTAAAATAAAACCAAAAAAAAAAAAACCCCAACCCAAAACCCAACCTTGAAGGAGCGCAGGATGCAGCTGAGCTCGGGGTGGGATGTTCCCTCCGAGCGGTGAAATCCCCTTTCCTCATGCAATGCCCACCACGATGGCTCCTTGTCCTGCAGCGTCCTGTCACAGTGCATCCACGCGGTGGCTGCTCTCCTCTACCCCTTCACCTGGGCCCACACCTACATCCCCGTGGTCCCCGAGTGCCTGCTCGACACCGTCTGCTGCCCCACACCCTTCATGGTCGGCATCCAGATGCGGCACCTGGAGCGGGTCCTGGACCAGCCGATGGAGGAGGTATTTCATCTGGGTGGGGGAAACGTCCGGCTGGAGCCTGTGACCCTGGGTTTGGGTCACTCTGGGGCTGAAGGCTCTTTTCCCATCCAGGGAGACTGGAGGTTGGGGCTTCTTGCATGTCCCCTCCTGTTGGCATCTGGGTCAACACCTCCACGTCCCCCTGGGTGCTGCTGGCCACCCCAGCACCCGCAGCCCTCATCATGGGGGCTCAGGGACCTGCTGTCGGCCAGGCTGGCTGTCGGCATCATCCCAACCTTGCGGAAGTGGAGAAGAGCTGCATGGGGACAGCCACCGAGCCTGGGGCAAACACGGTCCCTGGGGGGATGCCCCGGTCCCCCTGCCCAGGTCCCTCCAGCACAGAGGGACCGATCCCTCTCCTGCCGCCATCGTGGGCTGCAGACACAGCTGTTGGATGCCAAAAAGGGTGGGAGGAAGCCCAGATGCCTCGGTAGTGCTAAACCCGGTCGCTCTCTGCTCTCTTTCAGGCTCTGATAGTTGACCTCTGCGAAGGGAAGATCCTCCGGGCGGTACGTCCCCCTGTGCAGGGCTGGGGTGGAACTCGCCTGGCCTGGGTAGCCCCGGGAAGGGCCCCTTTCTCCCCTTGATCCCGGCTACTTGGCAGCTTTCACGTTTCGTGGTCAGAGATGTCTCGGTGTCATCTATGCAGGGGGGAATGTCCCACAAAGGGATGTCTCCAGCCACCGCAGCTGTCTTCTTGTGAGCTGGAGCAGCAGGGTCTGTGTGTTGGGCGTCCCGCTCCCAGCATCACCCTGCAATGATAATTAAATAATAAGCTCCGCAGAAAGCCCCGCTGATGGGCTGCACTAACCGCTTCCCGTGGCCATCTCAGCCAGGGTCCCACCAGAGCCGGCTGCTTCACAGCCCCGTTGCCTTCCAGGTCGGCGATGAGGAGGAGATCTTGCCCATCAAGCTGCAGAACGAGATGCTGACGTCTCTGAACAGGCACAACAACAACAACAACGTACACAGTAAGGACGTCTCTTTATATATGATAAAACGGATGCAAGCTGCCGTCCGCAGATGGCCGGAGTCCTCAGCGAAATGGTTTTCCTAAAGAGACCTGGCCGGGGATGTTTCTGCCCCAATTTGCAATAAAATGCAAGCACAGGAGAGAAATCCCTTGGCCTTTCCCCTGCCCTGCGAAAAACGAGAGCAGGAACAATTAATTCTGCTGAAAAAATTAGGCTTTGCCAGTATTTGGCCTGCGAAGATGGGAAAAGAAACGCAGCCAGTGCTCCCTCAGCAAAATGAGTCTGATCTTCGTTGACTGGCAGAGGGAGGTTTTAAGCAAATAATTTCTCGGGATGCAAACAGTGACTGAGAACCGGCCAGGTTAAAATCGGTCCGTCCTTTCTATGCTCAGAGGTCCCATCCCCACCTCTTGTGCTCTGTGTCCTCTTCCAGCATCCGAGCAGGTGAACGCGCTCGTCTCCGAAGCCTTCGTGCAGTTCTTCGTCCGAATGGTCGGCCACTACTCCTCACACATCAAATGGAGTAAAAATGGCTCGGGGACCTTCCAGGAGCGAGCCTTCTGCAAAGCCATCGCCTCCAAGACCAACCGCAAGTTTGTGAAGAAGTTTGCGAAGACGAACATGTTTTCCCTATTTATTGAGGAAGCAGAAAAGAGCAGGATCCCACAGGAAGGTAAACGACCCTATTTCTCCTTCCCTCTCCGGTCGGGTGAGCTCTGCAACGTCCTGGGCTATTTGATTAAGGGAAAGAGAAGCCCCGTGCCCGGAGAGGGATGTGGCTCGAGGCTGAGGGTGCTCAGGGCAGCGAGTAGCACCCGTTTGCTCTCAACAGCTGCTTCAAACTGGAAAAGGGAAGATTTAGATGAGATATTAGGAAGAAATTCTTTACCCTGAGGGTGGTGAGACACCGACCCAGGTTGCCCAGAGCAGCTGTGGCTGCCCCATCCCTGGAGGTGTTCAAGGCCAGGTTGGACGGGGCTTGGAGCAACCTGGTCTGGTGGGAGGTGTCCCTGCCCATGGCAGGGGGGTGGGACTGGATGAGCTTTAAGGTCCCTTCCAACTCTGACCGTTCTGTGATGCTGTTTTCTCTGTCCCTGACAAACAAAAAGAAAAAATCCCTGGGCTCATTTTAGATCTTGTTGCTTGACTGGGGACGGGGCAGGCGTACTGAGAGCGCAGTGTTTAGGCAAACGTGCCAGCAGCAGCACAAATATTTGGCTTGGACGCCGGCAGCAGCTGGGAGCTGGCTCCTGGCTGCGCTGCCTGCGAGCCCTGACTCATCCCTGCCACCGGCTCCGGCGCGGACCCGTGCCGGCTGGGTTGGTCCTTTCCCCTTCCAGGGGATTTACAGAGCACTGGGCAGAGCTGAGCCTCCTCCCAGCCCAAGACGAGGACAAACAGGGGTGACGGAGGTTGAGGACGCCACCCAAAACATCGACCGCTGGCCAGAGACATCCTGGCCCGGGACTTGCCATCCCCGAGGTCTCGCTGCACTCGGAGAGGGTGCAGTCCTTGTGCTCGCTCAGCGACCGCATGTCGGAGCGAAGCAAGCATCCCCCGGGATGGTGCAGCCAGCGGCGGGCGGATGGTGCCCCTGGTGGGTCCCCTGCAGCCCGTCTGCAGCCTGCCCAGGGCACGCGGTGCCCGGCACCACCTCGGTTGCTGCTTCCTCTGCTCTTTTAAGTCAGACTTCACAGGGCAGCCATGGACCTGGGTCTGCCTGGGGTTGGGAGAGAGGGATGGCACAATCCCAGCTTTTTTCTCTTTATATTCCCAGTCTACGTCACCTTTTTGGCTGTTCTCAGGGTCTCCCGCTTTCCTTCTTCCTTGCTGGTTGGAAGGGAAACACAAAAACCGAACAGGAGCGAATGCGTGGGTTAAAAACTTAGGCTAACCCAGCATCATAAAGCCCATTTTGGGTGGGTGAGGGGGGAAAGGTGCAATTCCAACAGCCCCGGTTCCACCTGGGTGCAGTTGTCCGTAAGGCAGCGCGGCTTGGCAGCCCTGCATCCTCCCCAGCCCCAACGCTTGTGTTTCACCGACGACCTTTTCTCACCCACAGCCTATTTCCAGCAGAAAATAACAGAGTACCACGAACAGAAGAAGCACCGGAGGGACTCCTGAAGTCCAGCCTTGGGAACAGGGGGGACAAGCCGGTACCCATCCGCCAGCGGCACCACGCTGCGCAGCCTCGACGCCTGGCCCCGTCCGTGGGCAGGGCGCGCTGGACTCTGCTGGATCTGGTCCGCCGGTTCCCACCCATCTGCGACTCACGAGATGCATGGGCAGCGCCAGTTTCTACCTTTTTCTTTTTATCGTCAGGGCGTCATTGCACTGGAAAACTCTTTTGCACGGAGCTCGCCAGCAGGCTGCGATTGCTTTTCCGATCTCGTTAGCAAGAGGGACAAAGTGGGGGTCACGGCGCCCGTCCTTGCGCGGAGTCTTTGGCCCCGTCAGGACCTCACGCAGGGAGGGAGGGAAGTCAGGGAGCTGGCCGCAGGGCAGCAAAGGTTGTAGAATAATCATAATAAAAAAGGATGAGTAGGAAATAGTGTTATTTCTAATTAAAACAAACCTAGGTGTCGCAAATAAGTAACATCCGATGGAGTAAGTTTCTATTCTTAACAAGAGTTTCTCTTTATTTTCCAGCAAGATATGCTCATTGTTAAATACCGGCAGGAACAGTTGCGGTGGATTTTAGCAGTTTCCTCTGTCGCAGCTGTCTGCTTCGTTGGTACCACTTAGAGCCCAGTTTAGCTCTTTGAAGAAACAAAAAATACTCTTTTCCAAGGGGTTATTTATTTGTGCTGCAAGGAAACTGTGAAGGCCACAGGGCTGCGTCTCGTAGTAGAGGGAAACGGCCGATCAGCAGCTTTGGGTAGGGAGGAAGTATTTGTTAAACCCCGTAGTAAAACATGTCGACGTCCTCCTCGTGTCTGGTCTGGATGCCAACTTCTTTTCCAACCTTGCAGTTCCTTGAAGCGCCGTCTCTGAAATGCGACGCCTGCAGCAGATTTAACGGGAAATTACGGTTCTCCCCCCTTTTCCTAATGCGCTCATCCAGGGAATAAGTACCGCAGCAGGGAAAGCTGGCGCTGGCTGCAGGGCTGCCTGGTTCCTTCCCGGCCAAACCAGGGCCAGACACTTCTCCCAGCAAGGGCAGGGGTGGAAGGCAGAGCTTCATCCTCCTCTCTGGGATGTTAGAGCCAAGCTGCCGTATCCCCCAGTACCCACTAGACGCGCACACGCATGCAGATGTTATCAAAAATACAGTTTTATACAACTTTTGCAGGGGCATTGAATGCCACAGTGAGAGATTTTACATAAACACTAAAAAAGAAGCCGGCTGACGGCCAGACAGCTTTCGCTTTCAGCGCTGTTGAATGTCTAACAAAAACAAGACCAATGTAAAGGGCGTTTATTTTAGAAGTAACTGTTTGTGCAGTCACGCACAAATACAAGCGACAGAAACGCAGTTGGACGGGGGAACAGACTCACAGCAATGAAACTCTCTAGCCCTGCTGAAAGGAAATTGGTGATTTTTGTTCACCCCCCCCCACGTGTGTTTGGAGGGTGGGAACAAGAGAAAAAGGGGATTTTTGGCACTGCGGATATCTCGTCTGGCTCCACAAGTTTCCCCGCATGGGCAGAGAGAGCGTTCCAGGTTACCTACAGGAAATTAAAGGGTAGTGGTCTTTTTTCTGTATTTTCATTTGAAAAAGTTCACCTGCCAGCAGAAAATTGTGTGTGTGTGTGTGTGGAAAATCAAGGGCACCTATCAAAAATTGTCCCTTTTGAAAAGACCATTCGCCGCCTCCTTCTGCTTGTTCGTAATCATTTTGAGAAGATGCTGACCTTTTTGGTTGCGAAGCATAAAGACATTGAGAAAAAATGAAAAAAAAATGGGAAGCGGTCCTTGCTTTGGCAGTAACTTTTTAGGAAAGAAGAACTAAAAATCACATACAGGACTGGATTGTGTGGTTGCCCAACTCCTGCGAGAGAAAAAATAGAAGGATATTCCTTAGCTGCTGAAAAGAAAACAGAGGTATGCAAAACCTGATCCTTAAATTTTTTAAAAAAAAAAAAGTTGTTCAAACGTAGCCATTGCTAGATGTCAGCAAGGGTTAACTACCCCGAGTTCGAAGGGTTGGTGCTACCTTGTGTGGCTGCTGAACAAAGAACAGGTTGAAATTGGATCTTAAGTTACTTAAAGCACTTTTCCTTTTAGTATTGTTATGGAAACAGTCCTAGATCCATTCCCAGTGACCTGCCCAGAAAAGCATCCTTTGGGAAGCACATCAGCTCTCAGCTCAGCTTCTCAGTTGGCTACAGGAGGACAAAAGGGGACAGCAGGAACGGGTACAGAGGAACAGGGGCAACCAGGCACTTTCCTGGCACCAACTTCTCTCCCCACCACCCAGCAGCAGCTGCAGAGCTGCCGGTGGTGGCTGAAGGTCTCTTGTGAGACCCCCCCCTGCACTGCTGCCTCCAGCCCTGGAGCCCCCAACGTAGAGAAGGACATGGACCTGTTGGAGTGGGGCCAGAGGAGGCCATGAAGTTGATGCGAGGGCTGGAGCCCCTCTGCTGGTAGGACAGGCTGAGAGAGTTGGGGGTGTTCAGCCTGGAGAAGAGAAGGCTCCGGGGAGACCTTAGAGCCCCTTCCAGTATCTGAAAGGGCCTACAAGAAAGCTGGAGAGGGACTTTTTACAAGGGCATGTAGTGATAGGACGAGGGGTGATGGCTTCAAACTGGAAGAGGGGAGATTTAGGTGAGATCTCAGGAAGAGATTTTTCACTCTGAGGGTGGTGAGACCCTGGCCCAGGTTGCCCAGAGAAGCTGTGGCTGCCCCATCCCTGGAGGTGTTCAAGGCCAGGTTGGACGCGGCTTGGAGCAACCTGGTCTGGTGGGAGGTGTCCCTGCCCATGGCAGGTGGGTGGGACTGGATGGGCTTTAAGGTCCCTTCCAACCTAAACCATTCTGTGATTCTATGAAGACACTGGAAAGGAAGAAAACAATCTGCTCCAGGACCCTCAAATCTCCCCCCACACCCCTCTCTCATCTTTCCCCTTTCAGTATGCTGTTACTCTTCCCGACAGCTCTGTTCTCGTTTCCTACACCTGCACGACCGATGTCGGTCCTGATCAGCGAGTTTTAAGGGTTTCTTGAGTTGGGTTGGCCTGAACATAGGAAAGCAGCTTGATTTTATCAGGCTTGCTTACTCACCTGACTGGTGCAATCTGGCAAGAGCTTTAATTCCCGGAGCGTGGACAGACTGCATATTGCAAGAAGTATGCGCATCCCTACGATCAATCAAGATCGGTGAAGAAAGACGACACCGTGCTGAAAGGGCAGATGCTGAATAAAATACCCTCTTTATTTCTTTGAAGTCAGCCTGCCTCTCTAAAACCACCTGCTTGTAGGTGGGGGCACCGTGTTTGCTGCTAGAGCCGCCGGGGGAAACTCAGCTGCTGTTTGCCAGGAGCACGGAGGCATCCAGCTGGGCTCAGGTCACATTGCCGCGTATCAGCAAAACTCACAGCATATTTTTATATCCTTCTTCCTGCTCAAGATCTGTCTAACACTTGATCTACGTCTACAACAGTAAATAAAACAGTGCCAAGAAATGTTTTCCCTGAACTGGAAAGTGCTCATTTATTCTGCTAAATTGTTAACATAGTTCCCAGCACAGTATTAGCCAACTCGCACTCGTACAAACAACTCCCAGGCACAGTTTGGGAGTCAGCTTAGGAATCGCTCCTGATTTGCGGTTCAAGTCCTGCTATGCAGCTGCCCTGCTTGGAAGATAAATTTGATGTTATGGCATGTGTCACCCTCTGCCAGCTGGCCTCGGTGCCAGCAAACAGTCCTGGGCATATTTAACCTACCAGAGTCAACGCAGCCATTATTGCCAAGTGCTTTCGGATTGCTCCAGCACAGCACCAGACACAGCTCCTACCTCAGGTCACTTCCCACCTGGCTCTAACCTCTGAAAATTGCTGCTGTCTTCTCCTCCTGCTCTTTGGAAATTCTCTGCAACTCCATTCCAATTCGAAGATGGGGCACAGCAGCACTGGATGTACCTGGCGCAGGCAGGGTAGGACAAAAATACTGGTGTGAAACAAAACCAACGCTCGGATGAAAGAGAAACAGGCCCTGAGGTACCTTGACCTGTCTTTTTCCTGTGTTAACCTCCTTGCCAAAGCAAGGGAACTCCTTTACCAGTTCTTAGAAGCAGCAACACTCCAAAGCCAAGTGGAAGTTTTCAGCCTGCCTTTAGGGTTCTACAGGAAAACTTGCTTAAGAGAGCGGGCTGTATTTGTTTTGAAGGGAGTACACTCAGACACAGATGCTCCAGGAAGCTCAGCGGGCTGCTGTTGTAAAAGTTCTTCCTTCTAAGTGTCCTCTGAATGCAAGAGAAAGTGAAAAAGCGTGTCACAAGATCAAGCTGAGCCCATAAAAATTCTGTTCCACTTCTCAAGTGCTTGAGCAACCTTAGCTCTACAAGCATACGTAAGTAACCTGTGACCACAAACCAGACAGTACTGTAATGCACAAGTGCCAGGGGTAAAGTTCTTTTTTTCCATTATTTATTACAGGCATTTATACAATACCTATATCCACAGTAACATTTTCTATGGCTTGGATTACCAACACTAACTATTCCCTGACGAGACTGAAACTTTACCAGGATAGAAATGGGATTTTTTTTTTCCTGGCTGGCTGAACACAGAGGGCGTTCCAAATTTCCCAGTAGTGAAAAGCTCAGGAAAAGGTGCCCTATTGCATTTCCTGAACAGGCTTTAACTTAGACATGTTTTAGTAACTGGAAGTTTGGTCCTAGAAAACCTTTTAAAGACTTCAGTTCTTCACCAGTCTCAAGTGACACGTTATTTGAAGCAGCTTATTCTTAAAACCCCGAAGACTGAGAGCGTGATTCTCCTTGTTTGCATCTCTAGAAAACCACTTGCGCTCCAGGCAGGGACTTCCCAAGCCGCTGAGTTTTGCACCCACTTCATGCTGCTGAAGAGAAACACATGGTTTGTGAAAGGGGAGACAGGCCCTCAGCACTTTAAAATCCTTGCAGTCTTTTGCCTTTCAGACTTTGTCTTGCTCACCACTGCAAGGGCAGCAGCAGAGGCTGGACTATCTAGATCAAACCTTCACCCAGCTGAATACAGTTACAACTACATAAACTAGCTATCTAAATTCCAGTTTTATCTAAAACTGTGACCCTAAAGAGCCAGCTGCCACCTTACACACTGGAGGTGTTCCCAGTACCAAGGCACTTGGACCATAACGTTTCCAGGACACCAAGAGCCGTGCCCCAGGTATGTGGTCAGGATGCAGGAGCCAAACTCGCCCTCAGGCTTCAGCCTGGCCGGGACACTTTGGGAACCCGCAATACAAACCCACAGGGCCAGGTCCCTCAGCTGTGCCTGCCGTAAAACTGCTGCTCACAAGCATGCAAATGCCTGGGAGCTCAAGGGCAAACACCTACATAAATCTCCTCCTCGTCCTGAAGATGTTCCTCCTTTCCCCAGTGCCCCAATCCTGACACATGACCTCCAGTTCACTCGTTGAAAGAGTATCATCCCGCCTGAAGGAACCAAAGTTCTTCCAACCAGAGAAAACGCAAGACAGAGCACGTCCACGTGCTAAATGCTCAGCTGGAGAAGTCAACATCTCGGTTCCACTTCCTGCGACATCTCTAACAGAGGACGGCCCCAGTTCTGTCCTCGCAGAGACAAACCCTTCAACAGCTAACCTGGAGCCATGCTGCTCCCGTGTTCTCTCTAGCCCAAGCAGTCCCACGTCTCTGCAAGGACGCGACTTAGGAAGACCGACCCCTCTGTCCCCAGGAGCCTGACGCTGGGTACTACCGTCCCGGGGAGGTAGAAGGGGTTTAAAAGCTCTCCAGTCACTGCAGGAACTGAATTTTCTCTCCACTTCCTGAGCATGTTTTCTAATCGCTAGGGTATCACAGGAAACACATCTCACCACTTCCCGTGGGCAAGTGGGGTTTTGATTTATTGTTGATGGGTTTTTGGTTTGTTTGTTTGGTTGGTTTTTTTTAATTATTATTTATTTGTTTTTAGAAGTGAGCTGTGCTTAATTCCTTCAGAGAGACAAATGCAGCTGTCTTCAGATATAGAGGCATTTTCCTACCATCGTGAGTGAGGTGGTTCATGGTCAGAGGGTTAGGATTTTGGCCACCAGGCTCCTACCATTCCCCACCAACTGTCTCCCCAGCAGCTCCCCCATAGCCACGGCAGATCCTGTTCTGGAGACATTCCCTTTGCTCTGCACAGCAAGCCTAGGCACTTCGTTCAGGGCCTGAAGTCCCCCTCAACGCCAGGGCCCGTGGCACACATTGCAGCATGTCACCACCGTGCCATTAAACCCTTCATTAAATCTAACTTGGCCCCCTCGGTGCAGTTCACCGCATTTAAAATGGCATTAAAACACTAGCAAAAAACCCACCCCCCAAACTCACTGCACTATGTAGCAGAGAAAGCTCTCGGAGATCCTGGAACGACATCACCATACACATAAAAGCATCAGAAAACTGCTTTCTAAACAGCAGGCAGGATTGTACTTCGTAAGTCTAAGTAGGACAGAGCAACACACACATCTGAAGACAACTGTTGCTCTCAGAATTCTTCTTTATTAAGAGCAGAAAGGAAGTTTTTGCTTAAGTTTCATACATAAAAAAGTAAACAGTAAAATTTTCTTTTTATAGTCTTTCCACTGAAGAAAACTGAGAAATAAGTTGTCTTTTTAGATAATGTTTATTTAAAAAAATAAAATTAATTGACAAAGATACCACACTACTTTGCATGCCGGTCACCCCTTCCACTTGCAGAACCCTGTTCAACACATTAGTCTTTAGCAAGAAACCGCTTTATCAGCAACGCGTAAGCAAGAGAACCACATCAGTCTGGACTCAAACCTTGACAGCTGCTTCAGCTACACAAGCTAGTGCGATATCTCTGTTTTTACCAGCTCAGGTCTTTAGTAAATAAATTTCAAGTGGACACTAAACAAGTATTTCACTAAGAGATGATGAGATATTAAAATTAAAAGCAAGTCGTATTGCAGCTGTAATTATACTACATTAGAAACTTCAGTTGTTGGGGATCCATTCACCATATATAGATTATTTTGTAATCAAGGTAATTACAAAGACAGAGCATTACTCCCTGCATGCTTTCCCGGGCTTTGAACCAACAGAGTTGACTACATGTAGAGTTGACTAGGGTGTACTTGGAATTCACTCTCTCAGGCAGGAGACTAGTTAAGGAGTGTTACTGATAACAAAGAATAAAAGTTATACAACATTGATTATTATAAATTACTTTGTTCTTATCTGCTTTTTGCCTTAGTCTCCTAGATATCTTCACATCCGCTCATGTAGAAAACCAACTCTCTCCTACTTCTCCTTACGGTGACTTCCCCGTTTACTAATGGTGATTAGAATGCGTGGAGGAGGACTTGATTCGGAATACGTGGATGTGCAGATGGGCAGCAATCTGATTGCACACACTGACACAGTATCGAAGCAAATCAAAGAGAGAAAAGATCTGCCAAGGGAAAAAAAAATTACACACATTTAGATCTATGTTTTCATAGAGTATAAAACAAGACTGTAACACCACTTGTATCCTTTAGAATAAACGCACTGGGGCCTTCTTTTCAAGAATTAAAACTCAGACTCTGTAGGAATAATCACTCAGTGAAGAAAGGCAGCTTCTAGACATGCTGGACTTTCTTCCAGCTTTGTAAGAATACTGACTCTTAATTCTAGAGTCAGAGAGGGGAAAACAGTTACAGAAGCTCTACAGATACTGTGAAATGCCCCATTAACTCTGAATGGCGATAACCACGCATAAAATATCAATTTTAATAAAAGGTTAACACTGCATTTTGGTAGATAACACTTGAGTGCTTGATGAGCATACATGAGCTTAACTTCAGATATTTTTTTCCTACTGGGTGCTGCTAGTAATGACAGACGTACGTGCTTTCACGAGCTGAAAGCACAGCCATACTGCACTTGCACTGCACGTAATATATTCCCCTGCTAACAAGACTTCAACACAAATCTCCAAAAATATTCTATTCTAAGTTTTGAATAGTTGCTATATTGCTTTAAAACTGTTTAAACTACGCACAAATCAAGCCACATTTACCTCTGTTTGCATAAACTCTATTTAAAATTGAGTCAGTAAAGCAGGTTCCCAGTCCCACCACGCTCTAGGTGAGTCAGCTAAGCTCAACCGATGCAAACGGTATTTGTGGAAGAGCTTGTGGAATGCTTGCGATGATTACCGACAAGCAAAGTGAGCCCATACTTACCAGGGCAATCCAGAGTACAATGTACTCATCAATAAAGCTGTTAAAATACTGGTCCAGAAACAATAGTGCTGGGCCTATGAATGCTGTGTCGTGCAGGTGCATTTCGCTTTTGGTCATGTGTGCAACCTACGTTAAAAAAAAAAGGAAGTTTAAGAAATAAACATCCGCCTGCCAAGGTAGGGTGATTTCAGAATACAAAGCCAAAAAAGTTACAGTTCAAGCCACATTACTGTAAGATACATCAAGTACCTAAGTAAAGTGGCAGCAACAATACTCTTGCAGCCGTGAAAGTCCATAGCTATATGAGATGCAAGGCTTGCAGAGAAGTATCTTTTATTAGAACAAAGAATGTAGCTACAGGAAAAACACCTAACAAGTTTTCCAGCCCACAAACTTTTTCCTCCTGCCAGAAACAAAACAGTAAAATGGAAGTAGACTGGTAAATTTTAAGGTTTAGTTGAGCCTGGAAACCAAAATTCACAGCTGCTATATCTTCAAAAATCAGAGACACTTGGTGTTCCTCTCACTCCATCCACTGGTTCCCATCCCGTAAGGATCACCACCTCTGGTTACAATTTGATGATCAAGTCTTTTCGTGTCCAAGAGTGACCTTCCCACAAGAAGGAACAAGAGGGAATGGGCACAAACTGGAACACAGGAAGTTCCATGTGAACATGAGGAGGAACTTCTGTCCTTTGAGGGTGGCAGAGCACTGGCAGAGGCTGCCCAGAGAGGTGGTGGAGCCTCCGACTCTGGAGACATTCCAAACCTGCCTGGACGCCACCCTGTGCAACCTGCTCTGGGTGACCCTGCTCTGGCAGGGGGGTTGGACCAGATGATCTCCAGAGGTCCCTGCCAACCCCGGGGATTCTGTGATTCCCACCCTCCCCCACGTGCACAGAGGCTGACCTACACCACATCCTCACTTTTACTGTGTAGTAAACTGGTTTTGGTAAGAAATAAACTTTTCTTCCTTGTGAGTTATGTCCAACACTGATGCAGTTCATGTGGCAATGCAATATAAGCCTGCAGAACTGCGACAGCGTGGAGCAGCAGTTGTTTAATCCCTCATTCACTCTGTTCAACAGGGGCTTCTCTCCCGGCAGCGTTGCCATCTGCTTCCTGGTACAAACCTGTTAATAATTTTAAGTGCTATTTCTCTCCAATTCTTTAAGTTAAACCCTGAGCAACTGCTTCAAACCTCAGCAGCTCTGTCACCTTCTCTCCTTCTCCCAAAACTTCCTTCCCTCTGCAGCTGGGGGCAGTTTCAGCCACCTCTGTTCCAGCCCAGCTCATCACACATGTGCGCAAATACACTGCAAAAGTGTGAATAAAGAGCTGGGAAGGGGAAAGAAACAGAACTCGAGCAACTGTAAGCTGTACTAGCGCTGCCTGCGTAACCACGGCATTAGCTTGAGGTTTACCACTCCTCTTTCAAACAGAGGAAAGCCTTCCCTGCACCTCCAAGGTACTGAAGGTAAAGCAGTAGTATCACTTCAGTACACAAACAGATGCAAGATAGTCAATGAAATAACCAGAGAACCTTAAAATCCACAAAAAGTTTTACTGCAATAACAAAAAGCTCAAAGGTTCTGGCACACTTACCACTAGTTTATTTGTTATCTTAGCAGACACAAACCCGAAAGTCAGTATATATAAGCAGGGATGCTTTTCGAAGAGCTGCACGGCAGATTTCTTGTAGATCATTGCAGCTAACGCGATCACCGACCCAATATGAAGAAAAGGTGAAAGGACACTCGTTCCCTACAGCGAGACAAAGTTAAAGCGTTAAGGTAACAAAATGCACATGTTGCAAAGAAACCTCAGTAAGCCGAACACGTGGTATGCAACAGGTGGTTTCTAACTAAAATCACATGAAAAACATGTCTTTCGGAACACTGGTACTAACAGGAACTGAATGTGGTGAAACTTGAGTGAGCATCAGCTGAGAATGTGGTTGAACCTTTCTTGTGCTGGGGGAGGAAAATAAGGCTTTAGGCAGCAAGAAGCGTGCAGTTCTGATGCTTGTCATACAGGCAGTGACTGACACGGTTAGCAAGTGACAGGAGACAATACTTCTATCGCTTTTTCTGTGCCAGTTAGAAAGCAACTAAAACAGCCTTCTAGGTAGCAAATAATTATTAGGCCAGTAGAGAATTGCTTTTTGGAAAGCTCCCAGGGCTCCAGAATCACTCACCACCCTCACTGAAACAGAAGGTATTTGTGCAGATACCCCCACCTGTACCTTTTCACTGGTAATACGCATAGTACAGATCTCTTAGAAGGATCAAAACCATAACCAATTTTCTCGGCAAACATCCTTCTGAACAGATTTTTGCACTGGACTTTTCTATTAACTCTTTGGGGTGCTGTGTATTTGTATAACCTGATAATCTGTTTTATACAATTAATTCAAAAGCAAATATCAAAGTAAAGTGAGCACTTTTAATCACTCAAAAATTTTAAAACTCTTGACTCCTAAAGCTACTATTCTTACGCACACAGTATCAACTTGTTTTTCGCAAGCCAGGGAACTGAAAGGAAAATATTTCACGTAGGAGGTATTATGTGAAGTAAAAACTAAAGGCACAGCTGAAAAGCCAGCGAGCACTGAAGAGTAACCAGCGGAACAAAGTACTTACTGCTATAGTGGATCCATTTTTGCCAACTCCACCTGTGAAGATTACACCAAAGTAGTTTGTACAGGAGAATATCGTTCCTGCCACAGTACAGAGAGCCGGGAATATTTTCACCTGAATATTCAGTATTGGAATCTTAAAAGAAAGGAGACAAGTAGTTAAAATATGCACAGGCAAACTAAAATTGGGCTTAATCCTTCTGGTGCACTCAAACACTCCACTTTCCAACACCACGTTTGCTTTTCTTTCTCCGCTATAGAGATTTAAATTTCTACAAGGCACAGAGAAGTATGTATTTTTGCAATAATCCTTCCATCAAGCTTCCCATGAAGTCAGACTTATCTTCAGTTACCTGAAACGAGCCACCAAAAGCAGAGAAGTGGGCAGAAACAAGAACTTGCTGTGGTTGTAAAACTCACAGCTGCAGCCCAAGATCAAACTGGGCAAGGCAAGAGCCACTGGAGATGATTAAACAAAGCCCCTTAAGAAACTGGGTACTACCTTATGGGCAAGGGAAGGGAAGCAAACAAAGATCAGACAAGTCATCTCAGAGTCAGTGAGCCTAAGGAGAGCAAGCGACGAGGTTGCTAAAGAAGTGAAAAATGGGCACGGGCAGCTTTGACAGAAAGGCAGTGGTTTCTTCACTTTGTAACAGTAGTGTTTGAAGCAGGACAGGAGAAACCAGAAGTGAAGAAGAAAGAGCTCAAAATAAGCCACAGGAAATATGTTATGGAAGCAAGTATTTAGAGAGAACTACCCAAATCTTTATCTATACAACTACTAAAAATCTTCATGGGCTCTTAAGGCAGGAACTGAAGCCGCAGCACTCAACTGAATAAACACACTTGGCTCCCCAACAGCTACGAGCCCAGCTACATGCAGAAACCCAAATGAGGTCAAGTTGTTTCTATTTTTTTCAATTACACTCTCAGCGTAGCTTTCGGCAGGTAAAAATCATTAGTTTTCTATCACGTTCAATAACTTAATCTCTTGATCTTTTCGGGGCACAATTAAGAGGCAGAGCCAGCTTTAACTCTTCATGCCTTGCTCTCAGGCAGCCTACAGGTGAGCACCCGGATCACCTCTCCAAATCACTGCCCTGCAGGCTTCTGGCTGGCATAGTTTCATGACACTCCAACATATTTCTCCCTTGCTCAGGCTGCACTGTCAAGTCAAAAAACCTTTTCTGAAAGACAGAAAAGAAAGAATAATGGCAAGTAAGTGAAAGGCATACATTTGCACAGACTGGAGTGCTAACTGTAATCATTCATGAGTGTCACTAGGAGTTGTGTCCTATATACAGGACTTATGTCCTTATACAGGAGTTCTGAAGGTCTCTCCTCAGTCTTATAAAGGCAGGTACCTGTGCTGCCCCCTGCTTCAGAAACGATACTTTGGTATTTAAATAACAGGGTGAATTTGCTCTTCTACAGGAAGAAGAAAACAACAGCAAGTGTCATCCAGGAGTCAAAAGACATTAAGCTTGACATTTCCCAAAGACAAGGCGAGTTTGCTGGAAAAACACACCCCATGAACTCCCAACTACTACGAACACATCTGAGAATGATGGAAAGGCAGAAGGATGAGACCACACATCCAGTTTGGCTACTTATGCTTTAACAACACTCTCCTTTTTGCTTCCACTGAGACCTGCATCAGTGGTAGGTATTAGACTGCATCTACCTCGCAGAAATAATTCATGGGAAACAAAGCTACGTACAGAAATTTGGCAGAGGAAAGTCAAAGGAGAGGCATAAAAAGGCAGTGCCTGCTAAATTGCTCTGCATCCAAAATGAAAGCAGCAAGGCCAGAAATTGGAAGCTGCAATATAGCACAGAGGAAAAAAAAAAAAAGCTGAGTAGAGGGAGAGAGGGAGTTGTACTCAGAAATCTTCCTACAAAATGGCATTGTGGCTCCTGACTTTTTAAATAAGAGGACACTGCATGGCAAGCCACAAGACTTCCTCCTCTGATATTCCATATATCACTACAGTCCATGCAATTATCCTGACCTTGCTGGTAATTGCCAGGGTTTCACCAGAAGTCAGATGCACGCAGAACTTCACAAGACTGCATCAATAATGCAGAGAAGTATCACAAGCCAAATCTTTTGCAGGTAAATTATATTCTCCATTAAACCCTTTGAAGTTGATGACAAGAGAAAGGCTACGCTGCACAGAAAGCTTCTGAACACAGGTACATCCCGGCAAAGGGAGCATTCCAAATTTTGTCGGGGAAAAAAACCCACGCATGTTAACAAAACCAAGTGGCAGCAGGCAAAGAATGGATTAACGAGTGCTTGCCAGAGCCTGGGTTAAAGCAAGCCCAGAGTCATTTGCCAGAAAATTAACGTCAGGCCTCCAGACTAGATGCCATCAGAGTTTTGTGCAGCATGAACTGGGATTTTTTTAAAAAATAAATATATAATTAGGTAGTAGTCAGGAAAAGAGCACAGCTAAGGGCTCGGTGAAGCAGCAGTGAAGAGTGCATGAAAAACCGCGCATCCGTAAGGGGACAGAGGCTCTCCCCCCAAAAACTCCTCCTGGCTAGCTCCTAGGCTCAAATACCACAACCAGCTGGGCGAGTCACAGATCGCTGGGAGTCCTTCTCACAAGGCTGGATCCCAGCTCTACGTACGCTTCACTCACATCTGCAAGAGGAATAACAACTCATAGTGGGCCAAAACCAGGCTTGCTTTATATTCATGAAATGTTTATGCTTTTAAACACTATGTTGTGGAATAAAACTCAAGCAATTGCAGCACTTTCCTTACTGCAAACTGAAAAAAACCCCTCTATGTAATCGATGCATCAAACAAGCTGTACCTAAGCTTGCTCATTTTACTCACATTTTCCAAATGAGGATTGCAGCTGCAGTCGTACTCACCATCCACCAGAAATTACCGAGCTCCAGAAGCCTTGCAGAACAGCATTTTAACACGCTTTAAAGAGAATCTACACTGACAGAAAGAAGGAAGCCAGTACAGGTACGCACCGTTTCACGGAAAAAAAGAAAGCTAATGAAAGCAACAATTGACAAAATACACAATTCTGCATTTAGCCTATTCAGATTGTTTTGCTTTTCGCATGTTAGCATAAGAAAGTGGAATGTTTGAGTATACAACCGCATTTTATTCCATTATTTCCCCCCCTCCCCGCCCCAAATAGAAACAAACCAAAAATATCAAACCACCAATTTTGCTGTCACGTAAAACATTAAAGGATTGGGGGATAGTAAGGAGGGGTTGTGTGATACATTTTGCTCTGCAAGTAGTAAATAACATTTATCTCTAAGCAAATACAAAATCTCACAAGTTGAATGAAGAAGGAAAATTCCAAATTGTCATGGGAAACCTGATCAAGTTTGTTCTCTGGAGAAATTCCTCCATTAGTCCAACACCAGACTTCAAAATTGTTTCATCTTTTGGGAGCTGACTTAGCCAAATGCTGCTGCAACACAGAACTTCTAACAGATTTCAAGATTTTGCTGAAAAGGGTTATTTAATAGGTTATTTCAAAGGGTTATTTAAGTTATTTAATACCACAAGAGAACAATTTCTAAGTTCACATAAACATGACCTTGCACTGAATTGTGCCAGACGTTGCTGTGGCAGCATGTTTTCCCCTCTTTTTCAGAAAAGAGAAAAAGGAAACTGAGAACATGAATTGGGAAATCCCTATTTGTAATGCAGAATAATAGCTGCGTGGGGATACTGGCCACACTAATCTCATTGGAAAAGTTTGGCACCAATGAACTGACTTGTAGCCTCATTTTTTTAGAATTAGTTCTATCCACACTCATTCTCTTTAGATGGTATTTACTTTGCAGTTTAGATCATTAACTGGGTGGGGTTGGATTTTTTTTAAGCCTGAAAAGCACATGTAGCAAAACTGGGGTAGCCAAGGTTAGCTCCTTTTTCTAGATATTCTCTACAATGTTAGAGAGTTCATTTCTCTAGTTGTACGAAGCAGATTAGAAATTCATCGAGTTGGGGTGATTCAGTAATTTTTGACCATCTCTTGGTTTTATTGCAAATCAAGATTTCTTTATCCACCTTAAGAATTGTGTTTATCAAGTACACAAGATGAATACTCGGGAAGGACAATCTGCTGGGAAATCAATGCTTTAGATGTTATTTCCAGAAATTTATTTTTTTATGTATTCATGTATATGCTTTCCTCTGGACAAAGCCATTTTGATAGCCCAATGTGGCTTCAGTAATGCAAATATAGTCAACTCATGACAGCCCACAAACTGCCCACTGACATGGCCTGGTGAGCCTGTATAACATCTGCAGGCTCCATACGCAGCCAGCCCATGACGGTCAGCTTGCTTTATTACGATGATCTTCGATTTTAGAAAAAAAGAGTGATAATTTTTTTGCCCCCGTACAGATAAGAGTTGTCAGCCACATTCAGGTCAAATTATCTACTGATAAGTTTCCCTCATATCCTCAATCCAATTTAGTACTCCTCCACTGCTGATCTAGCTTGTTGCATGGATTCATTCAAGTTTTGGCCAGCTCTCTCAAAGGAAGCTGGACTTCATTGAAGGTACGTTTGAGTTTGTGCAACGTTTGATAGCTTTCTACCTGCAAGCACAAGATACAAAATAATAGCTTGTTTTAATAACTCCGGTAAAACCGGAATGCACAGTTATTGCCACGTGACCTACACTCAAGAACCTGTATTTCCATTTATGAGGAAAAGTGAGACCTTCCCCTCACAAATTAAACTGTGCTACCATATGCAGGTAGTTCTTCCAGGTGTCTACGAGATTATTAAAAAGGATAAAATAAGAACATGAACAAAATTACCAGAGATTGCCAAAAAGGTGGTCCTCCAATCACTGCCAGTAAATGCATGATTATTATGAAGATTTGTACTTCTGTCACATCAATTCTGATTAGGTACAAAAAGCCAAAAAAAGCAAAATTATTCAAAGCAATTTCAAGTCAGTTATTTGCAAGCTCAGCAGCTCTCCTCTATCATGCACAGTATAAAAACTCCAAAATATTGAGGAAAACAAGAGAGGCAAAATTTATAAATAATTTAGAAAGCAAAAATATATTTTAGTTTTAATGTTAAAAATAAGAGCCATGCTGTGCTATACTTTTTGTTTTATTTCACAGTGCAATAAAAACCCATTTTGTCAAAAGGAACAGTTGGAACTCTTAACTGACCGCTGCCAGTTGCAGAAGTAAATATTCAGTTTTAACCTTGCCCACCAAAAAAAGAATTTATTTCAGATAATAAAAATCAGGAAAGGTATTTTTAATCCCTATTACATTCCCTACCCTGTTTTTTTAACATGAATGTTCTCTCTGAATAGGATCAAACATGAATTCCTGAAGAGTTTATGCAAATGTAAAGGGTACAGTCAGCTGCATTGCTAAAGATTACACAACTCCGTCTCCAGCACGCAGCAAGAAGAGAAACCACTTCTGGTTCTAGCACAGCCAGGATGGTTTGTAGAAGGGCAAGAAGGAAAGGCTTAGAGAAAAGACTGAGTTTAAGACTTTGTTTTAAAGAGCACGCAAAAGTCTTGGAGCTAGCGAGAGGGAAAAACAGGTCTACAAATGAATTCCAGATAGAGAAGTCAAGAAAGAGACAAGTGAAATATAAAGAGGATGGATTTGCTGGTGTATAATATGAAGCCGTATCTCATACTGGAGTACTGTATCAAAAATAATCCTTTGAGTTGGTTCGTAATATTTACGGCATATTCCCTATCTCTCATCATACAGTTGTACCTAAAAGACACAAAATTGCTTCTTGCAAATACATGCTTTGCTGCTACAAAACCACCATGGATATTACCAGCTGCATCGCCATCAGGGAAAAATGGTTCAGGGGTGGGTTTTGCCTGTGTGCCTTAAGTGAGCTACAAGATCATATAATTAAGTTTAGAATCAGATCAGTGTGCTACCTCAAGTTTCCTCTACGGCTTCTGTACCAGCTCTGGAGCAGAACCTCTCATTTGAGAATCTCCAGTCTGGCCAAAATATAATTTTGTTTCAGCAGCAGATAAATACACGTGGGGGATAATTACGAGGCCGCATCTAATTCACATGTAGAACATCCCCCAAAGTGTAAGAAAGCAGAAGGGGGGACAGTATGTGGCATTCAGTGCAACCTCTTACTATGGAGTCTCTAACTGCTGGCTGGAAAACCACTGCATCCATCTCCCACTGTGCAACTTCACCTGTCCGTTGGCCAAGAGACTTTCTGGACAACTCCCTAAGAGCAGGACGGGCACCTACGGAACAAACAGCAGGATCAGCACGCGGCAGCACTGCCGACAGCAGGCAAAGAGGATGCGAGGCACCCAAGCGCTGCCTACGGCTGCTGCAAACTACCACCGCTCCCTCCCAAAGTCTTGGAGGAAATCAGCCGTGAAGCTGCAGAGGGGAGCGTAAAGGATAAAGAAGATGGGAGAGCAGCAATACCCAGGAACTAGCCAGACTCTTAGTATAATGGGAAAGTTTAGCCAAAGCTGTCAGAGGAAATCTAGAGAAGATTGCAATAAAAAGGCCATTTCCTTTAGATGTCTCTGCTTTGCAAATTTTCTTTTCACTACACCAAGCATGGAGATATGAGATACACAGGAAATCACCTCAGGGTCCTCCTGTATCCCGGTTTGTTCAATAACAGCCCTGTAAGGCAATCAGAACTGGTTTGGGGAAAAAAATTAATTTCCACAAAGAGAAAAGAATGTTCTGAAAATCCATATTGTCAGTCCTCATACAAATTAAGCCATCGAGCTGCTTTGCAAGAAAAAGTAAAAATACTCAGCCATGCAAGAAGAGAGCTATACAAACCATCTGATTAAATGCAAATTGCTTCCTCCTAGCTTTTGGAATCAGCATGGAAATGTGTTTTCAGCACGTCCAACTGAGGAAGGGCTGAAGCAGCTCTGTGAGAACACACAGGTTAAACAGGAATGTGTTTTAGCGTATTTCACTACTTCTGTCAATGACTTAAAAAGAATATAAAGCAACTGAGAAAGCTCATAGAAACATTGACTAATGTAGGTAATAACTATAATAACTATTACCTACTAAATAACTAACATAGATAACTCTAGTTTATAGCTTTCCTTGGACAATAAACCAGGTTTCTTTCGGCAGCAGTAATCTTAATGCAAAATAAAGTAAGGTCGTATACTTCCAAAAAATTTGCAGATCATAAAAGACGAGGTACTCTGAAAGACAAACTCTAACACAGAACTGGGATCCCAACCAAATCCATGGAAGCAGTGCCTGGATTCAGGTCAGGGAGACAGCATCATCTCTACACAGCCACGGGCCAACCTTTAGCTCCACTGCCTGTAGTTCTGCCCTCCCCAACTCAAAGATGGCACCAGGCAGATGGAAAGGGTTCAGCAACGAACTGCAGGTATATTGGGTTAAAAACTCCTCCCTGACTTATTATAAGAATCTCATATTGCAGAACAAATATGAGTCTTAACTTCAGTTCTACATAAAGAGAAGATACTTTTTTTTTTTTTAACCCCAAAGAGCTCCTTAAGTCAGAAGACAAAGACTTAAGACCAAATGAGGACAAACTAAACACCTAAACAATCACCCAAGTAAAGCATAAGCTCTTAATACCAAGGATGAAAAAGGACTGGGAACATCCTACGCTCATCAAAACTACTGTTAGTGACCTTAAAAGATATGCTTGACACCAATTGAGTACATGCCTGATGCTGGAATTATCCAGCAAAAGTTTTTCTGCAGGATGTCAAATGGCCACTACTTAGAAATCTAAGAATACGGGAATCCAGACAGGCAGCTCCTCGAAGCTAGACCACAGAAGGGAACAACATTGGGAAACAGATGCTGGGCGAAAGGGAAGAGGCACACTGTTCCTCTCGCCGTTTAACCTGACTTGAAAATGACTGCGCAACTACAGCATAAGCTGGACTAAATCCACGCTGCTGCTAAAAGGAGCAGGCATCCTGGCTTCTCTAAAGGCCAACCACTTTCTCCCCCCAAAACAACCTGCTCGGTCCCACCTTCGCCCTCGTGCCGGCACTACAGTCGCATGCCCTCAACCGGATCCCGAAACTGGCTTAGCTAAAATGACCCAACTGAAAAAGAAGAAAAAGAAAGGTTCCTATCCCAATTTCTAGCACGTCAGCTTTCCACATCCGTGTTGTGCAGCCTCCTGGATGATGCCAGCCCGAAGGAGAGGGCGGTGGAAGGGCTGCACTGCCTCTTTTGGCAGCTGAACAAAACTGCGGTGTCGAAGTGACTGCGCAGCTACAGAATTAGACAACAAGGGAGTAAAAGGAGGAATAAATGGGTACAAGCTAAGGTTTCCGAATGTGACACAAATGGACAGCTACCAGCATTTATAAAAGTCCTAAACAGCCCTTAAAAATGTAACACAGTAAAAAAAAATTGAAATAATGCAATTAGAAAACAAAGCAACAATGGTTTTGGCAATACTGAGCAAAGGTAATGCACAGCACTACCTGGAAAATGGTAACAGGTCAGGCAATCTAGAGGACGTTCATTCCTGCACTTTAATGATTAACTTGTATTCGTGAATTGCTTCAAGATACAATGTGCCGGTAATAAAAGAGATCCATAAATTGCCTCAGTCACCATATTGGTTTTAAACTCTGGTAGAACTGGGAAGGTACCCTGGGCTGCACGGAGAGCTGCTTGCCAAGTTTGGATGTAGACTGACTAAAACCTTCCCGTACTCCCCACACTGGGCTTTTGGGGGAAAAAAAATACATAGCTTGCTTTAGTGGCTAGGGAAATGATTTGCAAAGCAGGACGATAACATCCTTGCTTAAATATTACATAAGTAGTACTGTATTTTTTCCACATAAAGTTCCATTGCACATTGGAGCGCCTCTTCCTACGACAAGGACTGTAGAAGACGCAAACTGGAGTAGTGGATCATTTGCCAACTATTAATAGAAGAGTTATTTTTAGCTTCATTGCAAAAAGATAGGCGCCGTGAGGGGAAGGAACCCACAGCACTGGGAAATCAGAACTGGGGAAAGGCCTTTGGTGCTGCAGACCCCCCCGTTTAATTACCGCACGCCACCAGTAGCCTGGTGCCATAAGCAGACCTGTAGGAAAGCAAAAACATTTCAAAGCAAGGAGGGAATCGGCCAGTTCAAAGTCTGATTCTATTTTCTCCTTGTGTTTGTATTCATTTACTCCTTTGAAAGCTATGGTGGACATCCTGAGAAAAAAAACAAATGGAAAGAGCTAACAGCGTGAATTCTGCAGCCCAAGCGAGGGGGTTTCTGACAGCCTCTGAACTGGGATATTTTCAGCAATCACTTGAGCCACACTTCCCTTAACCTGACAGTTTCTTTTGCCTGATGTTTCCTGACAAATTGAGTCATGTCAGCATTGCCCAAACAGTTTATGTTGCTAGGATGATGCAGAGACACAGTGCACAACATGTGGCGGCTCCCTAATACCTACGAAATGAAGAAAATAAAAGAAACCGTTTCCCCCAAGACATGCCCACCCTACAATAGATGGACGTGAAGTTATTGTAACAGTTCCTCAACAGACCCAAGGCAGTCTGGTTCCAAAGATCACTTCTTCAAATAAACCAGGGACTTTTTCCATCCTCTAGAAAATAAACAGAAGACCCTGAATCGAGTTTTTAAGATCACCGGGAAGATCCAGGCAAAGAACCCAGGAACAAAGATCAGACACTGAAGACAAAGCAACAAAGGACCTAGACTCAATAGCGTAAGAAACTAAAAACGCCAAGACAGAACACCTCATTGCAGGGCTGGGAAAAACACTGCAAATGACCCCGAAAAATACTGATTCTGCAGCAAACTGATGTTAGGAAAGAAAAACAAACAGCAGCTCTGCAGAACTGAAGAGGGCAAGCAGGGACTAGGTCGAACAATGTCAGCCCTGCACCAGCTACCTCTGTGAACGAAAGGCTGCAAACAAGCATATCTAAGTGTTTTAATTCAGATAAAGTCAGGGAAGCATAAACACTAAGTTTTTAAATGCACATTTCATCCCTGGCTCCCTTCTCCGCCTAAATTCACAAGACAGCTGAATGCCGGTGGAGCCTCAAAGAGCATTTTTTTTTTTTTGGATTTTACTTCACACAGGGCAACAACACGTTTTACTCTTCACCTGTCCTTCCTTGTCGTGCCGAACTTGAATGCCGATTACTCGCTAGTTTTCAAACTTATGTATCCTGACATAATAGACAATTACTAGGAATAGTATTATTTTAACATTTTATTTCCTATAAAAGGTTGAGTATTTTCCGGATTCAATTATCTCAACTCCCTTCATTTGCAGTTTCTCTAGACAGTTGTGCTAAACTGTATTTAAACTGTCCGATTCTGGTCTTTGAAAAACACTAAAACACGAGGTAGAACATTACAAGGACAAGTCACCTTCCAGCAGCACAAGTCCCGAAGCGTGACGCTGCAGGAAGAGGGAGGCAGGGCTGAGGCTCTTCAGAATTCCGCACATTTACACTTCCAAGTTAGAGCAAACCTGTTGTAACCTGATTCCCCAAAAGTCTTTTTGTCTTCCATTGTTAAAGCCTTCATGTTCTTTTAAATAATTTCTCCATAGGCTAAATGCAAACTTCATTAACAATTTAAGACATTTTTTTCCCCTCCTTGATGAACAGAAAGCCTTACTACCCAGCACACGTAAGTGTAACATTTATCTGTGTTGCCAGAATTCCAAGCTAGACACTTCATATTTTGCCAGACCATGTAGTATTTTCAAGACAGGGCTATATGACAAATGTTTGTCACATGAAACAGCTATCAGATGAAAAAGAATAGCATGAATATGCATTTCCTGTAGCTTAACCATCTCGGAGACGGTGCGGTACTGAAATAAAAGTTTGTACCACCTGACCTCAAACCGTGTAACATAAAGCACAATGCTTTGTGTGATCTTGGGCGAGTGATTGTGAAGCAGCAGCACTGTATTAGTTAAGACTAAAAATAAAGATGCCAGAAGGCATCTGAAACTCCAGATGCCAGAATTTAAGAAGATGATTAAGTCTATTCTGTAATTCAGGATGCCTAAAAACTGGTTAAAATTAGCGTGCGTGAGGGGACTTGTCACAAGCAAGCACCTGGCATTCTGTTACTGGAGCATTCTGCTACCCTTTGTAAAAGGAATTTCTTCTTGGATGGCCAAGGCATCCTTTCCCAGGGGGGAGCCCAGAGGTGGGGTCTCCAGCCTGACACCTCCATCAGCCCCAGGTCACCTGGGCAGAGACTCCCAAGCCCCCCCTCTCTCCCCCATTAGGTGACAACTTGTCCTCGTCCATTTTAAACAATTCACTTTCGTTACAGAATCTGAGTTGCTTCCTCTCACATAACTGTCATACCAACGGCTGACTTGCGAAGTCTCCAAGTGTTTCAGTACTAAAGGATTATTATTTTTTTTTCCCCGCCCTAAGTGACTTCTTGGGCAGAGTCATAATGCCGTTATCACAACAGGCTAAAATCTTGATGAAGCTCTTCCTTCCTTCAAGTTACTGCTTGCTGCATTACCATTTCCTGACCCGAAGTATTGCCGGCCTTTCACAGACTGTCAACAAAGTGTTTAAAAATTCTGTCATCTGCCTACCTCCGAGCACGCCCAGCTGGCACTGGGCTTCAGCCACCCCGTGCCGGCAGTGAATGTGACGTACACCATGATTTAGCAGATCGGTGATATCGTTGGATCTCAAGTAGAGCTGGTAATTCAGGGCTGTCTCTAACACCCTCATGAAAGCAGGGAGCGTGCTGAACCGTTACGTGAAAAAAACCCAAAAGAACAGCGTAATTCGCATCACTGCAAGTTTAACAAAGGGTACGTAAACAAACCACCAAAGAAAATAATCTCAGTTTTATTTAAGATCTGATGCAGTTCTAAGAAGGCTATAGAAAAGCTACTCTCATATCCTCAAATATTTCAAGGGAAACTCCTGGCTAATAACCCAGCGACTATGAGAGAGTTCAAGGAACCCAACTTACTCGCTTTTAATGATACCACATTTTACTGGGGGGGGGGGGGGGAACCTCAACTGTACTAAAAAAGCTGAAATAAGGAAGAGAAAGTCCTTTCTAAAGAGTAGTAAGCCAGAGTGGAGAAGGATATATTTAGCACAGACATAAGGAAAAGCATTTTGAAAATAAAGACAACGAGGAAATGAGTTTTCTTAATGATGAAGCTACAAGCACAGTTAAGTGACCAGAATACATGAAGTGGCATAGTTCAAAAAAGGCATTTTTAACCAGTAACTGGTGACTTTTTATGCTGTTGCACAACACAGAGTTCCCTGAACTAAGCAAGCAATTCTTTTTTCTGGTGGAAAGGCATTTAGACAGTAACAACAACAAAAAAAATACTTCTACAACTTTAAAAAGCAGTTCCAACAAAATTACTCTACACCCACACTTCCAGAGCTGCTTCCACAGCCCTGGTTGTCTATCAGGTGAAGCCAGAAGTCTGACAAAATAAAAAGAAATGTTTAAAGCAAACTTTTCTGTTTAACGGGCAGGTTTTCGCTTTGAGTAAAACATGATGGCTTTCAAAAAAAAAATTTCTTTCCGGTTAGATCGGATTTTTACTGCTCATTCATACTGTGCAAACGTCTTTTCCCCACGTTTGAAGCACTTGTGAAATACCCTTAGAAAGATGCTTTTCATATACCAGTTACTACGTGCATGACAAAGGTGCTGTCTCTGCTTAGTCCATGCCATCGCTCGCCAGGGAGCATTAACGTTCGCTTTACCGTATAGTTCCAGAACCAGGGCCCCAGAGTTCCTGTGAGAAGCTGGATCGCTATTGTACAGAGCATAGACTCCGTAACATCAAATCTACACGCGGGGGGGAAAAGAAACATTTCAAAACATTTTCCTGAGCACTTCAGTTAAGTGGAGCCATTAAAACAGATCTTCAGTCATGGCGTAAAGAACAAAATCCGGACAACTGCTGCGCAGCAGTGACAGAATTTAAAGGGTAGGTCAGAGGAAGGGAATTAATGAGCACAAAAAAGCAGAGTATTCGTGAATTAAAAATATTGTAACCCACGTAGCATTTTACACATTCAAAACTCCATTCAGAGCTTCTGCAATTTACAGTAGCACTCCAACACGTGGGCAAACACAATCGTGAGGAAACCAAATGAAATTCCTTGCTCCAAGTCACAGCAAATAAAGTCTGTAATCAAATGCAATTTAGGGCCTCTCACCTCCCTACCCCATGCTCATATCTCCAAACGACACTGAATATGTGAATTCTTCACCTAGAGATGCTACTGCGTATTTTTTGTTGAGCAGAAGCACAAGCTGCATCTTCAGTTTGCCACTTCTAAGGGGAAGCAAGGAGTTACCTCTCCCTGCTCACACAGCTCCTTGGCAAATAGTGCCAAAATAAGTCAAGCGAGCTCTGGAACCCTATTCAGTGGCAACCGAACTCCGTTCTGTGTACATTTATTTTTCACCCCTGACAGAAAGGGATGAAAAAATATGCTGTAGCCAACAGAGCCACAACTACCACACATATTCCTTACGGTAAAATGCAGATTTATAGGATTTTATAACTAAAATATTTCCAAATGCGATCAAACTAGAATTACATTAAACCATCTAGTTTAAAAAAAAAAAAAGATTTCAGCAACAACAGATTCAGCCATAACAGAGATCCTGTTTATTGCAGCGCTTATCAAAGTATTTCTTGGAACAGACGCTGCCATCCGGCATCGTGTCAACTGATTAAAAAGGGACATCAGAAACAAAGTTCATCGTGATCGCACCGGCAGAGCTTAAGAAGTGCAGTAACGATGCCCGTGCCTGGTGAGAGGGTAGAGTGAATTTCAGCCTCACAAGCACTCTCAGTTTAATTATCACAGCACATAATACAATATATAGTTAGAAAAGGTAACATTTGGTACTTTAGGGAATATAGGAAGAGAAAGTCACATATACAAACACAGCTAGCTTTGGTACTTTTGGACAGCTGCAGTTTCTTTTCCTTTTTTTCCTACGTCACTCGAAGTGATATTTGTAATTCAGACTTGGATTTTTTTTTTTTTTTAAACATCATCCAGGAAAGCTTAACAGGGGGCCACTGACCTCGGCATGTGCTTAACTCTTAGATGTTGGCAGCGACAAGACTTATTTTGTATGCTGTCTGCTCCGCTGAGTTCCCTTGTCAAGCTGGTAAGAGTCTTGAGCCAGTTAACATGCAATTGATTAGTCATGCATCCAGAATATACTCTTGGCAGTGCTAATTTATTGAGTGTATTCCATGAGCAATTTTTAGAAGGTCCTGTTTGATTAAACAAGCCCTTAGACTTTGAGGGCCACCACTGAATCAAGTTTCAGAGTTTAGAGACGGCTGCGGTCAATTCTTTCCTCGTCCAGAATGGTGAACCAAAAGGATTTAATTCAAAGTTGCGAGATTTCCTGGGAAAGTGAACCAACCAAGAACAACAGGAAACAGATACTTACACTGGAGATTGCTCTGAAATCAAGTCAATCGCTACCGATACAGCTGATCTAATACAGCTTCTTTTTAATATTGTGTCAAACTAAGGGGGGCATTTATGTCCCAACCTCCTCCTCAACAACAGAATTCCTTGCAAGCATCCCGTGCAGCAAAACACAGCCAACAAGAAAAACACTCCCGTCTCATCACAACACAGAAGTTAGGAGGCTGGGAAGCTCAAGGGGATATGTCTACTATTTAATAGTCTGCGCAGCAGCACTCTGGTCTGAGATGATGATGATTCTTCCATCTGTCTCATCCGTATCTACCAAGCGTGCAAGTGGGATTACTCAGGCTGGGCAATGAACTATGAATCTGAGCAGGAGACAAAGGACTGTTTTCTTAAGGGAACCACTGCAGTAAGAAGAGAATGTTCATCATCACAACACAACAGAAAAAAGGCTAAAAGTCACATGCTAGAAGTCCAAATGCTTAGTTTTAAAGGTTATTATGGAGTTTAATCTTAACTCATTCCAATCCAGCCTTTTCACTTGGACATAATGCATGAAATAAAGCAAAGCTGAAGAAAAGCATAAGCAATTTAAAACTATTTCCAGCTACAGGAAGTTCATCTTGAGGTAAAAATAATATGAAAAGTGAGCCATAAGCTTTCCTCCTTTCCTTGCTGTAAGACATTCAACATGATAGGTAAATTTTTCCTTTCGCTGCTCATTAACATAGATTAAAAGTTGTACAGGTCAGATAACGAGGTGAAGCAGGTGGCTATTACGTTGCAGCTCACCACTTCACAGAGCAGTAAGAACATCTTTCAGTGATCAAGGCAGAAAAATCAGCAGCAGCATCTCTGCACACGACTGCTTGGCTCCTGGTTTAAAACACTGTTAAGAGACTCACAAGAGGCAAAGGAGGAAGAGGAGGAGGATCACAATGTGGAAAACCCTCCTCATCGTGTACGTCAGCACTCGACAATTTCAGCTGTACGTATTATTGCTATAGCAAGGCGCTTACACATATTTATATGGCACCCACCAAGCACTAGAGCAATGCTGACAGGTGGCAATGAGCGACTGAAGTACGCAGAAGGCGGCAGGTCGCAAGCAGCGAACTCACCGCAACAATACTTCGAGACACTTCTTGCAAGCGTAGAGAAACTAATTCCCCCCCAACATCAAGAAAGGCTCTAGTGAGCTTCAAACTCTCCTCTGCAAATAACCAAGGTGTTAAAGTTCTTGAAGAAGAGGTGGAAAAACTCCTAAGATGGAAAGTTTTAAGCCCTGTAATCATGGAGATTACTGCCTTATCTCCTACCGTAATCCTGAAGCTGTTCCCAAGAGCAAGAACTCAGTGTGCTAAACTTTGACTTGGAAGGCTTCCATCTCCATAGTTTGATATTTGGTGTGAACTGTCTATCCAAGACAACACACTAACTCCTTCTCTGCTAAAGAGGAGGGCTTCATTTCAGCTGCTGGCCTCATTTACTAATCTCTCCTTCATACCTCAGTGGTAGTACTGGCAAGAAGACTCCGAAGGTGAACCAAATTAACCTTCTTCCCTTCCTAGACCAACCCATTATCAAGTGGGCCCTTGCTCATGAACAATTGCTACAGTGTCACTGAACAAGAATGTTCCCCCAGATTCTCCAACATTCCTCAGTAACGGCTGTTTTGTTAGACAGCCTGAATGCTTTTGCTTTCTCTAGGGACTATCATTCAAGCAGTGAAGTAGCATTTTTAATTTTTCAGTTATATGAAAGCCGGTAAGAACAGATCCTTCCTCTCAGTGTTTACTGCTATGCCTTACAAAGCATCTTTAGAAACTAATTTCCATCTCATTGTGTGTGTATATATTTACATGTGTGTACATATATATGCACGCACACACCCCTTATAATTTCTACTATCGCCAATTTTCCATCTTTCAATTAAGAAAGGTTGGGATAAACCAGATAATGGAATAACTTGTAGGAAAAATGCTGGAGACTGGAGTGCAGCAACACCCTCAGGTCTCTGGGTGGACCCTTGATGAGCGCCCACCAGGTTTTTAAAATATGACTTAGTACTTCCCCCCCGTCCAGCACGGCCAAGCGTACGAGGTCTTTACCTGCGCAGTGCTGTGCCTCACGTCTCTCAAGACAACACTCAAGTTGCAATGCAGAACCCAGCTCAGATCTGACAGAGACTAATAGCTCCAGCTTCACTTCCAACCATCCTGGATTTGAGACAGCTCCTGCGGAGTCAGACTGTCTGTGCACTGACCTTGCGAGGTTAGATACAGCACTGAACCTGCATGAACACAGACATCTCGTATACTTCTTGAAGCCAGAACAGTGAGCAGGTGCAGTATCGAATCCAAGTCGATTAAGTTTGGATCTGGAAGAACCAGAGCTCGTAATCACAGCCGGGCTCCAGCTAACGGCAGGCAAATTCCCTTCAGGGTTTGTGCACCGTATTTCCTAATGATTCCAGTTTCTGCACCACGTGCTTAAAATACCAGATCATTTCCACGTGTCCATATGGAAGTCCACTGGGGCCTCCCAGTTTGATCTTTGTGATATGCAGAAGAAAATGCCCTTTTTCCAAACCAGAGATGCCCCAGTTATGGCACAGCTGTACCCGTACAAGACCTGGCCTGAAACAAAGCTCATTCTGTGTTGCAGCACAGCAAGTCCACAATCCAGATAAACCAGTTACTGTGCTGAAAAACAGAACAGGAGGACAGAGTACTTGGACTGCTTTAATCTTGAATGTTTTCCTGCAATTCAGAATCAGTATATTCCTCCTCTTTCACAAGCCCATTCCCAAGTCGGGTGTTTGTTCTTAAAAATTAGGCGTACGACCATCCCTGCTGCTTTGCACTGTTGATGTTACTTACAGTGACTTTTACTGTAGCCAACCCTACTTGCTTCGAGACACTTCCTGCTTCCTCACAGGGAATTTTTAAGCAATGCTGACCTCTAGCTATTTTTTTTAGCTATTTAACCAACTCAAGTTGCTTTTTGAAAAGTCTGCATCGGCTGCCAACCAAGATCTAATAAAAGTTACATGATCATTGTCCTGGTTTGAGCGACACAGGATTAACATCTCTTTCACTAGTTTTACTTTCCAATAAGGTCTTCTAATACTTGGGAAAACTGCACTTTTAGAAGACTCTAGTGTCTGAATTTGTGACAATATTTACTTTATAGCCAGCTATCATATGCGAGTTTCAAGGTCTCGGGGTTTTTGAGCTCGCCAGGCATAGGGATGAGGAGGAATGAGACCTGGGCACTTGACCCAAGCTGGCCAACAGGGTTATTTCATACCAGGAACGACACATTCAATAGAAATCACAAAGTTTGCTGAGGAGTTCTCTCTCTCTCTCTCTCTCCCTTGATGGCTGCCATCCTGAGAACTTCTTACCCCAGTGCCGGAGCCCTGAGCCCTTCCCTTCCTCCCAAAGCCGTAGCACTCGCAGTGTCCAACAGTTGCCATCCCCTGCTGGGAGTGCACAGCCTCCTGCTGATATAATTGGCCAAGTATAATCCTTGTATATTTTATATTGGTATTGGGATCAATATTGGTTCTTTAGTGTTATCAATGTTAATTATCTGGTCTTATTCTGTTAAATCTGTTTATATTTCAGCCCCTGGGTTTCCTTGTTTTTTCCCCAATTCCCCTTCCCAGGTGGGGAGGACTCATCAGGTGAGAGAATAATTGTCTAAATGACAATAAGTTTTGTGGGTTCTTCAAACCATAACAACCATTTAAAGATGGAGACAGATCACTGGGACCTGACCATCCCAACTGATTATTCTGCAATCCCCAAGCAGTGCAGGGCAGCTCCCCACAGTTGTCAGTGGGAAGAAGAACCAGCACAGCTGATGTATTCAGTAATTGGGCACAATTAAGCTAATAATTTTCCTACTCCACCTGCAATACTCCATAGGAATTTAGCAGAAGCAATCCCATTTCCTCCTGCTCAGGGTGAACGCTCCTGCTCTGCAGATAGAGTCTGACTCAAAGCACACTCTGCGCAGCTTCAGTGAGTTGTCACGGCTGGTACAGTGACAGCATATACGAATCGGACATTCTGTTCCGCAAGCATATGCTTGACACACTAATTTATCTTTTTTTGAAGCCAATGGACTTTTTCAGCTAGCCAAGTGATTATATATTTAACTGTTCAAGTTTGAGCTGTAGGGAGTAAAATATTAATCTTGCCCTTTAGCAGTCTGCTCCTCTTCTCTGAGCCATTTCCAATTTGCTTATTGAGTTGATTGCTAATGAAATACAATTTCTTGCACATAATCTCATCCACAGAAATACAGTAAGTGATAACCAACTGTGTGCTCTTCCCTCCTCCTTTGGAATGGAAGGCAAGTTAGAAATGCTGACACATTTCCTAGAACATCACTACTTTTCACAGCCCCCTCAGTGTATTTTTGACATCGAGTTACTACGTAGGATACAGAGACAGGAAAAAGCTACTGTGCACTAAGACCTTTTTGGCTCCTTTCAAGAGCTGTCTCCAATTCCACTTATTTGGGAGTAAGAACACCTAAGCCTGTGCGCTCCAGTGAATCTGAAAGGGTAGATTAAAATGCAGACTTTTTTTTTTTCAGTTTTATGATTGGTGAAATGAAAGCTTTAGAAAAAGCCTACTATCAAACAGTAAGAATCAATTAACTGGATAAATAATCTCAGAGTTTTTGCCACAGAAATGAACGTCAGCTTATGGCAGTCTATTAACCTTATGACACGGGGCAAATGAAGAAACAAAATGTGTTTACTATACAGTGCTGTCCGTTATCTAAAATAATGACACACACACATTTGGGTGCTTATTGCCTTCTCTAGATCAGCTATATATTGATGGATCATCAAATTCTCATAATATAAGGCCATGCAGAACAATAGTATTTGCTACAAAACGTACAAATACAAAGACTCTTCGTAAAAGCAAAAAGCAGAAGCTACAGTGAATACCAGGAGTAATGTACACATTTGTCTGGAGCACAAAAGCAAATTGGGTGGTTTTGGTTCTTGCATCAGTAAAGTCAAGCACATGCCAAGGTTGTGGGGTTTTGTGTTCTTCGATTGGTAACAAGAAAACTTTAATTACCAGGCCCCACAAAGTTCAAAGGGAGCTAAAAGCATTCAGTATTGAGATCTTTGGTACAGCATGAAAGTGAGAAGCCTAAAAAATTACAAGATTTGAGCCACATGTTTTAAAAATTTAAGTATCAGAATTGACTGAAACTATTCTATCTGCTTTGGTGTAGTCAGGATTAGAACAGGGGTCTAGATTTTTTCTTTTCGTCCTCCAATACATTGAAAACTGCTCTGTCATCTTACATTTTTGAGCAGAAACACAGAAGTTTCTCAAGAGAATCTGCATTAGTATTCTGTCAGTAAGAGCTGTTATAGACAAGAGGTCCATAATTGTACTGTTTTAACAGTATCTGGGTATATATAGATCAATAATCAATAGACTGTACATAAACAGTGCGCGTTGTAGCATTGTTTCAAAATCCCATACAACCTAAGGAAAAATTTCAGAGGTTTCCAGGTGGAAAAAAAAATCATTCTGCAGTGTATTTACTCGAAATATATGTTGGATCTATGAATGCAAACACAGAACAAACGTACATTTCCACATTAAGACTAGTGAATCCCACAGCTCACCGAGTCTGTGTGTTCTGTTTCCCCACCTACCCTCACCCAGCAGTAAACGGGATTTCAGCTGTTGACTTTCTTGGCATTTCCATTTTGGTCCCATTATTGACACAACCACCATCTACACTAACTAAAAGGCATTCAGAACTTTAAATTGTAGGCACAATGTCAATTAATACACTATATTTTAAGAATTATGGTTAATAGTGAAGATTAACTATACATTGCCACAAGTCAAGCAATATCAAGAGATAGGCAGTTAACTGAATACTAAAGCCAGACTGCCACCATCTGACAAAAGCATTACATTCTTCGGGATGAAACACCAGGTACTTTAAACCTAAACAAATACAGGAAAACACATCAGAAGCTCCTAATTAATTAATATGACATAAGGATATTTTACCACTCTTAAAACAAGCTAAGTAACCTTCAGTATTAATTGCAGATCCAACAGGTAATAGCTGCCACAAGCTCTAAGTGCACATATGTATGAATATAAACAATTTACTACTGCTCTAAGGACCTGAACTACAATCACATAAAGCGCACTAGACAGGAAAGCAGCCTAACTTTCAGTTTTATTTTCAGCCAAGGTACTTACATGCCAAAGCGCAACGTTCCAGAGACGTACGTCTGCCAGTGCGCGCAGTAAAACATGAATGTTCCAGCAAAACAACAAAAGAACATCCAGTCAGGGTTCGTTCCCAGTTGCACAGCAATACAAGTTCCCAAAACCACAAAGACTGCAGAAGAAAATCAGTCACATAGTAAAAAGATAAAGTGTGTATGTGTGTAAAGATCCTTACCAGAAACAAATCTAACAAAAGGACCCAGAGAAGGGGAGACAGTGTGAAGGTATCCTGATGCGTTTTATTTCACAAACATAAGAGATTAACACTCCCATTTTTAAGAAGTACAGACTGTAAAGTGCAGATTTAAATTCATATCAGTTATCAGAAGTCCTCAATATTGAGGGGTTTAGTCATTTTCACTGAATGTAATGTGATTAGACATCAAGGGACTCGAGTGATTTATGCAGTTGAAGCCTGCAGCCGGAGTTTTGGTGTTTTCTCACGTATGCAAAGTTTGCTGGACATATTTCCCCCCATTTTCTGAATTTTTATTATGCCATTAAGAAAATCCAAGTCCTGTCATTCAGGACTCGTAAGGTATCTGTGCTTCCCCCCCTGCTTTAAATACACAACTTTGTTAAAGTATTCATAAATATTTAAAGCATAAGAACTTTAGAATTTAAGTAACCAAAAGCATGTGATCATTTTTTTTTTTTTTCCACAAGGAGGTTAAACTTCCAGCTGGCTCAGTGAGCTCTATCTACCTAGAAGGAAACTGATCTTGCTGATTCTAATCTTAAACTCAGATTTCTACCGTCCCACTGTTTAGGCTTCATACCTGTCTTGCAATCGCTCTATATAGGTTCAATCTAAAATAATATAGAAGAGCTTTTGACAACTTCTTACAGAAGTTTTTGTAGAACCAACACTCTGATAAAGCATACACAGGAAACTTCTGGCTCGGATTGAATTAGTCCCATGCTTAATGCTTTTCAGTGTAATGCAAGAGAAGGCATTCAGTTGATCAAGAGTACTGTCTATGGAAAGAAGGTTGACTGAAAAGCTATACGTTCAGCAATATCAGTTGTCCTCTTCTTCAGTAAAGAAGCATTTTTCTGTATTCCAGATTTGGTCCCTGAAATAGAGTCATTCAATCCTCATACTTCAATTAAAAATGACAATACCTGTGGAAAGCGAATCACAGCCATGATCAAAAAGTTCTCCTAACGGAGTACTGCTATTTGTCCTTCTTGCTTGTTTTCCATCTATAGCATCCAGAGACTGGTAGATGAAAAGGCCACATGCACAAGCAATGTATGCCCAGGGAGGTGCCTAAGAAAGAAACACTCAGTGACAGTAAAAGCTTTTTTAAACCTTAAAAAAAAAAAGCCTTAAGTTGAACTATCTTACACTCTCATACAGTAGTTCTTCATTTGCACGCACTTCCTCACTACATGCACAGACCTTTCAGTAGCTGGTCCTTGCAGGGACAGGCAGAGGGGGTTACAACATGTGAAATGTAAATAAAACAGTGACAAGAATTACTAGCTTAGATTAATAGCTACAGCACGTTTTCTAAAGCAGGAAGCTGCACTGTACATCTGAAAAAAAATCATAGTACTAAATCTGTAAAGTGGTGCGCAATTAAGTTCTTGGCTTGCTTCTCTTTCCTGTAGGGGTACTTGTAAGTTGTTCAGCTGATTTAGAAACTGGAAAACCTTCTTAGCCCCCAAAACATGCAACTGTGTCACAAACACCGAGCTCATCTTCACAAGACCTCAATGAGGTGTCACGTACTAAAACACTGCCACATACAGGGTATTACCAGGCTGCAGGGGCACTTGAGAACTACGTCACTGCAAAGTGCTCAACCTTTTAGAGTTCAAGTTCAGTTATTACGTTTTCTGAGATCTGTAAAGCTTCAGTGCTCTGCAGTACAGCACCTCCATCACCAACTGGTTTTTCTATTACTAGGTAACAGCACCTTTGCCAAATTGATGTTAATAATGCTTAATATTCACAGCCTGCATAGCAATTTATTTCTACAGAAATACAAATCATAACAAATCCCTGCTAGACCAAAGACTACAATTCAAGCTTTTTTTCAGTATTTGAAGCATAAACCATTATTACCACAAAAGCCAGAGGGTTGCCATTAGTCTGTCTCAGTTTACACATCCATAAACCAGGTATTATTGGCTATTTTGCAATCTTCATATTTGAGAGACTTTAAAAAAGTGAGCATTTACATGCAGCTCTGTTTTACAGACCACGCTAATAAAGTCCAAATACAACTAAGCAGCTTAATCAAGCTGACTTGCCTCTCATAAAGCTCTGAAGTCCAGCTTCTTCTGGGCTACACAACCATGACTCATTTGTAGCACATCAACTTAAATATATTCTTTCTACAGCTTGCATTGTTCCTGCATTCTACTAAAACAGTTCATCCTGCCTCAAAAGCTGGCACCATGCTCTGCTTTTAGCAACGCATCTATACAAACCAGCATAAAAAGAGAGTTAAGGGGGAAAACTTGTCACCCAAAAGCAGAGGACCACATTTGCACACGGTTTTGATGCTACAGAATTCCATCCCAGGACATTTCTGGGTTTTATGGATAGATTTTATACACAAGGTTTAAGTTATCTTTCAGTGTCATGCAATTTTCCCCCTATAAACTTAAAATCAGACTGCTGGCTCCTTTTCTTAAACATTCCCTTTCATTACCAGTGTAGGCGTTTCCACTTCGATATTATTTGTATCTGCATAAAATTTCACAGCTCCCTCTCTTATCCAAGTCTTTTTTTTTGTAAATAAAAATTCAGGTACCATTCCATTGCTCAGTGCTTTGCTAGCTGGGATGTCCCCAGCTAAGCAGGCAATAGAACTGTTTGTATCTCGCTTTCTTTTCAGCTGCTGGTGAGGCTGCAAGTGATAGCTACGTTCCCTTGGCTACACCTTTCATCAACAGGAAGAGCCGAGGCATTTTGAAAAAAGCAGAACTAAGACTGAGCTACAAGGAAGAGGCAATTTACATCTGAAAGCAACAGTGCTTTTGGAAAAAAAAGATAAAAAAATTCTCTTTCTGGAATTTCAAAGCCCCATTTTCTTCCCAGACAGCTACTTGACACTTAAAAAGCACAAGCTTACAGCTCCACCACCGAGATGGCATCCTCGCTGTCGCGCCAGCGCAGGGGGCTGCAGTGCCATATGGCAAATCAGATCAGGCTGAAAGCTACCTCAGCAGAAAGTTATTTTTCAGCTAAAGTGAGAAGACATTCTTTCACTTGCACAAAGTAACTCTCAAACTGTTAAACATAAAACAGTGTTTTAATACAGCAGACTACAGCTAAAGCTATGACTTTCTGACACTCTGAGTGTAGCTTAGTGCGTACTTCAGAAGTTTAATTACTAACCGAAATACAGCTGTACTCTAAATTTTAAATTATGCTCTGGTTCAGTGGCCTATACTAGCTGCTAAGTTGCTGAAATAGAGACAGGTTGAAAGCTCTCTGTCGAACTGGATTTCAGAGTCTCAGCCCCTACGTAATACTGCTGCGGGAGTAAGCAGCAAGTTACAACCAAGGCGTACAAGAATGCCATCCTCTGAAAAAGGAAGGAGCTGCTCCAAGTATTCACTGCTCAAGCTTACTATTCACTTTTTATCTTACACCTGCCAAATTCCACAAGTTATTGTGAAACTTATCTATTTCAACAGATTTCTGCAAGAGGCAAACATCCCTTTACTATGTCTGCTGCGGAACAGGGATGCAGAGTGTTGAACATGCCAACCTACGTGAGGCTTTTAGAGTCTGGGTGGAAATAAACTGTATGGTGCTTGACTACGAAGTATTTTCCCAACCTAACTTGGGAGACTTGGTTACAAAGGAGTTCAGATATTTTAAAAGCTGGAATTCGTGAGACATTCTCCAGCTATTTGATACGTAATACATTTTCTGTACCAAATTATTCCCTTTTTCAGTGCTTAAAAGCTTTTTTCAGCTTTTAAGAGTCAACATTCAAGTGACAAAACTTTTCCAGTGCACAAAAATGAAAGTCTTCAAGTGCCTTACAAGGTGACTCTAGCAAGAGAGAAAAGTCTTTGAAACTAGTAACTTGAAATGCCTTGTTCAGGCTTTTGTACCCCTGAAACCAGGAATTACAGGAAGTTAAGACAGTTCACCTGAGGACAGGTCAGGAGCTTTTAGCACCTTGAGAACAAAGAATAAAACTACTGACTTTTATCCAGCCTTCTGGCAGCAGACTACTCGGGCAGCACGCTGCTCGAGAAGACAACTTTGTGTTCCTGCAGCTCATAACACGCTGTACCCAAGGTCCTGATCTGAGCTGCCCAGTAATATGAACTGCCAGGGCGCACGCGGGATGAAGAAAGGTGTTCCTTTATTTCAGTAAGCTGGGTTTAGTCACACCAGCCACAGAGGAAGCAGCCGGCCTCGATCTCCCAAGCTGCACCACTTTGGAGCTCGGTCCCTTGCCTGAGCTCAAGTTCCTCGCTGTGTTGCAACTCTAGCTGGGCTCGCAGGCGGACCCAGCTCGCTGCCAATCGAGTCACCTTGCACTTCTTGTTGTGTGGTAACTCTAGATCAGAAAGCTGAAGGTGACTAACCCAGACAGAAGCGGAGAAAGTAAACAGGCAAAAAACCCACATGCCATTCAAGCAAGACAGCTACAAATCTATTTCTTAATTGTCTGCACATGAACTCAAGCCTTGTGGGGCTGCAGCTTTCATGCAGCAGGTTCTTCACGGCTGTGACTGAAACAGCTATTTTGGTTCTAGACCCCCTTTCATACGGCACACATTGGCCAGAGGAACTGCTGTTTCACTCAGCAAGTGGCATGCTAACCCCAGAATCCACATGTGCTTTTTTTGCATGCAAGCACTCATGCAGAGGCACACACGTTTACAGAGATTAGCTTAAAGGTATGAGAACTGCGGGCTGATCAACGAGAAACAGTTCTCCACAAAGACAAGAACCCACCAGAAAACGGTGCCAGCTGCTACTAGATGACAGTAACTATGAACAAAGATTGTCAGAGGTCCATAACTTACCTGTTCTGTAGCTGTTGGGCAGTAATATACTAATAGCAGAGTTGTAAATATATTTATTAACAGTCCAACGATGGTGATCAGATTTGGGGCAATCCAGGCTGGAACTCTTCCAACTAACCATTCCCAGTAACCTTGCATTAGGGGTTCAAGCAGGGATCGTCCGGCACTCTGATATTTGTGTTCTTCTAACCGTTTCAGCTGGTGCTTTGACAAGGGAGGTGTAGGCAACTGAACCAGTTTGCTTAACACGCATCCAGCAGCGGGACCGTGACCGCAGCCCGCGGGGGATTCCAGGTGCGACTCCCCACATCGCCTCTTTATGTTTCGATGCCCACTCATGGATTGGGCAGCCTCAGAACTTTTATTCGGCAGGTAGCAGCTGTTACGGAGAATCATAAGATCCTGCAACATAAAGGATTGAGACATATTGAAGGTGAAGCGCACAAATGAGATCTTAAGATATCAGAAGTTTCTAGGCGCCGCTCTAAGGAGCGTTTCATTTGCCATCAGCAAACCAAGAAGATTTTATAAGAGCTCTCCCTTAGAAAAGAAAGACATTTGGAGAATTGCTGAGGGAAAGACAGGAAACAAGTGTTCTCAATGCAGTTATAAAACAGTAAGTTGCACTTGTTTACTTTCTTTGCTGCCTACTGAAGCAAATATCCTGCAGCCACCAGCCTAAATTTCAGCAGCAGCAGAAACTTACACCACACCACAGGCTTACGTTACAGACTAAGGCACAGTCAGTCCCCTCACATCCCTCTTGCAGGAGAGCTTGCTGTACATAACATTAGCTTATCAACTGATGGCACTAAAGATTTCTCTGTATGTGTGGTGTTTTTAGTTTAACTGGTTTGAAGCAGCTTTGTCTCTTTGGTGAAGCTGAACAAGCACCTAAAGGCAGGTACAAGCATTTTTTTCAGATCATTGTTCCTTATTTCAGTTTTGCTGTGGCTTTTTTCTTCTCCAAATTTAACCTAGCTCAGGTGAAAGCTTATTGTCTATTCAGCTTTTAAGATATGCAAGAAACGTGCAGGAGCTAGAGAGCTTTAGCTGGCCAAAGACAGCCCACAGACACCAGCACGAGGCAGCTGTGAAAAGAAAACACAAGGTCAGGAACAGCAGTTCCAGCACAAACAAGGACCCTCGCGATGTTCCATCTCCCTTGAAGGCAGGTAACCAGAAACACATAACTCTCCACACAAGCTAGAGGAGAAGCAGCAGAGAAAGGAGACTAAAAAGAGAAGTTTGCTGGTTATCTACAAGAGCCAACCAGAAAAAAAAACCACCACCAGTTGTGAAGCCTAACAGAATGAAGGTAGACAGGGGAAGATGACAGCTATCTTTAAAGCCATCAGCAACCCACATAGCAGGTAGGGAAAATAAGCTATATAAATCAAAGGCCAATATTGGCATAAGAACAAGTGCTCTCATTTCCGCTCTCCACAGCTTAATTAAGGCAATTTCCAATAGTGAAAAGCCAGCCTCAGAAAGCCCAGCCAGCAGGAGGGGAGGAGAAGGCAAGGAATCAGGGCCTTGCTCCTGCAGGAACTTGGTAAGTTTGGGAGCAGGCAGACTTGCACCCATTCGCTTATCAGGAAGTCAGACTTAGTCACCTAGGAGCTCCCAGTGGGTGTTGTCCTGGATGACCAGAAAAATTAGTTCCAGTGCAGAAAACGATAGGCTTTTCCCCTTTTCCTGAAGAGCTGCTCTCCCCGAGGAGAGAAAACAACCAGAGACTGCCTCGTCCTCCAAAACAAACAACCCCACACCGCCCAGCTTCCGCAGGACTTTCACCCGGGCCTGGCTGCTCGCCGGCAACCACCCCAGGGAGGGGAGGGAGGACAAGGGCCTCCCGGCCCAGCCAACCGCTTCGCCCCCAGCCCGAAGGGGGCAGCCCCCGGGGCCACCCACCCACCAGTACCCCAGCCCCCGGCCCAGCCCGCAGCACAGGCCCAGGCCCGACCTCAAGGACCTTCCCCCCTCACCCACACGGCGCCCCTCTCCCTCAGAGACCTCGCCCCACCCAGGGGAAACGTGCAGAACCCGGAGAACAGACCCCATCCCCTCACCTCCCACCCAACACCGAGAGAAACCCGGCATTTACCTCAGTCTCCCCGCACCGGGCGGCGCTTTTACGCCCCTTTTGCGACGGCCGGAAAGGAGG
>VFFE01007672.1:196349-214778 GCA_008921705.1 Burhinus oedicnemus | reverse complement strand
CCTTCCTGCCCCTCCTAAACCTTCCCCCCATGCTGTCCCCTCTCCCTTTTCCCTCTCTCTGACCACCCAGAGCTGCCCCCCCCCCAGCCACCTCCAGTCCCTCTCTGTGACCTTGCCGTAACTTCCATTCCCCAGCCGTAAGGTGGGAAACTGCCTCCCATGCTCTGCTACTCACATATTTTTTAGCTGCTTTTCTCTGGTTAGACGGGTTGGACTGACGGGTAGCGTGCGTTCATCCTGCACACCGAGCTCCTCGGTCAGCTGTAGCGACAGGCCGGTGCCGTGGTACGCCAGGTGTCTAAAACAGGCATTGGTACAGCCTTATGTCATGGTATCTTGTGCCTGGCTCTGTTTGCTTTGGCGCCGTGCCATTCTGCTGCTTCCCCAGCTGGGTAACGGGGGCTTAGAGAGGGCGTAAAGATCCTTGCCTCAACTCTGTGGAAGCTGACCCCCGTACCCAAAAGACTTAATTAGCAACTTTTTTGGTGTCTGTACCGAGAAAACACTCAAAATGAGTCATCCGTCATTACCCTGCAGTGGGAACAACAAAGGTGACACATTTCCTACTTTCTTACTTCTAGTCCTTTGAGGATTAGCAACCTTTAACCGTTGTTATCAGTTTGACCCTGACAATAAGTTGTGCAATTAACATGTTCAGTCCCTTTCTGACTCATCCCCATCCAACCTTCGTGTTTACTTAGGAACACACACGGCAAATTGCTGTGTCCTTCTTCCTTCAACACAGTGTCTGTTGTTTGCTGGAGAGAAAAAGGAGTATCCCGGTAGTACAGCTTTATCTCTGCTTGTTCTGCTGAGAGAGGCAGGTTGACAGTAAGGGTATGGGCGTTAATTTAGAAATTTCCCTTTTCCACACCTACTTCTTACCATCGTGTCAGCATTATGATTCTAGATAATGTGAACTTTCTGCTGTTAGTAGTCTTGGCCACCTTTCGTTTTCATTTGTAGTTTCTATTCCGCATGCTCAAGCATGTGCAGAATGCTGCTGCATGCTTCCTGCATTTAAAGAAAAACCTCAGAGATGGTTAAAATCTCAGTTGTTTTTGAAACACTTCCTTGACTTTTCTCTTGATGATGATTTGATAATGTCTATGGCAGGAAAGATCTGTGATACTCGATCTGGGGCTTAAAAACCCCCTTGGGACATGAAAGTGCCTACCGATCAGGATAAATGTTTAAGAAAATCATAGTTATGTTGAAAAGAGAGGCTAGCCATTGCCATTGTGTAATCACTTGGCAAAGGAGCTTATGAAAAAACAAGGAGGTTGAGTGTGTTTTCTTTCTTACTGTTCAAAACAATAGGACAGGATGAGGTGTTAATACTAATTTATTTCAAGACCTTCCAGCTGGCAAATTGCGAGGCAATTCCATCCTGCCTCCCAGTGACTTGAGATGCCTCGTTATGCGCCTGTGCTTGCCCAGACGCTCCACGTTCAGAGCCCTGTGAGTTGGCAGTGACATCGTTTATCTGCAGCAGTGCAAAGTTTGGACGGCCTCAAGCAGATGGTGCCGTAAATGCGCACAGCGCTTTGCACGGAACAAAGCCTGTGTTGGGTATATACAGTCTGTCTACATAACAGTGTGAAAAAAGACTTGATTTCACTGAAAAACTTTAAACAGGAAGGAAGACGAAGGGCGATGATAAGAAGTCAGGGAAGATCTTGACAGAACTAAGAAAGAGAATTTAGGGGTGCAAAAATTATGAAACAGTTTTAACCATAAGTAAAGTTTGTCAGAGGTTTATGTCTGTGAAAGTAAGAGGACCAGAGCTGCAGTTTTCTGGCAGAGCCCAAACCAGCTGTAATCCCTGTGCCGTTGGGATGTACCAGCCTGCAGCTATATTCACAGTAAGAAGTCATGCCTCACCAGAGCTCTCAGGTTGCAACTGAAGCTACCACACTGCTTTTTACACCTGACGACATGAAAACGAGCATAATTTGTGCCCGGGCCTTAGCTTCGGGCTGAGTGACAGCACAGGTTGCAGAGATACCCAGTCTTAACTGACCTAGGGCTTCTCTGCATAGCTTCAGACCCACTGCACCCACATGGCAGCGGTGCCCCAGAGCTGCGTCTGACCACCACTCAAACGTTGCAGACATCTGTGCAAGCTTATGAATATCGCCAGCTAACAGGAACGGAGCACAGCATCTCCGCTCTGACGACTTCTCCAGTGGGTGAAAATAGCAGCTGCTCATGTGAAGAGAGGATGGGAGTTGCGGAATATCTGGTTAAATTCAGGTTGCTTCAGCACCTGTCCTGCCCCATATTTAGCGCAGCACCAGCATCACATCGGGATGCCCATCCACAATGACACAGGAAGAATTCATGTTCTGTCCTCTTCCTTATGTGAAAGCAGTGATCATAGGCACTTGTTTCAATTGCATTACAACAGTTGCATTCTTTTTTTTTTTCTTGAAAACTTCTCTTTTCAAGTTAAATCTTTCTGTAGACAAGTCCTGTAAATCAAAAAGTCTTTAACACCTGTTTTTCTGCATTTATACCATCCCACCATGAACGTGCTTCACTCCTTAAATGACTTGGAACATAGGAAAAACATACTGTGTCAGGCCAACAGTCCATCTAATCCAATGTCCAGTCAGCAGCAGTGACTAATAGAAGATGCTAAGCAGGAGAATAAATACTATGGAGTGAGAGGTACAGGAGTACCTCACATCTTAATTATTTTCCTTTATATCGTCAAGATTTAGGACAAAAATGAAGCAAAATGTGGAACTTCACCAGAAAGATGACTTTGGATTCCCCTTGATGTGTCATTTCTTCTGAGGTATTTGTTCTCAGGTATGTGGCATATTGTTTGTTTATGTGTTTTCAGGCAGAAATCTGTTAGCTCAGAAATAAAGTTAAGGCACTATTAACATTTAAATGCTAAAGGAAAAGTAAAATCTAAGCATCACACTCACTGCTTGTGAAGTTCTGAATTACATGCCCAGGCACGTAACACCTGTAGCAGAGAATGCCATGCAAAATATGCATTTCTCTTTCATACAAATTCCCAATTTACTCATACAAAGATGGGATTGTGCAGTTATATTCATTACTATTTTTGCTGCATTACAGTCTTAAAATGAAAGTCAACTTTAGAGGGCAAATGTTATACTTAGCTTAGAAATGAAAGCTTAAGGGTAAGAAAGCAAGCACCTCTAATTCTATCACTTTCTTCTTATTCACTACATCTCCTGTTAGACACCTTTATCTCCTACCTAACATCTTCCTTACAAGCAGCTGAACCTTTAATTTTACAAGGATGTAATTGTACATTCTTTTCAAGGGTTATCAGTTAGAGTTGGCTTTTGTAACCTCCTCAGGAGCATGCCAGAGCTCATTTATTCTTGTTTGAACCACTAATATTCTAGGTTTAAAAGCAGCACAAACACAAGACAGTGACCAGCTTCTGGTAAATGAGCAATTCTCATTACGCATTGTGATGCATGATGTGATTAATCTATCAACCTGGCTTTCCACAAGCTCTCCTAGACACGCGTGCTGGCAAAGGTCAGCAAAAAGCTATGCCATGGAATGACAAAGGTCTGTCTGCCTGGGACCAAATACCTGCCAAGTGCAGTAACTCCATGTCAGGTCTCCTAAGTGAGACGCAAAGGAGTTGATCAGCTCTGAACTGTTGCAAGATTCACTCACTTTTGTTTCAACTTCTTTTTTCCTTCCATGAAACTTTCTAGTCTTGGTGCTTCCTATCTCTTTCTTCCTTTTCTCTTTCTCCTTTCTTTCAGTCTCTCACACTCTAGCCAATGCCTGCCTCCTAAAACCTCTCAGTGCTGCACTTATTTGGTCTCAACATTATTTTGCTTTTCTCATGCACTGGTTGATCTTTGCCTGGATGCCCTTGGATCCATATTTGTTATTATTTGCTCTTCACCTTTTTCCTGTTTCATATTCCCGTCTCCAGTTTCAACTATGCTTAAACACTTTCTGTACTCTTCTCACGGGTGTAAATGTAAGGGAGTGCCATGAGTAAAATGGCCTAAAACGCAGGGCCAGGTATAGCCTAGAGAAGAGAAGGCTCAGGTGGGATCTCATCCATGTGTACAGATACCTGAAGGGAGGGTGCAAAGAGGACGATGCCAGGCTCCTTTCACTGGTGCCCAGTGCCAGGACCAGAGGCAGTGGGCACACACTGAAACTCAGGAGGCTCTGTCTGAACTTAATGAAACACTTTTTTACTCTGAGGATGACAGAGCGCTGGCACAGGTTGCCCACAGAGGTCGTAGTATCTCCATCTCTGGAGATATTCGAAAGCGGTCCTGCACAACTGGCTCTGGGTGGCCCTGCTTGAGCAGAGGCTTGGACAAGATGACCCGCAGCAGTCCCTTCCCACCTCAGCCATTCTGGGATTCTGCAATCAGCTCTGCTTAACCTTGTATTTGAATCCCATAGAAAATTACTTCCCTCTAGCTGCAAGAGTAGAGTAGAGTCACAGTTCTTTCTGCATGAGCTCACCAGGGTGACACAGCTGCGCATTATTGCTCTTAGAGAGGTGGAGGTAGAGGCACAGATTTGCTGTCTGGCTGGGACTTACGGAACTTGATAGCGCGAGTACAGAGTTAGCCATTTCACTCCACTGTAAATAGACCTTTTCCCCCTACCTGTAAAAACATGGTAGCTGCTGTACTGCCACCAGGAAAAAGTAGCCCTTGAGTTTGAAGGTTGTGGCTGGTAGCACTCAGCTCTTGCTCATAGATATCTGTGAGCTTCTTTAAGTGATGTTTGTAACAGATGTTGAGTCACACAGCATGACAGGTAGTAAATGAGTGCAGATATTGAAGTAATTTTAGGTCATTTTCTCCACGTCTGCCCAGTTGATTGTTAATGGAAGTTAGAGGCTCCACAACAGCCACTATCAGTTAAAATGTCACTACTGGGACACGTTCCCTGTCAGCCTCACTAATTCTAACATGGTGTTATGACACAAGGGTAAGAAGAAAATAGAGTCAGTTATTCACGGTGACCCATTTGACCTTATTCTGGCAGCAACAAATGCTGAGACATGTAGTAAAGTGACACTACTGGTTTCTTCTCTCATAATCTTCTAAGAATTTCAGAATTAACATTTCCAGATGTTATTTCTGCTTATTTATGATTGCTTCTGTGCCGTGAAGTCAAGTGTTCACTTTGGGTTTGCAGGACAGGACTGAGAGCAATATCAAATTGCTGTACTTGAAGCAGCTGCCCTCAAGAAAAGCAAAATCTTTGAGAAATCTTAGTAAAACTTTGTTTTTGATTCCTCACAGCGTTCAGAGTTAGAAGTCAGTGCTGAAATGTGGTGGTTTCAGCAAGGCCTCTCTGTCTTGCCTGTGGCTTTGGTTGTTTGGTCCGCTGCATCTTTTGTGTTTTCATACATTACTGCAATCGTCCTACACCACGTCGACCCTTTGGTGCCCTACATCAGGTCAGTAACATTCACACCGTACCATAGCATTGAATTGGCCTCTCACTCCTGGGAATTCTTCCCAAGCTCCAAACTTTAAACAGCAGTTCTTACCTAACAGCTCCAGTTCTAAAGTTACTAGCTGTTTATAATTATTTGTGTGTAACTCTATTTAAAGCTGCCTATTTTTGTGCAAAAGCCTAACCCTTAAGCTGTGGCTCTGTGAACATATCCTTAAAATGATGATGAACAAGAAAGCTGGGGGTGCATTTCCAACCCTCTGTTCAGAGTAAAGTGTCTTGCTGTCACCAGGTTTGGTTGCACCAGTAGATCTGTACTATAATCTATATTCCCAACTGCCTTGTATCCAGGCTGTACTTACGACTTTAGTTTTGGTCTTTCGGTTTTCCAGGTTCTTTGTTTTTCCAGTTTTAATACTCTTTATTCACCTTTTATGGAGTCAAGATCAATATAAAAGGAATAGTTATACCAAGTACGTTTATTCCTTGCTCTAGGGGTAGCATGTCTTTACCATGCTTATTTCTACCACTCTAGAAACTAGCACAGAATGGTTTGAGTAATGAAAAATATCTGGGAGGGTTTTTACAAATCTGTTTCTTATGGTTCCTTTGTAGACTGAAATAAGTAAAGTTGTGTTGCAAGTATCTTTAGTATAGATAGAGATGTATCGCTCCATTTATCTCTTCCAGTGATACAGGGACAATACCACCTGAAAGATGCTTATTTGGGATCATGTTAAATATTTCGGCTTTCTTGGGTGAGTATAGAAAGCTGTCCTTGGCGAACTGCAGGCAGTTCTGTAATACACACAGCTTCAAACAATTTCATTTCCTTATTCCGATCATTAAACAGCCCGTAATTCTCAGTCAAAAACTAAATTCTAAGCAATCAATCTTAATTCTGTTAAGCAATTCAGAGGAAGGTGTACGTCAGGGATGTTATCCACAAAGCCAGCATGACAATTGCAGATTCCGGAAGGCCAAAAATGTGTTTATAAAAACCAACAGTAAAAGGAATAGAAATGCAAACTCAAGGCAGTCACCTTATTTGTGCTGCGATTATGGAGAGGGGGAAAAACAACCTAGTATATCTTTCAAATGAGAGAGATCTGAAAAATCTAGTACGTTGACTTGTTTACCATTACATTATTTCAGTTTTGACTTCCAAATTCTCAGCTTTCCTATTTCAGTGTACCATAAGACAGGTTTTGTATTTTAAACAGTTGCCTCTGTTACTCAGCATCTTCACAGTTAAAAAAGGAGAGTCTGCTCATCAGCTGAAAAATCTTACTGCATTTGGGTTCTTCATTAACAGGTATGGCTACCATGTATGTCCGTTATAAACAAGTTTACGCTTTGAACCCAGAAAAATCCAAGATCCTCAAGCTTAATAGGATTGGCCTTACGCTAGGATTGATGAGCTGTTTTGGACTTTGCATTATTGCAAATTTCCAGGTTTGTGCTTTGCTTGCAATGTTCTGAAGCTGTCCAGAGTTGTGTGTTTTTTTGTTTACTGCGATATCTGATAAAATAGGGGGTTTACTGATAGCAAAACTTTTTAGGGCAAACCTGTTTTCGTTTTTTTTCCCTGACAGGCAAACCTGTCAAACTCCCTACAGAAAACTATTAAAAAAATAAGTTTCAGTTTAGAATTTCTTACTCATTTCTTATTTGCATTATCCACTGAGACTTGTGAGCAGCCATTCATGAAATTCCAAAATATTAAGAAACCCGTAAGTTTTGCAGAAAGCAAACTGATCTTGGATCTCCTTATAGGAGATTTGAAAGCCTTAGCTCCACATTAAAAGACCACAACTATATTTTATTTTGATTCAAGAGAATCAAGTGTCAAATAGTCAAAAATTGTTAGAACTAGTAAAGCCAACAAAAACACCCATTCCCACAAGAAGTCCAGCACTGAAAAATCTACCTTCTTAGGTATATTTCCCTTCAAACCTGCCCAATTCTTGAAAATACTCAGTGTCAAGCAGCTTTTGAATTTCTCCCTCCCAGCATCTCTGTTTTTTTCCCTCCTCAATACTATGTTTTTCCAAAATCTAATATTCTCACATATTGCACCATCAGCAGGACCACATTCTCCATCGTTAGCTGTTAACATGCAAGACAGCTATACAGTTGCCAGCCTCATCATATTAATTACCTGCTGGATTTTGGGGGGATCTGTCGTGGTGCCTTTAGCCACTAGAGGCTGCAGTGTCACCTTGGTCTCCTGCTAGATTAGGGGCAGGGAAAAGCAAAGAGGAAAAGCTCCTGGAAAGCTCCTCCTTTTTTCCCTTCTCCTTTTCCCCTGGCACAGCTCTCCAAGTGCTTCAGCAGCCCCTATCTTAGAAACCTCAGCGCAGTCATTTTGGGTTTGGTGGTTGGGTTTTTTTTTTGAGGCCTCAATCTATTTACTTTTTTCTAGAGCCTCAGCTATACCCAGAGGTCACAGCCTCCCCTACCACACCCACCGCGCAAGAGCCTCCAGGTTGTGTTCAGCTCCATGATTTCCCTCCACCACTGGTCAGGAGGGGGTATGTCTACTTTCTGCAGATTTCAAGCTAATCAAAATACAGAAGGTGCATGTTAATTTGTTAACTAGTTTGTATAGCATTTGATCTTGAGCAAGACAAAAGTTGGAAGTGATGTACCTGCGTATCCAAGTGATGCTGAGGACTGATTGAGGGCCACCCCAGAGGCAAAAGGAGCTAAAGCCCCCTGAAATCCACTAGTTACTGAAGACAGCTGAAGTGTGAAAATACACAAAGATGAACAAAGGGAATACGGAAGCAGCCATCACGCAGAGAGCTCCAGACAGCTCTCACTGCTGGGAGTCAAAGCAATAGCAATAGCTTATCCTTATGGGAGCTTTAATTCATGCTGTTCAGCCAGTACTATTGTATTATTCTAGCTGTGGCTATTGATTTCCTCTCATATAGGGCAAAGAGTTCTCTCTGATGATAGGTCATCACTGAAGAGCACGCAATTTTGGAGCACACGCCTTTGCAACTTGGTTATTCACTATTTAAATATAAATTCCCACCTCTCATACTGTGGATGCAGCACTTCACATTCATTTGTGCACATAAGGTGCATGTGGAGATTGAGTGAAAAGGGTGACTCCAATTCTTGATCTTAATAGTTACTCAGTAAAATACACAGACAGTCTCATGCTTTAGGGCATAAAAGATCTCCCGCACGATTGGAGTGCAGGGAGGCTGCCAGGCCTTGCATTACACAATTGGCAAGATAACACTTTTTAGTTTCTTTGGCTACTGTGCTCAGCCAGGGATGAGAGGAAGGGACTGAAGACAACGTGATTTTTCAGGGTGTAAATTTTGAGTTGGGTTGTTTTTCTTGGAATAACTTCTAATTTTAATGATTTTTACTATTTGACAGTTGATTCTCCTCTAGTGTTTTTTAAATTAAGAAGTATTACTGCTTGGTTCAGCTTTGTTCCTTTTGAGTATTCAGAGATACTAATTTTACAAACAAGGTTTATTCAAACTAGAGTAATTCAGAAAAATCGCTAAAACCTATTATTTTTAACCCCATTTTGAGGTCTAGAACTGTATTGTGTTTATCCTGTATTGCATTATCTTTCATAGGTGTACAGATTCCTGGGATAGGAATGCTCAGTGGTAGCCTGTTGTCACTCTTGTTACCTGCCCATTGGCAGGGATTCCTTCATCCGGTTTCTGTGTTACTGTCCATTACGGCTAACGAGAACAGCTCTTTTAAATTCCTGTAGTTAAGATATAGCTGTGACCTTTAACTTAGCCACAAGAACTTAACAAAAGCAGCAATACAGAGGGTTGGCAGGTGCTGGCTTCCAGCTAATTCTGTATAGGGTTTCCAAGAAAACTCTCCTAAGTACTGGCACGTTCCAGAACTGCTTAGCTTGGGATGTGAGAAGGTAATTGAGTGGGTGGAGTGCCAAAGGTTTATAGAAGAAAATGGTTTTCAGAGGTTAAAGTGCAACCAGGTTCTGTACAAGCAGTGCTTTCTTTCCCTAGAAATGCATTCTGTACTACATACACGTGGTTGGAGCCTGCCTGACATTCGGAGTAGGGGCCGTTTATATGCTGGTTCAGACCGTCCTCTCCTACCTGATGCAGCCCGAAGTTCACAGCAAAGACATTTTTTGGATCCGTCTGACCGTGTTACTCTGGTGTTGTTCAAGCATTGTGAGCAGTATCCTTTTGCTGTGCAGTCACCGTAAGACAGAGCAGCCTTCACAAATGACAGGATTTGCAGCTACGTTAATTTAACCCACCAATGTGAAAGGCTGCGCCACAGAAGGCCGTCATCTTTACATGTACAGCTTGTATCGTGCTATCTATTCATAGTCTGTATTGGAACCTGGGAACTTCAGGAAAAAGGGAACCATCGGGTTAAACCCACAAGTGAGTTACTGGATAATAAAAAAAGGTAAGAGGGGTGGTTACTACCCTTTCTCCTCTCCTTTCCTTCTGCACACCAGAGACTGAAAATGGCAAAATAAGGGTTTATCACAAAGAAGTCTGACTGGGGGGGGAAAAAGCCAGGTAAGAAATAAAAGTGTCCGTTCCCTGGTGACAGGACCGCTGCAGCAAGTTTTATAGTTGGATACAACTAAAAGAGAAGTACAGAATGTAGCATAAGAGAAAATACCGCTCACCTAACTATGCGCAGCAGTGCTGCACTGTGCCAGCTGGCTCCCAGAGCCGTTTAAAGTGCTGGTATTTGTCAGAGAGACAATTCTGGAGCATATTGCCAAGGTTGAGTCAGAAGAGACATTTGACCTCTGACCTCACCTCCTTCCCTGCCCATCCTACCGTTGACAAGACATTTCTGACTGGCATTCCCTACAACCTTCCCTTGGCTCTGGAACCCATCATCTCCCTTAACTTTGAATTCTGAGTGCTGGAAGCAGCTGTAGGTTTTACAGAAATATAGGCAAATGGACACTGTATGAAAAAATATGCCATTAATTTCAGAGAGTGCAGTTAGTTAGAAGAGACTTAACAGAAAAGTAAAATTGCTGAACAGAAAATTGGTTCTGTTTTACCTCAAACCCGGACACCATCCAGAAAGAGAGGCCTTTTTCCTGTCCAGAGTCATTTAACAGTCAGGAAACTGAACCACAGCAGTTCCTCGGCTCACCCCAATGGACGTAAACATTGTATTTTGAAAATTATGACTCAGTTTTGTGTCAAACAGGACTACAACACTAAAGCTTTCCACTAAAGCTTTCGAATTTACATTCCAAAGACATGAGTACAAAAATCATTGCTTAAATGCTGTCCCTTCTGCAGCTGAATCAAGGCCACCTATTTAATCCCCACCAATTCCACTTATTTCCAGGCTGGCAGCCAAAACCAACACTAAACCATACGCCCCATTTCCCAGTGACGGAGCATCTCGCCGAGCTCCCATTCCTGCTACTGCAAGATTATACAATCTGTACTAGTCAGACGAGACGCGATAGTCGGGGCACAGGCTGGTTATCTATAAAGAAGCGAGAAGGACCCTGACCTGCTGAGGAGGCTCGACGCAGAGCAAGGAAGTCATCTGTGAGCCTTAGGGAATTGCTGTCCCTAGCAGAAATTTTTGGTGCTAGCAAAGAACAAGATTTTCAGCTTCGAACAGCTAGGAGCCAAACACAACTGCGGAAGACTATAATGCAACAAGATGAACTGTTAAGAGCCTTTTATAGTTGCCAAAAAACCCACAAGCCCAAAATCTGTAGAAGTTTTTAAACCAGCGTGGTCTAACCAAAATGAGAGGGAAGTAAAGACAGCTGTATAAATAATGATATATACATACATATGTATGGAAGGGGAAGAAAAGGAAAATTGTCAGAGTATTTTCTAAATTAACAGCTCAATGTAATAAGGGAAAGATGGTGACAGGCGGAAGTCTATGGCCGTAGGTGAAATGGTTGTAACTGGTACTGGAGGACAGAAGGAAACCTAAAAATGCTCCTGATCCTCCGCTGGAGTGAAACAGCAGGATTGCCAACACACAAAGAGCAAAGCAGTTAATGACCAGTTCTGTAACGAGGGGAGGATGGGAGCCATTTATTTTTGTATCACAATGATTAAATTCTTTCCATTGTATTAGTAACTCAGGTAACTAACAGCTACTAAAGCTGTACATTTTAATTAGCAGAGAATTGGGGATCTTGCATTCAGATCAGTAACCAGAGCTCCCTGGACCACTCACATCAATTTTTTAATAAGCTTTGGAAGTCTGGGTTTTCAAAGACATGTTTGTGCCAGTAAGTCCAGCCTTGTTCACCAGCAAAATTAATCTTTCTCATCAGGAGGCTCTTGATGTTTAATCTTGTTAATGACTGAAGAAGTTAATATCTTAATCCTGTGAAAATCAGGTCTTCTATAACTTAATGCTCCAAGTTTCATCTATAAAGGCAGTAGCACTGATGTAGCGTATCTTCCCTCTATCAGGCGTTGAAAAAGAGACATCTCAACCACCCTAGAAAGGGCCCAGGTCTGATCGAACGAGGAGTCATTGTCATGTGGGGTTTTTCATTGGCTGTTGTATCAAAGCAGTTATCAAACCTTAAGTGAACTAAGAAGGAAATAGAAAAGCTAATAACGCTCTCTGCTGCAAATGATAGAGTATTCCAACCTGTAACCCATGTAGCAAGAATGGTCTGGCCTGTACCAGGAACAGTGTGGCCAGCAGGACTAGGGCAGTGATCGTCCCCCTGTACTGGGCACTGGTGAGGCCCCACCTCGAATCCTGTGTTCAGTTTTGGGCCCCTCATGCCAAGAAAGACATTGAGGGGCTGGAGCGTGTCCAGAGAAGGGCAACGCAGCTGGTGAGGGGTCTGGAGCACAAGTCTTGTGAGGAGCGGCTGAGGGACCTGGGGTTGTTCAGCCTGGAGAAAAGGAGGCTGAGGGGAGACCTCATCGCTCTCTGCAGCTACCTGAGAGGAGGGTGTAGCGAGGTGGGGGTCGGTCTCTTCTCCCAAGGAACAAGCGATAGGACGAGAGGAAATGGCCTCAAGTTGCACCAGGGGAGGTTTAGATTGGATATTGGGAAAAACTTGTTCATGGAAACGGTTGTCAAGCATTGGACCAGGCTGCCCAGGGAAGTGGTGGAGTCGCCATCCCTGGAGGTATTTCAAAGCCGGGCAGACGTGGTGCTGAGGGACATGGAGGACTTGGCAGTGTTAGGTTGATGGTTGGACTCGATGATCTTAAAGGTCCCTTCCAACCTAAACGATTTTATGATTCTGTAAGAATTCAAGGTGGTTGAGAAGTTGAAAAGGAACCAGAGAAAGAGGTCTGAATGCTATTAGCTTGGAAAATACCACTAAAAAAAAAATATTGATAATGCTAAGTAAGTCTTCGCATTTGATCATAGTTTAAATGCTTTCTTAAGGACACTATGTTTGATCAAGGAGGTATAGCAAGATGCAGCATACAGAGAACAAAGATAATTGATTTAGATTAGAATTAGCCTTTTCATGTGACAGTAACTAGTCAGTTGGAAGAACCCACAAGCTGAAGGGACTGATGTGAAGCGGTCCCTGTCACCATTACTGCGCATTATGCTGAGGAGACCTTGTGGAAAACACACAGAGATCGCCTTACAGCCCAGAGCTGAGGCTGAAGTTTCCCAGTTGCTCATTCTTGGTCTTGAATCTTCCTTAACATGTATCTTCACAGTGTTTGTTTCCTCAGTTGTCTTATACAGTGGCCTGTATGGAACTAATCTAGTGCAGAAATTGCACTGGGACCCACAGGAAAAAGTAAGTGATTGAGTGGAGAAAATAAACAGAGAACAAAACCCAGCTACATTATTTGCAGTGACAAATGCACCAGGGCACTTACTGGAGTTGTGTACTTGGGATGGGAGAGGGCAGGTGAGCTTTACCAGTTCAGCTAGTATGCAGCTACTTGCTGAGTACTGCTCCGAGCAAAACAGTCGCAGCTTCAAGCGTTGTTTTAAATTAATCTCGCTCACGGGGAAGCAATTGAACTGTCTCAACGAGTTATCAAACCACCAGCCTGTCTGGTCTGTGCTGGTCAGCCATTCCCAGTCACTGTTACACGATAGCTGGAACTGATGAATCTCATGTATCTCATGTGCCAGCTGGTTGCAGCGAGGCAGAGTTCCTGAGAGGAGGAGAAAAAGGCCAAAGGATACAAGTGACAGAGCTGCCACTGGGGGTTCCCAAGTGGGACAAAGGGCGTGTAGATGTTAACAGCTCTGCCCCTCTCCCTCCCCATCCTCTCCAGGCACCGCTGGAGGTGTGGGCACTTACTGGAGGAAATATTATGCAGGCTGGTTTTGAGGGCTTTTCCCACCCTTCCGTTTATTGAAAGCATAAGGAGCCTCTCGGAATTCTGCTTACATCCAAAGAAGGGCCTCGAACCTTATTTTTTTTAAGAGGTTTTGCTGTTAGTCATGCCAAGCTCTTCAGTGAGCCTTCAGGTCTTGCAGGTGGATATTAAATTCCCAGTGGGGGTCATCCCCATTGTGTGGGGCAGGTGTTTTCCTGGTCATTCTCACTTTTCTGCTGAGTTCAGCACTTCGTTCTTAGAGGCTCCACATATCTGAGAAGTTTTGCTCTCCAAAGGGAATAGCTGTGGATGTGGGATGCCGTACGTGCAAGCCATCTTTGTGCCTTTGCAGGTTCAAGAGGAGCTTCTCACACTGATTTTTTTTTTTCCCCCTCTTCTCACTATTACGCAGGGCTACACAGCTCACATCATCAGTACCGTCTCAGAGTGGTCGTTAGCATTCTCCTTCCTCAGCTTTTTCCTCACCTATATCCGTGACTTTCAGGTAAAAACGAAGTTAATGTTAACTGCTCTGCTTTGCCAAGCTCTAAATAGCCTGACACGATGCAAGACGGGCTGCCTTATAGTACCAGCCATCGAGGCTGGAAGACCTGTAGCATGAGCAGCGTTAAGCAGTCCTCTCTTCCGCAGTAGGATCTGCCCCTACTGCGGTAACACAGAGACTCCAGCATCTGACTGGCTTTAACCAGCTTCGCTTACGAGATCTCTCACACTCGCAGGGGCCGTTTGCTGTAGGATTGCAAGGCAAATGGTGGAGTCAGGCCAGGAAAACAGCTTGGGAGTCAGGCTTACAGTTCTGGAGCCGATCTGCATTTTGGTCTTTCATCTGACTACTGAAATTGGCCTTGCTGAGACAGTGCCGAGCCTGCTAACTTGAGTTTTCTTTCCTTTTTCCTATACAGAAAATTTCCCTGCGTGCAGTCGTCAGCTTGCAGGGCCAAACTCTTTATAACACACCGCAGAGCTTTGCCACTGATGAGCAGACACTGCTGATAGCGGGGAGCATCTAATGAAGGTGAAGAGAACATGTTCTCAGCATAACTCAGGAATTTAATAGCAATAACGGTTTATATTCCTAAGCATTTATTTTATATAAAAAAAAAAATTATGAAGTGATTGTATTGTACTTGACAGAAAGGGCTTTGCTATTAACCCACACAGCAATGCAAATGTTATCAGTATTGTAAACAAGCCTGTAACATTTCTACACATGCCAATGTCATGAAAGACTAAATGAAGGTTATTAAAGAGTTGTGTCTCCTCATCACTTCCACCACACCCAGTTTGACCTCCCTCATTCCCTTGCCCTCCTCTCTCCAGTGTTCCTCAGGCTGAGTCCTTTCGGATGCACGAAGGCCCCAACCTAAAGCCGGGCTCCAGCCTCATCCTTCCACACCCTTGGGGCAGCTGGGGCTGGGCCATGGCCTGCACACTATGCCAGAGTGGAAGGCCCCCAAAGCCACCCCATCCTTTGAGCAACCCACAAGGAAGATGCTCTGAATTTCTTCCTTCCTTCCTTCCCTCCCTCTTCCTGGCAGTTGCTTGAGCTGATGGACAGGTTCATCCAAGAGTCCACGTGCTGAGTGTCCTTATTGCGCAAGTCTAGGAAGATTCAGAGTATGCAGCCCGTGTCCTGCTCACTCAAGGGGGAAGCACTGACTCCTAGAATCACAGAACCTTTTTGGCTGGAAGGGACCTTTAAGATCATCGAGTCCAACCATCAACCTAACACTGCCAAACCCACCACTAACCCATGTCCCTCAGCACCACGTCTGCCCGGCTTTGAAATACCTCCAGGGATGGCGGCTCCACCACTTCCCTGGGCAGCTTGGTCCACTGTTTGACAACCCTTTCCATGAAGAAATTTTTCCTAATATCCAATCTAAACCTCCCCTGGCACAACTGGAGGCCGTTTCCTCTTGCCCTGTCGCCTGTTACTTTGGAGAAGAGACCGACCCCCACCTCGCTACACCCTCCTCTCAGGGAGCTGTAGAGAGCGATGAGGTCTCCCCTCAGCCTCCTCTTCTCCAGGCTGAACAACCCCAGGTCCCTCAGCCGCTCCTCACAAGACTTGTGCTCCAGACCCCTCACCAGCTGCGTTGCCCTTCTCTGGACACGCTCCAGCCCCTCAATGTCTTTCTTGGCGTGAGGGGCCCAAAACTGAACACAGGATTCGAGGTGGGGCCTCAGCAGTGCTGAGTACAGGGGATGATCACTGCCCTAGTCCTGCTGGCCACATTGTTCCTGGTACAGGTCAGGATGTTGTTGGCCTTCTTGGCCACCTGGGCACATTGCACGACAGTGTCAGGACAGCATCGGCACAGAGCAAGACACGTGTCCTTGTAGCCCTGACGTCCCTAGTGCTCCCCCCGCGACAGTCTCCAACCCCAGAGCCAGCTGCTCGTTCCTCCTGCTGCTTCCCAGCGCTGCCGTATGGTGTTGCCGGCCCCTGGCCTGACCCTGCAGCTCGTCAGGCTGCTCCAGAGGCTGAGCTCCCCAGGGCGCTCAGTGCTGGACACCCCGGCTGCGTGCCGGGGCGTTTACACCGCGTCTTTTCATAGGGACAACCTCCCCCACACAACAGTCACGTCCAGACCAAGCCAGAAGCCTTAAAAATACACATTTGCTCTAGTTCTACCAACGTATAGCAAAGGAATTTGATATTTGATTACAGACGGACCTACGGCGTACATTATCACCAGCCGCCTTTGAGCCCTATTTCGCAGGAATAGCTCAGCTTCCTTCCTAAATTACTGCTCAAGTCTACAGCTCCATAAGCTCTAGCATGTGTTTCCTCCCACACCACAACAGCTTATGCTGGCATCTTCCCTTCCCTGGAGGGGCAGGTGAAGGACCAGGAGAGGAATTTATGCTGGAGGCCTGGAAATCCCAGCAGCTGCCCCGGGCAACTTCTTTCTCCCAGATTAAAAGAGGATGTCGCCATCGCAGTCGCGCTTCCTTCGCACTCGCAGCCTGGTTCAACCCAGAGTTCAGACAGTTCACGTGGTAAAAATGGGCTTTGGAGCCAAAAACCTGCCAAACCGCTGAAGGCAGTGGAGTAAGAGGACAGGTAGAGACGATGGAGTCACAGGGACCCCAAGGGCTCTACGGCTCGGGGAAGATTTCCAAGTATTATATTTCAGCTGCTGATAAATCCCTAGGGATCAGGGCTTCCCTGGAGAGTTGCACACTCGGCCACACGCTCACTAATGAGGCAATAAGCAAACCCCAGTTTCCAGTTGACTGCTACAACCTGGAAAACACGATGTTTCGTCTCGCAGAAACCCCTTTTCTCTGCCTCATTTAAGTCTCATTAGGCAAATGGCTGAACCAGGAGATTGTCCCGACAGCGAGGTACTGCCTGGGGTTTGCAGAGCCCTGATCCCTGCTGGGAAGGAGGGAGAGTGGCCTTTTCCCGGAACAAAAGGGGAGAAACGAAGCCCTCATTCGTGCAGCTTCTCAGGAAGGCTCTGGTAGGACCCAGCCTGCTCGCAGGGCTTTTCTCTCCTTCCCCTTGTGCCTGGCATCACCTTCCCTTCGTCCCTCCTGTCAAGCGCAAAGAGCTTGGGCTGAACAGCACAAGGTCTTAAAGGTCTCTTCCAACCAAAAGCACAAAGAGGTTGATCACTGTCAAGCACCAAGAGGTTGGTCATGACAACAAGCACCAGACAGGCTGCTCCCGGGAGCAATTCCTGCTCCAGAAAGCTGCTCCGAGGGCTGGAGCCCCTCTGCTGTGAGGACAGGCTGAGAGTTGGGGTTGTTCAGCCTGGAGAAGAGAAGGCTCCAGGGAGACCTTAGAGCCCCTTCCAGTCCCTAAAGGGGCTCCAGGAAAGCTGGGGAGGGACCCTGGATCAGGGAGTGGAGTGACAGGACGAGGGGCAATGGTTTTACACTGAAAGAGGGGAGATTTAGATTAGAGCTCGGGAAGAAATTGTTGACTGTGAGGGTGGTGAGACACTGGCCCAGGTTGCCCAGAGAAGTCTTCCCAGAGCTCAGACTCCCGATTGCTCAGTCTGTCTTGGCTGGCTCATCAGAGTGCTGCTACTACCGAGAAATTTCATAGAATCACAGAATGGTTTGGGTTGGAAGGGACGTTAAAGACCATCTAGTCCCACCCCCCTGCCATGGGCAGGGACACCTCCCACCAGACCAGGTTGCTCCAAGCCCCGTCCAACCTGGCCTTGAACACCTCCAGGGATGGGGCAGCCACAGCTGCTCTGGGCAACCTGGGCCAGGGTCTCACCACCCTCACAGCCAACAATTTCTTCCTGAGATCTAACCTAAATCTCCCCTCTTCCAGTTTGAAGCCATCACCCCTTGTCCTGTCACTACCTGCCCTTGTAAAAAGTCCCTCCCCAGCTTTCTTGTAGGCCCTTTCAGATACTGGAAGGGGCTCTAAGGTCTCCCCGGAGCCTTCTCTTCTCCAGGCTGAACACCCCCAACTCTCTCCGCCTGGCCTCACAGCAGAGGGGCTCCAGCCTTGGATCATCTCCATGGCCTCCTCTGGACTCACTCTAACAGCTCCGTGTCCTTCTGCTGTTGGTGGCCCCAGCGCTGGAGGCAGCACTGCAGGGGGGTCTCCCCAGAGCGCAGCAGAGGGGCAGAATCCCCTCCCTGGCCCTGCTGCCCACGCTGCTGGGGATGCAGCCCAGGGTGCGGGGGGCTTTCT
>VFFE01007672.1:177778-196329 GCA_008921705.1 Burhinus oedicnemus | reverse complement strand
ATGGTCAATCATCTACACAGAATCACAGAATGGTGGGGGTTGGCAAGGACCTCTGGAGATCATCTCCTCCAACCCCCTGCCAGAGCAGGGTCACCCAGAGCAGGTTGCACAGGATGGCGTCCAGGCAGGTTTGGAATGTCTCCAGAGTGGGAGACTCCACCACCTCTCTGGGCAGCCTCTTCCAGTGCTCTGCCACCCTCAAAGGACAGAAGTTCCTCCTCATGTTCACATGGAACTTCCTAGGTTCCAGTTTGTGCCCGTTCCCTCTTGTCCTGTCACTGGGCACCACTGAGAAAAGACTGGTCCCATCCTCCCGGCACCCTCCCTTGAAGTATTTGTAAACATTGATGAGATCCCCCCTCAGTCTTCTCTTCTCCAGACTAAACAGACCCAAGTCCCTCAGCCTTTCCTCATAAGGAAGATGTTCCAGTCCCCTGAGCATCTTCGTACCCCTTTGCTTGTCCCCTCTCCAGCAGTTCCCTGTCCTTCTTGAACTGGGGAGCCCAGCACTGGACACAGCACTCCAGGTGCGGCCTCACCAGGGCAGAGCAGAGGGGGAGGATGACCTTCCAGAGCCCTAACACATGGGTAGGACCCAAAGGTTCTTGCTAGACCAAGTAGATCTTTGAAGTGGCCAAAGTCAGCTCTCCTGAAGTCCATGGTTGTAATCCTACTTATTGCCCTGCTTCTTCCACGCAGGATCCTGAACTCCACCATCTCAGGGTCACTGCAGCCAAGGCTGCCCCCAGCCTTCACATCCCCAACCAGTCCTTCGTTCGTTAGTACAAGGTCCAGCAGCGCATCTCTCCCCGGTGGCTCCTCCACCACCTGCGTCAAAAAGTTATTATCAATGCTCTGCAGAAACCTCCTGGACTGTGCCGGCCTGGCTGCGTTGCCTTCCCAGCAAATACCAGGGTGGTTGAAGTCCCCCACAAGAACCGCGGCCTGTGATCGTGAGGCCACTTTCAGCTGCCTGTAGAAGGCCTCATCGACTTCCTCTCCCTGATGCAGTGGTCTGTACTGAACACCCACAACAGTGACACCCACATTAGCCTGCCCCTTAATTCTTACCCGTAAGCCCTCGACTCGTTCTTCATCCACCCCTGAGAGCTCAGTACATTCCAGTTGCTCTCTCACATACAGAGCAACTCCACCACCTCGCCCCACTGGCCTGTCTTTCCTTAGAAGTACGCAGCCATCCATGACAGCATTCCAGTCACGCGAGCCCTGGCTGACGTGCCACGCCCTGTCGGCAGCGCTCCTGGTCGCTTGCGCTCCCCAGGTCCGTTTAAATCTCCCACGGTTGCTCCTGGCAAGGCCCAAGCTGCGTCAGCCTCCCTTGCTGCTGGCTCCTGGCGGGGTTCTCTGCTCTTCCCCGGGTGTCCCTGGCTCCAGGAACGCCCTCATCCACCTCAAGGTAGCGCCCAGCCACAGAACGTACTGTTGCCACCACTGCGTTCCTCGCCGACTGAGTAGACTGGACTAACCTTCACCATACTACTACCTGGACTTGCTTCACCATCGTTTTACAGAAAGAAAGCTGCTCTGGCAAAAGCAGGACTGTCCTCAGCTGTATAAATAGCCGGTTTTAAAGAGAAGAAAGGCTATTCCACAGTCGGGTTCTCAACAAAAGGAAGAAGTCCCAGATAAACCTGCTGGAGCTTGTACTCTTCAATATTCACAAATTATTTAGAAAAGCAGGTGAAGAGCAAGACGTCAAAGTTTGCCAGTGGCATAGCTCTCAAGAAAACTCAAAAATGCTTCAGAAGGTTCTTGAAACACCAAATAACTGAGCAATACAACACAGGGTAGATGAATCATAGAATCATGAATCCTAGAATGGTTGAGGTTGGAAGGGACCTTAAAGACCATCCAGTCCCACCCCCCTGCCATGGGCAGGGACACCTCCCACCAGACCAGGTTGCTCCAAGCCTCGTCCAACCTGGCCTTGAACACCTCCAGGGATGGGGCAGCCACAGCTTCTCTGGGCAACCTGGGCCAGCGTCTCACCACCCTCACAGTCAAAAATTTCTTCCTGAGATCTCATCTAAATCTCCCCTCTTCCAGTCTGAAGCCATCACCCCTCGTCCCATCACTACATGCCCTTGTAAAAAGTTCCACACACAATAACGAGCTCTGAATGTTCAAAGAGATCAGCAAATTTAGTAGATCAGTCCACAAAAATACCAGCTCAATAGTAAAGCGCCCTGGAATATAAGAAATTATTAGGGAGGTATAGAAAGCAAAACAAAAAAAACATCAAAATGCCACTGTAATTCCATGATGCAATGACATTTTAATCAGCGTAGTGGTTCTGGTCCATCCATCTGAAAAAGATTATGGTGGAACTAGAAAGCTATGGAGAAGGGCACGAAAAATGGTCAAAAGTTTGAGATGGTTTCTGGTCAGAGGATGCCTACGCAGAATTTCCCAGTCTAGGAAAAAAAAGACTGAAGATTAAGATGAAAAAAGTCTACAGAATCACTTTTGGTTTTGACATGGTGACTTGAGGACTGGTTACACTCACCTGAAAAAGTTCATAGAAAAATGTAACAGATAAAGGGAAAAAACCCAACAAGGGGCACTAAACATAAAGATACCATGTCTTTTTCAGAGCTATTGTAGCTAGAAAATGAAAAGTACCAGTGAAGTCTCGCGTATGATCGTTACGTCTTTGTACTCTTTTCTAGACATCCACTATCGGTCTCCATTCTGATTTCCTTCCCCATGGTGGTCTCTGCTGGAGACAGGATGATGGGCTGGATGGATCTTCAGACTAATCCAGCACTGACTACTTCTGCTTTTGCAAGCAGTGCCATCTCCCTTCCCGTTTGCCAGAAGCTCTCTTCGGACCGCGCTCTACCTGCTCTATGCCTCCCACATCCACAAGAGGAGGAGAGGCAGGGCTTTGCCAAATTCAGCCTCCCGCTGCCGACTGTGCCATTGGAAATCGGTCACAAGTTGTCCGCTCAAATCACACAACTGGAAATTCAGGGTCACTTCCACACTGTCCAAAGAAGTTTAAAAGCTGAATCTGCACATTCCTCATGACCAGCACCTGCAGATTAACTCATTTTCTACTGTTTCTGCACACCTCCACCCCCAGCAGCGGACTGCTGGTGATACCGAGATCTTTTGAATGGTTTCTTTCTTGTTAGAAGTTTGGAATTCTTTGCAAGCAGATAGCCTTAGAAATTTGCTATGTGTGATAAGACAAAAGGAAGTCCTAGGACTCTCTATCCTTGAGTAGGACAGATGAAGAAATCATGCTATAATAAGCTAGTTTTGTACAAGAAAGAATTTTGCTACCAAGCCAAAAACAAACTGAGCAGGCGCGAAGACTGAGTTCAACCAGCGGACGTGGTGAGGAAGACTATCGACGACCACCAGAGGACCCTGGAAGAGCACCAATGGACATGAGTGCGCATGCGTCAAGGACATTTACATATGAGTTCTAGGCAATAGTATGAATATGTTAATTGTTTCTTAGAAATGTGATGAATATGTAGATTTTGTTTGAATACAGCTTCTGTAGCTGAGCAACTCGGTGCGCACACTGGGTGGAGTGATCCCTTGCACGCCCGGCGCCGTAATAAAGAGTGCCAGCTTTATAAAACTCCAAATTGAGTCTTAGAGAGTTCCTAATTTGCCAACTTACGGTAACACTGGCTTGCCAGGAAGAAACTGGACCTGATGGACTCGAGGGTGCCCAGCTTCCACATGGCCTTTCAGGCTAAATGGCTGGGACAGACCTCTGTGAAGATCTGTGTCCTCATACAGAAATGCCGGTGCTGCGGTGGGTTGTCCTCTAGCTGCAAAGCACAATTTGGACACGGATAGTCCTGTCTAGATACTCCAAGTCACCAGGTTAGGTTGATGTTGGCCACGGGCCCAGTATCGTCTTTGCTTCCCACTCTGTTTTGTCCAGCACTCACTGCCACCTTTGCTCTTTGGGCCCAGAAGTTCCTAAAAGGTCTTCCACCGGCTCTTCCTGAATCTGTGCTTGAAAGTAATCGTTTGAATTCACAGCCTAAATCCATGGGTTTCATATTGCTGTGTACTTCACAGAGCAAGCACGGCGTGCAACTGCTTTTCTGTCACAAAGAAATTCTGAACAGCTCGTAGGAGTTCAAGAATCAGTGCAAGAATCTGTGCTACAGAGAATGTGTCTGGATGAGGAGCAGTTCCAACAACCTGCGAGGTCCGTGGCTGTTGGAAGTCCCTTTGCTCCTGCTGTTGGCGCAGCTTTCCTACATCAGCCCACCAAGTGGCTTCTCTTGGCTCTCGGTGGTCCTTTCAACTTTGCATTGATGTTGTTCCGAGAAAGACAGATATCTCTTCCTCTTCCATAGATGGCTTGGCTTTGTCTTTCCGAATTGCACCATGTGTTTTCCAGTACTAGCTTGCAAGGAAATCGCCCATTCACATTTTTCCACCAAATTCTGCTGGTCACATTTCTTCAAAACCTTGCAGTGAGGATTCTTCTCTGAATTTTCAATATCTTATCGTTGTCTCTAGAGAAATCTCAGGCTGACAGACCACTTTGCCAGGGCAAAAGAGATTCTGGAAGAAAGAAGGTGGTGTGTCATAGAATGTCAAACCTGGGATCCTCCCAGAGAAAGGAGAGGGTAAGTGAACTCAGCTTCATTAATTTCTTTGGAGATCGTTGGAAAATAGAGGAAAGAGTTTTGTCAGAAGACAGGATAGGCGAGTGATGTCTGTTGGAGAAGTATCGCAACACATGACTGCAGCAACAGACACAAGGCTGCTTCTATCTCCTTCCCGATTGCCATCCCGTCGTATCAGCTCTGTCTGGGATGGAGTTAATCTTCTCCACAGCAGCCCACGCAGCGCTGCGTTTCGGATTTGTGAGGGAGACTGCTGACAGCACGCCAGCGTTCTGGCTGTTGCCGAACAACGCGTGCATGACACCAAGGCTTTCTCTTTTTCTCACTCTGCATCCCTCCCAGCAAGCAGACTGGGGATGCACAAGAAGTTGGGAATGGACATAGCCAGGACAGCCGCCCCAGACTGATCCAAGGGATATTCCATACCGTATGATGTCATGCTCCACAAATAAAAGCTTAATGAGAGGAGGAGGATGCAGGGACGTTTATGGTTACAGTATTTGTCTTCCCAAGTAAACACTATGCACGCTTAGACCCAGGGAATGGCTAAACATCTGCCTGCTGATGGGACACAGTAATTAAATTCCTTGTTCCGCTCTGCCTGCATGCAGCTTTTGCTTAACCTCTTACCCTGTTTTCACCTCAGTTCACAAGTCTGACCTGCCTTCTGTTTTCCCCCACCTGCAGGAGAGGGGAGCGAGCGAGCAGCTGGGTAGGTGGTTGGCAGTTGGCCAGGATCAACCCATCACACCCATGCACGTGCAGGGAATATTCCCCTTTTTCACACAAAACGATTGCCTCCTCACTACTCCTTCTATTTGACAGGCAGGGTTGGCCAAACTTACGCTTCTTCCACCTTCTGGAACAAGCACCGACGAGACTGCAGTCATCTTCCTCACAGCTCTCACCGGCTGCTCAAAAAAATCATCTCCCATAAATTAGCCCCTTTGCTTTGCACATTTACTGATACAGGACACACAACATCTGTGCACACCTACTCCATAAGCAACTCAGCCTCACTGTCAGGTCACTGGTCCAACCAGCACAGTCCTTTCCTGAAGCGCTCAGCTGTCTGGCATGTGCTCCTGGCTCTGCGGTACTTGGGCTGCATGGTAATGTAGGTCATGAGGCCAAATTAATTCACATCATTCTCTCCGCTGTGCATCAGCCCTTCATTAGATGTCTGTTTCCCTATGCCAAACTATGGGATTTCTGCCCCAAAACACTCACTCCGTACTCAGGGAACCCATGGATGCCCATGATAGTATCACCCGTACTTGCTTGCGCTATCATGGGCACTTGCCTCTTATACAGTAATCTCAATCATTGTGGAGTTGAGTTCCATTATATACCTTCCTTCTTCACCCAGCATTGCGTGTGTGATGTACCATAGAATCACAGAATGGTTTAGGTTGGAAGGGACCTTAAAGACCATCTAGTTCCACGCCCCTGCCATGGGCAGGGACACCTCCCACCAGACCAGGTTGCTCCAAGCCCCGTCCAACCTGGCCTTGAACACCTCCAGGGATGGGGCAGCCACAACTTCCCTGGGCAACCTGGGCCAGGGTCTCACCACCCTCACAGGCAACAATTTCTTCCTGAGATCTCATCTAAATCTCCCCTCTTCCAGTTTGAAGCCATCACCCCTCATCCTATCCCTACCTGCCCTTGTAAAAAGTCCCTCCCCAGCTTTCTTGTAGGCCCCTTTCAAATACTGGAAGGCTGCTATAAGGTCTCCCCAGAGCCTCATCTTCTCCTACACCTGGTCTATCTCAACCCCTTCAGAGCAGGGACCATCTTTTTCTTCCCTTGTAAAAGGCTGTCGTGCCTCTCTAATCCGCTTGAGTTTTTCACACTGTCAAGATGCGTATTAATAAGGAACATAGGACTGATACAGTCTACTAGGCTCTCCAAAGTTGTATCTCAAAAGCAACATCCTTTGCCAAAACCCTGTAGATACACTAGGCATCCACGGGATAACAGAGAAAAACCTTGCAGATGAAAATTTGATTAAAATACAGAAAACAAGAGTAGTATCAAATAGTCTCCTGTGAACGGAAATCCACAACGGAGTTCTACAGAGATCAGAGATGTTGAATATAACCGTAAATGGACAAGAAAAAAACCAGTGACAAATTCTGTTGGCAAAACAGTTATTCATGGCTGTAACAATAAAGACTGAAGAACTGCAGAAGAGCCTTACAAGATTCGATGACATGGACAGCAGAGGGTAGTGAAAGGCATCCATACAACACATGACAGAATATGCTGGGAAAATACACGACTAAGATCTATAAAAATTATGATGGCAAAGACAGTTTGAGCACACATTCTCTCCTATGATGCAAAACTAAGGTAGCATCAAATGAAGGCAGCAAGAGACGTATTCAAATAACGACTGAACAAATTAATGGAAAAGATACTCATCAAGAATTATTAAAGATACCATCCCTGGATAAAGAAATATGCTTTTTTTGCTTCAACAAGTTATTATTCAACATAATTCTGTTTAAAAAAAAAAAAATACACCTTCCCCCTCCAGAAATAACCCCACAACCAAACTTCAGCATTCCACAGCTGGCAAAGGCCTTATAAAGGCTTACAACAGTAACGGAGAGACACGTATGGAGATAACTGTCAGCAGGGGCTTCCACCGCTTCCGTCTTCACATCTCTAAGAGGTTTTGTACAAATATCTGCATTATTACTGCCTAAAGTCTAACTCCCAGATCACTTAAACAGCACTTTAATTAAACACTGACCTTTTCTGACAATTCTCAGGAATTCACAAAAGTTGTCATGCGCTATAAAACATTAGGAAACAAAAAAATATCTACAGTTGGGGTTTGCAATTTACATTCAGTTTCTAAGATAGAGGCCATGGAATTCCAAAGTGGGAAAGTTTATTTACTAGGACTAATACAGAAACCCCTCAATTCAAAATATAGAGAATACACTAATAAAAATGTCTATCTTCTGCATTCTTTGATATATATATATATATATATAAAATGTCCAGAAGCAGAATTTGATGGTCCAAGTCTTTAATTTCTGGTATTTCACAAGAAACCTATATTTTTCTAAACACACACATACTGTAAATCTCATTAAGATCTTCTAGCTACCAGAAATATTCATGTTCGTTTAAACAAGGAATTTCTTCTTGAAGACCCTGAAAGGAAGGTGAATATGGTCTGTATCACCAGCTTCAGTATTTCAGCTTTGCTGCATTTTTCTACGCATCTCTTCAAGCGCCGCTTCCCGTTCTCTTAAGAGCTGTTTAAGTCGTTTTATTTTTTCATCCCGTATTGTTTCATCCAAGTCTGGGGGAGTCAAAAGGAAAGCATCATCTCTGAAAGAACCTTCAAGAACTGAAGTGTCATCTTCACAAGACACTAAAACTGGAATATTTGAGTCTGTAACGTCACTATATTGTGAGTCTGGGTCTTGCTCCGAGTCCCTCCCTAGAGACGATATAGCAACGTCTGTGGAGACACTTTGCTGCAATGAGACTGGTGGAGGTGAAACACTTCTGTTACGCACGCTGGAACTTGAGCTGCTATTTTCTGAACTTGGACTTGTGGTTGATTTGACTGAAGTTTTCCTTCTCTTTCCACTGTCTGACAATGGTGAGGATTTTATTTTTCTTTTCTTAGTCAAATCCTCTTCCAGATCCACAATTATCTGTACAGTCAAGAAACAAAATATACTTTGTTAAATTGAGCATCATTCTACATTATACCATCACAGTTCACTAAGCACAAATTGCAAGTTATTTGTTGCGTGCTTCTTAGAATTACTATATGGAAGATGTTTCTTTTAGCACTTTGAGCAAACATATTTCAGTGTCCAATATTTTTCTAGCAAAGGTTCCCAGTTAACAATTCCAGAACACTGAATTCCTTCCTTAGTCAACAGTGCGCTTCTGCCTTGCCTGTGCATATCTATCATCTCCCATTGCTGCTTAAGTTCTTTAACTGTAGTTTAAGACAAAAACTTTCTATCTAACTCGACGGGAAAATCCAAAATGGAAGAATTCTTCATGCTTACATTTCCAAAAAGCTCAAACTTTAGCAATAATGTCCATTACAAGACTGCATTGCTCCCAGCTGCTTTGTTATTTAAACGTTAATGTACTTTACTAAGAGCAGCCAGTACGTCTGCTCAAAGCAGGGCTCTCAACACAGAATTATTAAAACTTGAGAAAACCTTTGACGGGGTAGAATCATACAAAAGAAAATTTAGAAGATTATGGCTGAACAGAATTGCTTTGGATGGATAAAATCATTTTAATGCATTAAGATGGAAGCCCTTACATCGGGGGAACCTTTCCAGAAGCACCCAAGCAAGTTCCTAGCCAATGACAAAGGACTAAGTTTATAAAGACATTTGTAACTCTAAAGATTAGACAGGTACACAGGTACATTTCTTTTAATAAAACCACACATGACTAAGCGGATACCCTTCTTTGGAAGTCAGCTACACCTAGTCACGGGAGTGATTGAAGTGCCTTGAAATAACGGCACTTGACTGATGTCAAACTCAAGAGTCAAGCCTCACAAGAAATTATTCTTCCATTATTCTGCTTACATCCATTCACTACTGGATAAACACAACTGTTTGCAGAAGGCTAAATATAGCCCAGGATACAGAGGTGTGGTTTCTATTCCAGTAAAGACTATCCCTTTGACTGCTCAGCCACCACTAGAGGGTCTAGTCTTTCTCAAAGTATTCGTTCTTCAAATTTCCTCCAGCGGAACCCAAAAAGAGGATAAAAATTCTTCGATGGTACTCAAGTCGTACCGAAATCACACAACTCTGTTGTGGTACACAAACAAGTTCTAGGAACAATTCTCACAGGGACCATAACAATTACTGACTTGCCCCGATGAATCCCGAGGTGGGAGGGTCCAAATAAACACCCAGCTCTGGATTGGCTATACATATGCTGCTTTCTGAATGTGCTGCAGTACACGTTTTAGCACTGAAAAATTTCAAGATACCTTTTCCTCTTCCACACATTCCTGATGCTGATTTGTTATTTCCACATCTAACGATGATGAACTGCAAAAGTCATTTGTCTTTTTCAAGCTGTCACTGGAACAAACCCTTTCTTCTGCTTTCTCATAGGAGGTCCTTAATGGTATTCTCTTAAGGTAGACTCTCTCCTCCTTAGAGAGACCAAATTTTTTCCTTAATTCCAAGTATTGTTTCCAATGTGGCTTCTCTTGGTGTTTGATTCGAATGACCCTTCCCGGTGAATCCATCTTTTCACACTGGATCTGAAATACAGAATCAGTGAGAGAGCCATCAATCACACTCTCTCACTCTCTCTTTCTCTCTCTGCACATATAAACTAAAAATTAGTTACTAGAAAGACAGGTGAACATTCGTCTAGTCTGCCATTCTGCAAGTTACATTTAAGACAGGTAAGCCAATTTTGAGAAAATATATACATATTATCATAGGTCTAACACTCTTGTTAGTTATTTAAAACCTCAAGTACTTTGTGGAACATCCAGAAAATGCACAGTCCAACTAGCAAACCACAGAAGTAAAAGAAGCAACAAGGGAATCGTTTGTTCTAAAACTTCAAAGGAAGCAAAGGAAGATGATGGAAGACCAGACAGTGTCTTTCCAGCGTCACTTTCAGGCTGTTGAATGCATTTCGTATTTGTACTGTGGTCGATAACAGTACCAAAGCACAATTAGCCACTTCTCATATCTAACCTCACTGTAACCTGAGCTGTTTCTGATCTTCAAGTTCAGTCTCACATCAGTACGTCTGGCAATCCACAGGCTTGCAAATTTACGGACTAAAAGCAGCGAACTTTTGATATGCTATTTTTCACAGAGGTTAAAGCAAATGAGAATGCTAACAGCATCACACAGCAGGAAGGGAAAAAAAAAAAAGTCTATTTTAAGCATTTTTCAGGTGAGGAACAATAAAAACAGAGGCCCTACAGTCTGTTGCAATGATTAAATGTCTAAAATTTGCACCAATATGCTTAGCTGACACTTCTTTTCTGTCAACACAAGCAAGTATAAAGTAGCTTCAGATGATTTTTTTTATCTGGAGGCAAATTCATTCTGGCCTCTTGAGCAGCTGAAAACTCGACCTACAATCCTTCATGGGTAGAGTTTGTGGGATTTGACGCCAGGGACTTTTTACGTATTTTTGATGTTATGATCTTAAAAGAATATGTAGGTCCAGCATCAAGGGAGAAAGCCATTAAAGATCTCAGGATTTTATTCTGCCTGACACGAAACCGTGAGTCGAAGGAGGTGGATCCCTCCCCATCATGGGAGGGAAGGAAGGAAACACAGCTCCTGCCTTGGGCTGTCTGAGCTAGCGGAAACTGGGGCTGACTTAGTGCCACACCAGAGTTTGTCTCTGGATGACAAACGCTGCTCTTCCACCTTGTTTTCCTCTTGCGTAGCTGCAAACTTCTCTACCTTACATCACAGCTCCAACACAGTCAACGGTTGTGCTGTGAGAACGTGGCATCAACATTAGAGAGCAGATAGCTCCCAGAGCTCAAACAACTTTCCTATAGTTGCAGTTGTTACCGACATTTTATCTTGTGAGGAAATAAAAAGTCATCTTTTCCCTGCCCCTTCCCTTCTTTATGTATTTTCTCACTTGCACAGTGCAATCTTATTGGGGAGAAAAAAAAAAAAAAAGATCACTTATTGAATAGAACCACCCGTTAGCATTTCCAGTGACAGGACACCTGGTTACAAAAATCTATGAACTTATTAATAGCCATTTTATTCAAACAGAACCAGGACCATATAATAATTTAGCAGAGATTGAGATGGGCGTGTTTATTGGAGAGAGTTACCTTTTGCCAGTCTTCACTGAAAGCACACTCTTGCTTAGACTGAGGTAAAACAGTACTTGCTGCTTCGGGGGAATGAATCTGTTCTTTGCTGTTTTGGCATACGTTTTCCTGTGTCCCTACTGCTGTGACAGGGGTCACTCCATTTGAAACGCTCTCGGTGAAGGGCAAACTCTTTCTCTGGTTTACAGTGGAATTCTGCGGATTAGCATTTGGTGTCACCAGAGCTGTAGGTGCAGATTTTAAGTCATTTCTTAAGCCGGTTGGTGAAGAATTCTTTGAGTTTGTACATGTGCTTGGATCTTTCTGAGGCAGCACCATTCCCTTGCTTTTTGACAATACCAGATTCACTACTTTATTTGTTATTTTATTGACTGCAGTAGAATCAATTAGCTTGGATGTCTCCTTTTTAAGTGAAGCATCAGAAGAGGAAGATGCTTGTTTGTCAGCTTGGGCTGGCAGAACATCAGAGCCTCTTTTGGTCAACAAATATACTTTCCCATTGTACATGACCAGAGCATTATCTTTAATAGGTGTGATTTTTGTTTGGCTTCCACCAGGACCGCTAGAACAGAGCGGTAAAATATTTGCAGAGTTCACTTCTACATTCTTCATGTCTGACAAAGTCTTCAAGATCTTGGAAGCCACATTATTTGATGACTTTACAGGAATAAGGCAAGGCGCCGATGACTGTGGACTTTCTTGCACAATCCATTTCATTGGAGTTTGCTGGCACTGCTGACCATCAGATGTCACTGTCTCAGCAGAAGAACTATTTCCCTTTTGTGTAGCTGTCATTATTAATGTCTTTGAAACTTCTGTGGCGGGTTTTGGGCAAATGGCTTGCAAACACTTGGGAACTACTGTTTTCACTGTGTTCACTGGTGACACGTAAATAACAGTTGGCATTTTTGTACTGTCAGCTCCTCCAGACACATTTGTTGCTGCAGCCGCAAGTATTTTTTGCTGTACTGCAGGTGGTAAAAAAGAAGCTGGGACGGATTTCACTTCTGCATCAGCTGGTATCTGGAGGTGGTGGCCAGAGGGCAGTACTGGGGACTTCACAGTGACCGGAAGACTCGTCGTGTTTACCAACATGTATGCAGTGTTACTCTGGTTAGATGAACTTGTTACAGCAATGTTCTGCAAAGACAGCCTATCAACTGAAACACAACTGCTCTGGATGTTAGCAGGTGGTTTTGGAATTGAGCTTTCCTTTTCGGAACCTGCCCTAACACTTTCCTGTTTGTCTAATGTCCTCGTAAGAATAATCTTTCCAGGATTAGGAGACTGAAAAACAGGTATCTTAACAGCTGAAGGTGCAGTAGTATTGGCAAGCTGTGTCTTAAAAGTAAGATGGACTGGACTAGAAATACTCGCTTTAGAGTTATTTGGCATGGCTGAAGACTGAACTATTGGCACAAAGCTTCCAGAAGATTTAGAAATTGGAAGTAATTTCAGAAGGTTTTTTCCATCTGGTCCCGTCGTCTGAACTACTCGGTACACACAGCCTGCAATGCTTAACAAAACAAAGAAAAGAGAAAAGAAAAAGAAAAACGAAAGACAGCGTAAGTGAACACAGCATAGATATTTTAATTAATGTGCATCAGTGAATTGTATATCCAGCACTGCTACGCCTTAGAAGCGGATTCACTACTGAAAAATGCCAGATCTGATCTTCAGGAACTTCATTGGTAAAAATCATACTGATCTACTTAGTGTACATTTTGGGTTAGCATTTCAGAATACCACAGACTATCTGAAAATAATGTCCAACTTTTACATCACAGAGTAGCAAGAAATGGCATCCTTTTCAGATAAAAATAAGGTAAAAGACCCAAAAAACCACCTTGCATTATCCTCCTCTTCTACTTACGGGGCCTTTCATTCTGAAAAAGAAAAACGTTATCTCCAGATTTCACAGAGAAGCCATATTTTTTGCTTTCCCATCTCCCTGTTACTATTAATATCCCTACTCAGTGCTACAAAGCATAAATTTCAGGAAAGCTTCAGGAAATGCAGGCAGATTAGTTGCATGGCAAGATGAAAGCAGAAATTACTTCAGACACACACATACGAAAAAGAAATTAAGATGCAGAATGCATTTACTTGGGGGAGTGGGATGCAGGGTGACCACCTCTCATGCCTACATCTCACCTGCCTGCTCATTCTTTAGGCAGCTATAGACTACAAAGGTGGTCATCTTCAAAGAGATGGAAAAAAACTCAACCTCAAATGCTGTCAAGGTACATATGTTTATGAGAACAGAAGTCTAAGTCTAGGAAGGAAAAGGCTTCAAAAAAGAGGAAGAATAGATGGAAACAGCACCAGTGAAATCTGAAGAGTTAATACAGATTTTTTGCAGCTGAAGATATGAACTCAAAACAGCAAACAAACAGATAGAACCTTGTCAAATTACAAGTTAGTTGTGACTGCTTCAAAGTCCAAGATTTTTCAAGTCCATTGCAAGACAGAGAATCTTCCCCACTTCAAGTGAGTTTGCCCAAATGCAGGCATCTTCCCCAAAGAACTCTTGGACTCTCAGAAGAACAATCTAATGCCCAAAGCACTGCAGAAGCAACATGGCATGCTGAGACACGTACGACCACAACAGAGTTTCCCTCACTAGTAAAGAAGAGACCAAATGAACTGGAAGTAGGTTTCATGGTCTTGACATCAGATCCAGCATGATTAAAAGGCAAGGCTGCCAACTCCACTTTCAGTCACCAAGAGCATTCTAGCTCTGTCCCATTGGCTTTCTACATCAATAAATGCATTGAGAACATGGACATGAGAGTATTTCCCAGTCCAGATGACATCAGTATTGTGTTCTGTTTACTGTCAAGTAGTTTTGAAATACTGGCATTTTTCTGGCAGTGAAGTGTTACAGTTTGGGCTTCCAACTCAGCTTGGAACAGAGTGACTAGGAGGTACCATTCATGCGTTCCACCGTTGTATCTGCTCAAGAAGTCAGTCAAGACATTGCCTTTTCCCATCAAGTGAGAAGTCACAAGGATGCTCTTCACTCCCAGAGTTGGACAGTTCCTACTACAGTCTGAGGGGTCACGTTCCCCTTGGTGGTCAACATAAATAACCATGTTGTCTGTCTAAAACCTAAAGGCTTTAGACATGCAGAGCTTTCCTCACTGTAACCTTAGAATTAACTCCCACATCCAGTATTTTGGTACAATGCCTCATTTCTAGGCATACTCTGTGAAAACCCAGACATTTACATGACTTATCAGTGCAGTGGGCAGGAAATTCTGCAATACTTTTGTTTTAAAAATAACGTACTGAAAACGAAAACATGAGCAACACACCACATAGTTCCTAGTGGAAGCTGCCATCAGAGGTTTTAGAAGTAAAATGGAGTTGGATGTTTTGGAATCAGAAATTATAGTTGAGAAGGACTAGTACTGGAGCGTAGTCATCTTACAGAAATATTTTTGCTTAAACAAAGAGCAACTAGAAATATTTGTATGTTTGAACTTAATTAAAGCAGAAAAGACTCACTTTTGGAGCCACTGTAAACCTCCCAGCGCTACGGATAATGGAGAATTAGGAAGACCAGCGCTGAGCTCCTGGACAGCACCTGCGTCTGTTACACGCTTTGAATCTCTCAATGCTTCTTGAATAATCCCGTGATCTACGGTCTCAACTTCTCTTCTCTTCTACACAGTCTCAACTTTTCTTCTCTTCTATGTAGAAGAATTAATATTCTGAAGGCAAATTCAGAAGAAAATTTTCAGCAAGTTCCATAGATGTGGAACTGCTGAACCACTCCAGCTTTTACAGAGCAAACAGGCACTTACCTCCACTCAAACTAACTAGCACTGCAAATTGGCATCAAAGGGCAGAAGAAACCTCCAAAGAGGCACGCTCCTCCACCTGTCAAAGCAAGGGGATACCGCTAACTTTTGGGCAAGAGGAAAGGGAGCAGATCAGAGCAAGAGGAAGCAAGAAAAACCGAGAGAGAAGGAGAGAGATGAAAGAGAGGAAGCATTTGCATGAGTATTTTCTTCAGCAGCAATGCTGGTTTCCAGTGCTCACCTCCACTCTTCTCATTTCTACCTTGAGTCACCTCCCTTTCCATGGGCTTAAAAAAAACCTGGTTTTGATACTGTGGTACAAACAGGATCTTTTAAGTGGGCTGAGGAAGCAAACTCCTTTTGAAAATCCAGTTTGTCTGAACTCCAGACCATTCTGCTTTTCATGATTACAGAAGACATTACAGAAGACAACAGCAGCTTTTTATCTTCACAGTCAATGCAAAAAGAGTAAGAAACCCCAAAATTACAGTTTTCTGGAAAATAACGTTCTTTTACTGGAAACAAGTAGCAGGTACTTACAAGGATTGCACAATTACAAAAAGCTAAAAGATAGGCAAGAAAGGAGGAAAGCAAATGTTCAGATGAGATATTGAGAGGTTGTATTCACACATATTTACTCAAACATCTATGAAAGAGGAAGGAAAGATGTCACTGTCAAGTTTTTAGATGCTTTTGCTATTTCAGACGCAAGTTGAAAACGCTTCACCACATGTACCTCACATCACTAAAGACTGCTCCAGTTGATACAGAGACATAACCAGGATCGACATTCTGTGTTACTAAAATAAAATAAAGCATTTTCAGCTTTTCCATACATTACTGAGTGATGAAAAGGAGAGCTAGAAGCTATTTCAATTCCCTCTCCAGGCCATTGTTTCTTTAAAGAATATGTTTTAGGAATTTCTTAAGCAGAGTGAAAAAAGCTTTCCATCAGTATCCCCCTTAAAGAAGGTCAGAATAATTTAGTTTAAAAAGAGATTTATTTCTTTTCTTAAGAAAAATAATAATAATAGGAATTTTGTAAATCATGCCAAGTTGTACTTGGGGATTCTTCCCATGATTACTGAAGTACAGTTTTCTTTCTGCTCTTCACCTTCCTTCGCTTCCCTACCCCACAAATATAAACCTCCTCAAATCTCATATATGAACACTTAGAAATACTTCTTTTGTTACAATACTTTAGCATGACCCAAGGTCTGAATATAAGGCAGATCCCTGAACAGAACTTGAGGACAATAAGCTTGTGGAAGAAAAAAAAAAAGTGGCAGACTGGTAAAAATCTTATCTAACGTCACCATAGAAACTGCCAAATTCAGGTAGTCGGCTTTCTCAAAAAAAAAAAAAAAAAAAAATTCTCTGACATTCACAAAGGAAACTGCCAACTAAATGACATTCTTTCTTGACGAAAAAAGGTCATTATTTCTTTAGGTAAGTAGTCAGCATGGCAATACTGAAAGCTTCCCAGTCAACAGCGGAAATGGCATTAAGCAAGCTATGAAAGCAGAGATAACAGAAAGAAACAGGAAGATTGATTTATTTATTTATTTCTATCAAGCCAGAAAAATAAAAAGAATACTGAACAGCCTATGTTTCCCTCAGTTGAATCAGAATTCCTTCTTTCTTCGCTTATATGATCAGGCACACCAATTTTACTGTCTGAAGTTCTCATCCCATATTTTTTATTACTAAGCAACAGGGTCAAATAACAAAATACTGAGTATTTAAAAATCCATCTTCTCTGCCTAATTTTTACATTAACAAAAATATCCACATAATATTTTCAGTAAATAAAACCATTTGCCAAATCCATTGCAACCACCAGGACATCGCGACACATTACTGCGACAGAAATCACGATCATGCCATCTAAAGTATACGTCAGTGGAGATCAAAAGGAAAGACTTGCTCAAACTTCAATTATACTTCAAAGTTGTCAGAAGAAACATTCCCTTTCAGCAGAAGCAAGCTACATTTTAGTCTGCCTTTACTCCCGGCTATTACTTTAGAGACAACTTTCATCTTCTATGAATATGAATAAATCAAACAGGGACTACAAGCCACTACAAACTTCAGAGAACCAACCTCATTTATTTTAATGGGTTAAGCTGAATCCAGGAAACGGCAAAATAACATTTATTATAAATTAGAAGCATATACCTAGGGACAAAGCAAAATTAATTGATTGTAGTCTATGTTCATTTTATATAGCCGTATCCCATCCCTTTATTAACTGAATATTGTAATAAAACATTCTTTTTTTTATTACCTGAAGGAAATCTGGAAATTTATGTTGAGTTTGCATACAAAGCTGGGAATCCTGTCCAGAATTTAGGTCCGAGCCATTCCTAATGGCTTGGGGTTTTATTGTAATCCAGAAGCTTTCAACAATGGCAGAAGACACAATTTCTGGTTGGCAATAATTTTGTATAGAAACACTTTAACCCACTGTGGAATGTTCCTTGGAGTAGGGATAACTATTCTAGGATACACTAACTGCTGTGAAACGGTGCCCGTGTTTTATTACACAGCACAGCTCTACCGATCAACGACCAGGCCCTTCTTCAGCCACAAAACCTTTGGCAGAATTGCAGAGAATGTCAACAGCACCAAAGCTACAGCCCACGGCCACTGCAACCCCGCGGCTCTAATGAACAAACCCAAAACTCTCCACCGAACAGATTCAGCAATTAGAGAACTCCTGAGAAACGAGCAAAACGCATCAGGAGCCAAACCACAACTCCAGCAGTCGGCCCCTGCTGAGTTCCGGCCAGTATAATGCAGGAACGTAAACACGGAGTCTTAGGCAGCCTAGAAAATTTCCTTGGCATGATTAGAGTCGGTATCATCTGGCGCATGTCGGGTCTACAGTTGCACGTTTATGTTGTAGTTGAATTAACAGCTTGGTGTAAAGGCGTTCTGCCATTCTAACAGGTTAAATTCCTGTACTCAGCCCTGGTGAGGCCCCACCTCCGAATCCTGTGTTCAGTTTTGGGCCCCTCACGCCAAGAAAGACATTGAGGGGCTGGAGCGTGTCCAGAGAAAAGCAATGGAGCTGGTGAGGGGTCTGGAGCACAAGTCTTGTGAGGAGCAGCTGAGGGACCTGGGGTTGTTCAGCCTGGAGAAAAGGAGGCTGAGGGGAGACCTCATCGCTCTCTGCAGCTACCTGAGAGGAGGGTGTAGCGAGGTGGGGGTCAGTCTCCCAAGGAACAAGCGATAGGACAAGAGGAAATGGCCTCAAGTTGCACCAGGGGA
>VFFE01007672.1:139166-166745 GCA_008921705.1 Burhinus oedicnemus | reverse complement strand
TTGGATCCACTTCAGAAGCTTTTTGGGTAAACTGCTGTTTTACACCTGCCAGCTTGGAGCTTTGGTCTATACAATTTCCATAAGTTAGCGGATTCTGATGAAACTGCCAGACAAAAGATGATGGCCGCAGGAGACAGCAACCTGCAGGTGAGAATGGCTGCGTCATGGCCCTTTAGCTTTTCCTGGCCACCCATCCTGCCTACACGGCCCTCTCGCTTTGACCTAAGGGCGCTGCTCCCAGCATACGTCAGGCCTTAGCGTGAACTGTGTTAGCCAAAATCCGGGCAGCAGTTGAGTGAACAGTCCCATGAAGGCAGAACGGAGCTGCCCAGGCTCCAGTGTATTTTTCCCCAGATTCCTTTGGCACAGGAAGATATCAAAATCGCTGTCCCCAGGACAGCATCCAGGTAGGCTGTCTCACGCAGCTCATCTTGCCGCTTCAGACACAATGGTGGCAGCAAAGTGGGACCAACTCTGTGGCACTTACGCATCCTGCCATGGGTGGCACTGTGCACAGGACACTGTGGCTTTAATGGCCCGGCTTCCCTCGGCCTTCTGACATGCGCCATCTGTCATTTCCACCCAACTGATGGCCTGCGTTCTTTCCTTGCCTGGAATCCCTCTGCTGTGTATGGATCTCCTATTCCCAGTTACTGCGCTGGAAGCAATTCTGCTTGTTCCTCAGTGTTTACGTCTCCTTGCTGCTAGCTCTGATATTCCTTAATTGCTTTGAACTAATGTCTTCTAATCCAACTGAACCTACCTCTTCCAAGCCATCTCATTAACAGGCATCCTCAGTTACTGCCCACTTTCATCAGCTCCGCCTGTCGCTCCCTCCAGAAGTGGTTTGAGGGGAGACTAGACGAGCACTTGGACAGGACTTCTGCTCATCCCTGAGCAAACAAACGACAACGTCCTCAGGAAATCTCTGCTCTGCAAATCATTGTAGTCCGTGAGAGCATTACAAAGGAGGAGTTAAACACACTCATGGCAAACGTGACTTTCCGGTTTTCATTGGCTCTCAGTGGCCCCCTCTTCACTCTTTCCGCATGAAATCTCCACATCACACCCAGAGTCTTCCCTTTTCCCCCCAGTTCTTCCCTGTCTACCACCCCTTTCGAAGTCCAGAAGACCTCAGTTGCATTTCTCTACCTATACCTTCTCTGCATCCCCTTCAACTGACTGCTTCAACTGACCCCTACATCTCTGACCTCTGCTGACTCCGATTTTCTAGGCTCCTTCTGCTAGTGAGTCTTCCCTCTTTCACTGACATCCATCAGGGGATGGACGTCACAACCTTCCTAGATGTTGTCTGCCTTTTCACTGCTGCTTCATTTCCTCCAACATGAGGCACCAGCTTATCTAATTAGCTCATCCAAATAAAATTCCACAGTGGATTAGCTCTCAGCCCTTCATCTGCCCACCTATCCCTTCACTCCTTTCCACCTCATGTTACCCACAACACTTACTTTTCTCTCTCTCATCCTTTTTTCTCTATCATGTCTCTCCCCTTCCATTCCCTAGAGGTATAAATTACTTTATATGACAAGGCCTTATAAATCAATTCATACAGACTCCAAGATTTGCAGTCTCTGTATTTCATGGAAGGGAAAACTTTCAAAATAATCTGTTAAAATTTTACTTTTGCCAACTGCAAATTGTCTAAGTGACTTGAAACTTCGAGCACATGTTGGACTCCTCTCCATTTCATGGAGGAAGAGCTTGATAAAGCTATTTTCTTCCATCTGTGTTGACGGGCTCACTCTCTCTCTTTGATGGGGACTTGTATGGCAGGTATGAAAAACGCCAGGAGTGACTCATCCGATGCCTCTCCAGATACCTGCAGTGTAGATGCCCATATCTGCTAATTGTCCTGTATAGCCAGTCTAGAAAAATGGACTGTTTTCAAGTTTGCTGATCTATTTTAGATGCCCACTTTAAGATTAACTCGGTCAGAGTTAATGTTAATGGTCATTAGAGTTAATGGTCAGCAGAAGCCTTGGGTGAGACAGAGGCTGACATCTAATGTAGGACCTCAGAGCTAGGCTTTTGTATTTAGTCAGATTTTAAGAAAACCTTTGAGTATGGACTAAAGCTCTCAGTGGTATGAAATACAACCTGCTTCATGTCAGCCCAAATCCCATCTTCCCAATGCTTCAGCTGCTTCACCAGCTCCCAACCAAAAAGCTACCAATCACTAGTGTTGCCAAACATGGTACGTGATACCATATAATCAATGAAGATTTAAAAAAGCTACATGAGAGATTCGTTACTGATTTTGAAGTTCTTCTTTGGGAACAGACTGAATGATCCTCATGTATTCTGTCCCCTCTCTCTTTTGCTCCATGACGATGATCTCCCATTAATTCCCTCCACCCCAAGCAATTGAATGAGTCAAAGCTGTCTGGATTTGTGAATCAGAAGGCAAAATTTCCCCTGCCACTACTGTATGTGTCCAGACTGTGGTAGTGGGAGAGCTGTAGGGTTGGAGGACCTGGCATGGGAACAGGTAGATGTTTCCTGAAGAAACCACAGCCCGTGGAGGACCCATGCTGGAGCCGGAGAGAAGTGTGAGGAGGAAGGAAGCGGCAGTGAGGAGCTGTTATGGACTGACCATGACCCTCCATTCCCCATCACCCCTGCGCTGCTCAGGGTGGAGGGTAAGTAAGAGGAGATGGGGATGAAGAAGTGAAGTTGAGCCTGGAAAAAAGGGTGGGTGAGGGGAAGCTGGTGGCTTAATTTTTGCCTTTGTTTTTCACCATCCAAATCTATTTAAATAAACTAAATTAATTTTCCCAAAGTCAAGTGTTTTGCCCATGACGCTAATTGCTAAGTGATCTTTGCTAGAATGACCATGAGCAGCATCACCTTCAGCTCAAAACGGAAAGATCCCTTCTCTGACTTACTGACTCACAAAGCAGTGCAAGCAACCTGCCGAGGGGGTGGAAAATGAAAGAATCATGGAATCACAGAATAGTTAGAGTTGGAAGGGACCTTAAAGCCCATCTAGTCCCATCCCCCTGCCATGGGCAGGGACACCTCCCACCAGACCAGGTTGCTCCAAGTCCCGTCCAACCTGGCCTTGAACACCTCTAGGGATGGGGCAGCCACAGCTTCCTTGGGCAACCTGGGCCAATGTCTCACCGCCCTCACAGTCAACAATTTCTTCCTAATATCTCATCCTAATCTCCCCTCTTTCAGTTTAAAAACAGTCCCCTTCATCCTATGGCTCCACTCCCTGATCCAGAGTCCCCCCCCAGCTTTCCTGGAGCCCCTTTAGGGACTGGAAGGGTCTCCAAGGTCTCCCCGGAGCCTTCTCTTCTCCAGGCTGAACAACCCCAACTCTCTCAGCCTGTCCTCCCAGCAGAGGAGCTCCAGCCTCTGAGCATCTTCATGGCCTTCTCTGGACCCTCTCCAACAGGTCCGTGTCCTTCTGCTGTTGGTGGCCCCAGCGCTGGAGGCAGCACTGCAGGGGGGTCTCCCCAGAGCGCAGCAGAGGGGCAGAATCCCCTCCCTGGCCCTGCTGCCCACGCTGCTGGGGATGCAGCCCAGGATGCGGGGGGCTTTCTGGGCTGCCAGCGCACATTGCTGGGTCATGTTGTGCTTCTCATCCACCAACACCCCCAAGTCCTTCTCCTCAGGGCTGCTCTCCATCCATTCTCCACCCAGCCTGGATTTGTGCTTGGGACTGCCTCGACCCACATGCAGAACCTTGCACTTGGCCTTGTTGAACTTCACGAGGTTGGCACGGGCCCACCTCTCCAGCCTGTCCAGGTCCCTCTGGATGGCATCCCTTCCCTCCAGCGTGTCCGCTGCCCCACACAGCTCGGTGCCGTCAGCAAACTTGCTGAGGGTGCACTCAGTCCCACTGTCCATGTTGCCAACAAAGATGTTAAACAGTGCCGGTCCCAGTACTGACCCCTGAGGAACACGTCACTGCTCACCACTTGTACGTCAAACCATTGACTCCAACTCTTTGAGTGCAGCCATCCAGCCAATTCCTTATCCACCAGGTGGTCCATCCATCAAATCCATGTCTCTCCAATTTAGAGACCAGGATGTCGTGCGGGACAGTGTCAAATGCTTTGCACGAGTCCAGGTAGATGATGTCATTTGCTCTTCCCTTATCCACCAATGCTGTAACCCCATCATAGAAAGCCACCAAATTTGTCAGGCATGATTTGCCCTTAGTGAAGCCATGTTGGCTGTCACCAATCACCTCCTTCTTTTCCATGTGCTTTAGCAGAGTTTCCAGGAGGATCTGCTGCATGATCTTGCTGATCAGAGGTGAGACTGACCGGCCTGTAGTGCCCCAGGTCTTCCTTTTTTCCCTTGTTAACAATGGGAGCTATGTTTCCCCTTTTCCAGTCAGGGGGAACTTCACCAGACTGCCTGACTTCTCAAATATGTTGGATAGTGGCTTAGCAACTTAATCCGCCAATTCCCTCAGGAGCCACGGGTACATCTCATTGGGTCCCATGGACTTGTGCGCCTTCAGGTTTCTTAGATGGTCTCGAACCTGGTCTTCTCCTACAGTGGGTGGTTCCTCATTCTCCCAGTCCCTGCCTGTTGTGGTTTCCGCTGGGATGGAGTTGACTTTCTTACTAGCAGCTGGTGTAGTGCTATGTTTTGGGTTTGGGGTGGGAATACTCATGTTTTTGCTTGTTCCTAAGCAGTCAAGGCCTTTCTTGCTCCTCATACTGCTCTGCCAGCGAGTAGACTGGCAGTGCACAAAAAGTTGGGAGGAGACACAGCTGGGACAGCTGACCCCAACTGACCAAAGGACTATTCAATGTCATATGATGTCGTGCTCAGTATATAAAGCTGGGGGAAGAAGAAGGAAGGGGGGGGACATTCGGAGTTCTGGTGTTTGTCTTCCCAAGTAACCATTATGCATGGTGGAGCCCGGCTTTCCTGGAGATGGCTGAACATCTGCCTGCCCATGGGAAGTAGCGAATGAGTTCCTTGTTTTGTTTTGTTTGTGTGTGCCGCTTTTGCTTTACTTACTAAACTGTCTTTATCTCAACCCATGAGTTTTCTCACCTTTACTCTTCTGATTCTCTCCCCCATCCCACCGAGGGGGGAGTGAGCGAGTGGCTGCATGGTCCTAGTTGCTGGCTGGGGTTAAACCACGACACTGCCTTTGCCTTCTGCGACTTGGGTGGTGTGACTGGAGCACTTGCCAGTGAAGACTGAGGCAAAAATGTCAGTGGAGCCTTCTCCATATCCTGGGTGACCAGGTCTCCCGTTTCCTTCCGGAGAGGGCCCACAGTTTCCCTAGTCTTCCTTTTATCACTGACGTACCCATAGGAGTTTTTCTTGTTGCCATTGATGTCCCTGGACAGATTTAATTCTATCAGGGCTTTAGCGTTCCTAACCTGATCCCTGGCTGCTCGGACAATTTCTCTGTATTCCTCCCAGGCTACCTGTCCTTGCCTCCACCCTCTGTAGGATTCCTTTTTGAGTTTGAGTTTCTCCAGGAGCTCCTTGTTCATCCACGCAGACCTCCTGGCGTTTTTGCCCAACTTCCTCTTTGTTGGGATGCATTGCTCCTGAGCTTGGAGGAGGTGGTCTTTGAATATGAAGGAGCTTTCTTGGGCCTCTCTTCCCTCCAGGGCTTTATCCCACAGTACTCTGCCAAGCTGATCCCTGAAGAGGCCAAAGTCCACTCTCCCAAAGTCGAGGGTAGCAGGCTTACTGTGCGCCCTCCCCACCGCCCTAAGGATCTTGAACTCCACCACCTCGTGGTCACTGCAGCCAAAGCTGCCCTTGAGCTTTACATTCCCCACCAGCCCTTCCTTGTTGGTGAGGACAAGGTCAACTGTGGCACCTGTCCTCACCGGCTCCTCTATCACTTGGAGAAGTAAGTTATCACTGCAAAGTTAAGCTGCACTGATGTGCAGTCCAAGAACCTCCTGGATTGCTTATGGCCTGCTGTGTTGTCCTTCCAACAGATATCAGGGTGGCTGAAGTCCCCCATGAGGACCAGGGCTTGTGAACATGAAAGAATAATTGTCTAAATGACAATAAACTGTTGTGGGTTTCTCAAACCATAACATTAATGAAACAGGAATCAGTGCACAATTCTGTATTAATTTATAATTAATACAGGTGCTGTCCTGGGAATTCACCTAACCCATAAAGTTGATTTTCTACCCTAATGAGAATAACCCAAATAGATCCCAAACTTCCGGCATCTATTCAGGCTGAAATGGAAATACCCCCACATCTGAATACATTTGATGGGATGGACGTATTTGAACCCAAAGCAGGGGCAAAGCTCACGGCTCTTCCTGTCCAGCAGGACTTCACCTGAAGCTACCTGCAGAGATTTTTACATGCCCGTATGTCCCCAGACGAGATTTTGGCAAACGTCTAATCACCAACAGGTTCACCAGAAGTCACCACTCTACCTGGTCAAAAGCTTTTTCCCCTCCTTTCCCTCTCTTCCCACCTGGATATCCTAATGAATGAGGTCTGATGTCTGACTGAATTGGAAGTAGTGCATCTGACCCGTTCTGCCTGTTCTCTGTTCCAGGGCAGCCAGGCAAAAGCTCTGGGTATAAGTTTCCACTCTTTCACACCAGACTGGTGACGCTCTGGCTGGTACATAGAAATCACACATTTAGACAGAAGGTGGCCGCTAATCTAGAACGTATCAGACACGCGTTTTTACAACTAACTCCATTTTTTATTTCTTGAAAGCGAAGGAAGCTTGTCTGTGAAAAATGATTTAAAATTTACCGATCAATCCGGTAGCTGTGGTTCCCTGCAGGTACTTTGCTCAGTTCGATGGGAGCTGATCTGAGCCACTTGTTTTCTCTGCGCTACAATTCTTGCCACGGCAGGGTCACCATTTCCAAGCAGTTTTTATTGTGAGAAGGCTTCTGGGAAATTCGGGTTGCATCAGGGCAATTCTTGTCGAGCCTTTCAAGCTCCCTTTGAATTGGCGAAGAACTCCAGCCTCTGCTGATGGTGAGGTAGATCCTTGACTTTTTCATTTATAATAAGCTAGATTAAAATCTCTATGATTTTTTCGTCGTCATAACTTTTTCCTTGGGTTAAATTCAAGCCTGTTGAGTGAGGTATAACTCAGCTTCCTCTAAATTGCAAACCAGACCCGTATACCTCACATGAGCATCAATTTTGATGCAGCCTTTGGGGGATGCCAGTTCAGGTGACCCCCTCTGTTTCCTGCCTGTTGGTACAGCATCACGTGGTTTTGACTTTGAGTTCACCGCGTGTCTAATGACCCGTATCTACTTGTCTGCAGAACCGGTGAGCTGCTCATTTATCAAATGCTGGTGCAGTTTTCCCTTCGAGAAGATTATTTGGCTTGTTGGTCTGACACTTCAGTTGGAAAAGAAGCCAGAGAGCTGCGTCCTCTGCCAGTCGATACCGGCATCGTCAACACTCGCTCTTGTCAAACTTGGTGCCACCCAGATAGCACAAGACGGCAAATTTAGCTGATTAACGTAACTGCTGCCTTAATGCACCTGGAGTCTCGTAACACTTGCGACAGCACCAAATGATGCTGAATTAGCGCTTACCACGTGCTCCCTATCCAATCCATGCTACGTGAATTATCAACCGGTTTATCGTTCTCAATGCGATTTTTAGTGGTGAGTCATCAAAGGTGTGCGTGTCCTACAAAGGCTGGCTTCCACCTCTGTGGTGACACATACCGAATTAGTATTTTCAACCACGTAAAGCAAATTTGCAAGTATAAAGCCGTAAGTCTGGCTAAATTCCCTGCCAATTACACAGCTGGAATAAGTAAAGCTGGTGTTAGACATAGTAAAACCTTATTTTAATTAAAACAGAGCTTCGTGAGGGTTAGCAAGAATTTTGCATTCCACTCTTCTGATTTCTAGACGTGAAACAAACTAATGCTTGACATTCTAGTCAAGGTCCACCAAATCTTAGCTAACATTGCTTATTTTGTTAAAGATATTTCTTTGGACAATTACAACCAAACCACAAAGACTTAAAATTCAAAACTCATCCAAAGTTTGAAACGCCAACGGGCTGTTTGAGGATGCATTACCACCGTGTTTTAACCAGTGGTCGTTTTGTTGTTTTAAAACAGGTGAACGGCTCATTAAAAACTGAATTAATTTAAAGAGTAGCATTTTTTAATGAGACCAAGTATAGAAAGTTTCATGATTAAAGAAAAATAGCTGAGCAAGAAAGAAGAGAGGGGTAAGCTGCAATTTTGACAGGACAAATCAGGGAGCAAATCTTGCACAAAAGCTGTGTTTTCTACCTTACACACTCCAGTGCCTCACACCAGTATTTACCACATGTGGGAGGGTAATTATTGTTTCTGCTAATTAACCTGGTAAAATGTTCAAAAAGTAAACTACTTAGAATTCTAAGCCTCATTTATAAAAGTGATACATCACTTACCTGTGTAATATAACTAATGACAGGATACAGATTTCTACGTTCTTGGAGTCCAGATCTGGCAAAGGATTTAGATTTGACGCCACAATTTTCAGATATAAAATTTCAAGTTTCTCTATCATCTAAGTTTAATACTCAGAACTTCCCCCATCAGCAGAAGCTGAAGAAATTGTCACTTGGTTCTCCAAGAAAACCCAACCAGTCTAGAAACCAGCTATTTCTCCCCTAAACATCCATCCAAACCGAGATGGTGTTGTCTGGGGAACAGGCAGGTTGTCCTTCCCGCTCCTCAGCCTGTGAAGGGTCACAAGGAGAACATCCCGAGGAACTCTGCCCTTCGCTTGCAGCCAGGCTTAGCCGAAGCTGTGCCCCAGGACACGCTGTGAAACCCAAGGGCATTGGGCTTGTAGTGAATAAGCTTCTTCCAAAGAGCATCATCCAGAGGAAGCTACGGACCGCTGACTCCAAGTTCGGGGTCAGCTCCAGGCTTGCATCAAACATCTCCCTGAGGGTTCGTTCCTGCGTAGTCCCCAGCCAGCCAGGACCGTTTGCACCTACTGCTTTGCTGAAGTGAAGATGTCGGAACAGAAATGCTTCGGCGCTGAAGAGGCAAGGCTAACGGGGTCAGTCGCAGGAGTGCTTCCCAGGTCGGGTTTGCTCTAGCAGGTGCCTTGGTGTCCTGCTTTGAGCGACACAGGACTAATTTCTCTTCTAATGCTTGGGAAAACTGCACTTTTAGAAGACTCCAGTGTCTGAATTTGTGACAATATTTACTTTACAGCCAGCCACGTTGTGCAGGTCTCAAGGTTTTGGTGTTTTCGAGCTCGCCAGGTGCAGGGATGAGGAGGAGCGAGACCCGGGCACTTGACCCAAGCTGGCCAACAGGGTTATTTCATACCAGGAACGACACATTCAATAGAAATCATAAAGTTTGCTGAGGAGTTCTCTCTCTCTCTCTCTCTCTCCCTTGATGGCTGCCATCCTGAGAACTTCTTTGCCCCAGTGCCGGAGCCCTGAGCCCTTCCCTTCCTCCTGAAGCCGTAGCACTCGCAGTGTCCCACGTTTGCTGTCCCCTCCTGGGAGTGCACGGCTTCCTACAGATAGAACGGGCTGGGTATAACCCTTGTACATTTTATATTGGTATCGGGATCAATATTGGTTCTTTAGTGTTATTAGTGTTATTTATCTAGTCTTATTCTATTAAATCTGTTTATATTTCAGCCCCTGGGTTTCCTTGTTTTTTCCCCGATTCCCCTTCACGGATGGGGAGGGGTCACCGGCTGAGACAGTAATTGTCTAAACGACAATAAACTGTTGTGGGTTTCTCAAACCATAACACTTTGAGATGACCTTACTGAGGTGAGGTGTGGAAGTGCCCTCTGCTGTCCCTCCTGGCAAAGACCCACCCATCGCCATCCAGGGACGAGTCCTGCAGGACAAGGTTATAGAGCAGCTCCTGTTTCCAGCTGTGATTTCAGCCTTTCACGTCAGCCAGTGAAGCTGGTTGCACCAGTGAACGATACCAGCAGTGAAGGTTTCTTCAACAGCAAGGAGGGAGCTGTGCCACCAAAACCCCTCCTGTCAAAAGGCTAAAGCAGCTCTGAAAACTCTGCATCTGGTTGGGAAAGGTCCCCACTGAAGCAGAAGTTACCGCAGGCAATCAGATGACCTAATTTGGCCACCTACATATGGCGTGATTCACTGCAGCATCGACTGTGACACAAACCAAAGGAAATGAGGTCAGAAAAGACACCTAAAGCCTTAACTCACAACCCCCAAAATGTAAACTTAAAAGATAAGCCTCCTAAAGAAAGAAAAATGAGGGAAAATATCACCTGGACATACAGAGCAGCTTTCCGTGTGTTGGAGAGGAGTGAGGGAGCCAAGGGAAGGGCAGGAGTGGCAAACAAAAATAAAAAATAAAAATCAGGCAAGATCAATCCTCAACAGGCCCCTCTCTACTGTAGCAAACGCACTTAAGATGAGCCAAATTCAGATACTACCACTGCCAAGCTGGAGCGGCTGTGCCTCCCACCAGGCGTGCACAGCAAAGGTGCCATCGCTCATCTCCGTGTCCCAGAACTCCGGGATCTGCATCAGCAGAATGCCAGGGGCATTTCATCGGCTCAAAAGCCAACCAATTCCACAGGCAAATACTGTCGCCTCCAAGGTCCGGTTCCCCACAGCAGAGAAAAAGATGGAGAGAAATATTCTCTTTCGGTAATTCATTTTCACTGAGCAAGTCTTTTTGCCATGAGGTCCTAAACTAGACCTTCTGCTTCAGAGGAACTTCTCCATTGCCACTTTGTCAGCCAGAAGCAGATGTTCAACTGCCCTTGCAGTTTCCTGCTCAAACAGCTCCTACTCCCACTTCAGCTCCTTCGCAGACACAAGCCCTACCCCTTCCAACCAAAGACCAGACCATGCAGCTGTAAAAGGTGTCCTAAAGAGGCCTTGATCCTCCTGGCTCCTTTGACGGCTGAGCAGGGCCACCTGCGTGGTTGGAAGTCTCTCCTCCTAGGGTGGATGCCACTCTGGCTGCATGCACATTCATGACCATTGAGTGTCCGATGTCATCTCCTGCACCACAACGTTAGAGGCGATGCTGAACAGCAGAAGACATTCGATGGCTGCTGACGGTGCTGTCTTCCGCTCTGCTGGGCTGTTCCCAGGACTCACAATGCAGCTCAGGTGACACTGTCGAAGTTTGGGCCGGATTGGCCCAATCAGGTGGAACGACAGATACTCTCTCGCTCCTGCTCTGCTTTGAAGGGAGGCAGAAGAGAGAGAGAAAATGAGAGACTTAAGAGTTTAGAAGGCACTAAACTACTTTAATGAAATATTAATAATAAAATAATAAAAAGAAAATAATGAAATACGTACAAAACCGTATCAAGCTCCCAGGATGACAATCACGTCACCAGCAGGCACTGGGGAAGTCCCAGACTGGACTTAGTGATGGACGGGAACTGGATTCCGGATCTGGAGTCAGGATCGGGATCAAAGGCAGACGAACAGTCAGAGTCCTCCTCGGATGCCAGCTACTGAAGAAAGAGCCCTGACCCTTTGATCCCTCAGCTTTTATCCTGAGCAGGAGGCCGATGGGATGGAATACCCTGTTGGTCAGTTTGGGGTCACCTGTCCTGTCTGCTCCTCCCCACAGGGGTGACCCCTCTGCGCTTTTCTGCTTCCCACCCTCCAACAGGGCAAGTAACAAAGTTGGCTGGTCTTGGTCGTTCCAGCAATAAGTAGAAGCAAGAGCCTCTCTGCATCCCGTTCCTTGGCATCGACTATAAACATGGGTCTTACCACTCCGGGAGCGAACATTTTTCTGCACAACATGCTGGTAATTTCAGCGGTTAGAAGATGCCTAGCTAAAAAGTGAAGTTACTGAACAAAATTGGTCCTGTTTTACCTCAAACCAGGACAGACACAAAGCGCTCCAAGGTAGAGATGTTTTAGGTAGCTGAAGACCGGCCCAATTTGGGACCTGAAGGTAACGACTGTGCCTTAAAACACGAGGCAAGACCCAGCTCTGCATTCCTGTGGCCACCTGCACTGGGCTACAGCACTGCAGGGACGGATGCAATAAACCCCTCTGAGCGGGAAGGAACCCAATTAAAAAGACGATGGATGCCAGGAGGCTTCAGGGCAGCAGTCGTCTTCCCCGAAAGAACAAGCACTTCTCCCCCTCCTCAAGGATTCAGTAACAGCCTTTCATTCTGGTCATCATTGCAAATCATGAGGTTTGCTGAAGAGCTAAAACGTCGAGTAAAATCAGCACCTCCAGGAGCTCGATGCGGGCTCGGTGCAGCAGGAGGGTCCAACCAGCCTCTCCGATGGGTCTGACGGTCCTTGAGGCGTTCGTATTTTCGGCGGAAGCCGCTCTGCTGCCATTGTGCACTTCCCTGACGGGTCCTGCACATCACCAGCAGCGTTGGAAGATGCTGGTAGGAGCAGCGTTTGGCCTCCTCCTGGTGCACACGGGTCCCACGCTGCTTCTGCGCTAGGTCCACAGATGCTTTCAAAGGGAAGGAGTTTGGGAGCACTGGATTGCTGCTGGAGTTGTCCCGCCGCCAGGTTTCCACAGAGGACCGATGGATGCCAATTGTGATAATAGATTACTCTAGAGACCTTACATTTTTCATGTCAGAAATAATTTTTATCTCTTTTAAAAACCAAAATAGTACCTACGGTGATTAAAACCCTACTCCACTCCCCCCACCCCCACCAAAATCCCAACCGTAACAAAGAAATTGACTAATCCAGCTTTGTGAAGCTTCACAACGAGACATTTTTACATGTGGTACATGACAGAAATAATGTCTAGCCTACAGTTCTGGAGGAATTAGCCAAGAAGCGGAGTTGTGGTGAATGAAGTCGTACATCAGCCCTAATTCAGTGAGACACTGCAACGTTACCCTTAAAACGCGTAAGAAGTCCCATTTAAGTCATAAGAGCTACACACCACCTTACAACGGGCTGCGTTCTGCTGCACCTCCCCAGACTGGGGACCGCAAGCACAAACGGTGAGCTTAAAAAGCATACCTGAAAATCCCTAAACCTCTGTCTCTACACTACAGGGAAATACTGCTTTTAACACTAATGTGTGAACACATTAATGTGCGCATGTTCTTCAACTGACGTTTATCTGGCACGTTGCAAAGACTAGTGTTTATCACTAAAACTATTTACACAGATGCACGAACAGCAAGTAGATGTGAACAATACTGCACCTGGGGAGGAATAACCCCACGCACCAGTACAGGTGAGGGGCTGACCTGCTGGAAAGCAGCTCTGTGGAAAGGGACCTGGGAGTCCTGGTGGACACCAGGATGACCATGAGCCAGCAATGTGCCCTTGCGGCCAAGAAGGCCAATGGCATCCTGGGGTGCATCAAGAAGAGCATGGCCAACAGGTCAAGGGAGGTCATCCTCCCCCTCTGCTCTGCCCTGGTGAGGCCGCATCTGGAGTGCTGTGTCCAGTGCTGGGCTCCCCAGTTCAAGAAGGACAGGGAACTGCTGGAGAGGGAACAGCAGAGGGCTACAAAGATGCTCAGGGGACTGGAACATCTTCCTTATGAGGAAAGGCTGAGGGACTTGGGTCTTTTTAGTCTGGAGAAGAGAAGACTGAGGGGGGACCTCATCAATGTTTACAAATACTTAAAGGGAGGGTGCCGGGAGGATGGGACCAGTCTTTTTCCAGTGCTGCCCAGTGACAGGACAAGAGGGAACGGGCACAAACTGGAACACAGGAACTTCCATGTGAATGTGAGGAGGAACGTCTTTCCTTTGAGGGTGGCAGAGCACTGGAAGAGGCTGCCCAGAGAGGTGGTGGAGTCTCCGACTCTGGAGACATTCCAAGCCCGCCTGGACGCCACCCTGTGCAACCTGCTCTGGGTGACCCTGCTCTGGCAGGGGGGTTGGACCAGATGATCTCCAGAGGTCCCTGCCAACCCTGGGGATTCTGTGATTCTGTGATCACGTCCTGTCAAAACCTGTCACCTCTTGAATATATCTAACAGCTCCAACAAACGGCTTGTAAGCCACTCACAGGCAGCCAGCTTCATTCAAAATAACTGCACTAACGAACACATTCAAGCTACATCACTTTTCCTGGAGGTCAGTTCACAAACAAGAGGCACCATCTGCAGGGCAAAGTTCTGAGTGCAGTTCATCCAGTTCAGCTGGCCTCTGGCTCTTCCCTCTTGCCGTTTTTTGGTTCCCAACGGGTAATCCCTGACAGCATCTCGGTTTGTTCTGTCATCCTGGCCACTTTTCCTTTTGATACCTTTTCTTCAGAGCAGTCACGCTTTACCTTCATTTCCATTGGGTCATCTGTATCATCTACGGCAAGAAGGAAAGAAGAATTAGTTTGCAAGTCATTCTCCGACTTCAGTCCAACGGCCCGCAATGACAGGAGCGGGTGAAGCTACAAAGCACGCCAGAAAATGTTTCTATTTACAGGCGACAAGAACAACGCTGGGAGCAGGGGACTCTGGATCTCAGATTTTGGCTTTCTAGATCTCCAACAGCAATCACAACATTTACTCCCCTCCACCACGGGGTTTGTAGAAGAACTGTCAGCATACACAGGTTATATCTGGAAGGTACCAATGTGCAGCCTCCTGGATACATTAGTATGCGCAGGATTGGGAACAGTTAATTCCTTCCGACCATAGCAATTGCGGCAGGAATACTTAAGACTCCCCTCAGCCGCTGCACTTTGGATTTCTGTAACATATAGAGAGGCTGCTGTGGCGTACTGTTAGATACAAAAGCATCGCTTCACTGACGTTCCTGCAGGGGATTCCTCTGGGGCCAAGAGCTCATCACAGGCCCTAGGATTTCAATTTTAAGAGCGCAGGTGCCTTAAGTGAAATATCCGCGTGACTGGAAATACCTAATTAATTCAGGCTCCCCCAAAGTTTGAGTGTTCCAGCCTCACCTGGTAACTACCAGGTTGTTGTGCATGTGCTCAGCCTATTTAGAAAACAAGGTCAAAAGGTAAATTTCTTAGAGCAGCTCAGCTCTCAAGGGCTTTTCACTCATTAGTGGTCAGTGGGAATCTCAATTCCTGCTACAGGGCAGCGTATGTCACGGTAAAAAAGACAAACAATGATGCTCTGGTTCGCAAGAGATTTCTGCAGAGATTTCTGCACCTTAGAGATACACCTGGTGAACCTGGGGGCTGGGGAGCCTGTGCAGACCTACAGAAGGTAGAGAAGGTCTGGGAAGCATTCCTCCAGCAGGCGGAAGCAAGCTCCCATCCTCCAAGGGCAGCCAGAAGGGAAGGGACACTGCTCAACCTCCAGTTTTCCCTCTTGGCACACCATTTTAGCCACAACCAGAAGAGCAGCGTGTGGTGTTGGTAACCAAGAGGAAAGGCGTCCTGGAAATCACCACAAAACCAAGCCCCAAAGCTGGTGACAGCCCCTGCGTGGCCGCACACTGAACATCCAGCGCTGCAGCACCTCTCACCTCTCGTCAGCTGGGCTGTTCGGTGCTGTTCCTCTCTGACCCGTTTCATCAGCTGCAGGTTGCGATCGCTGGCTTCCTTGTGGTTCACCATCGGGAAGGGGTAATCTCGACCTGGTGCAACACGGAGACAGCGACCTTTACAGAACTAATTAAGGACGTTTCCCTGGATTTGCACCAAGGCAAACGCTGGCGGCTTTTCTTAAAATAAATGGCATCTAAGACAGACCACGTGACTCGTTCTTCAGAAGTGCCTATGTCTCTCCATCAAAGAGCAAGAGCTCCCATTTAGACATACATTTACAACAGACTTCAAAGATGCATTAGAGCAAGCGTAAAGGCACAAGATGTTCCGATACTATTTAAAGACAGCCAAGCATCCGAGAGAGAGAAATGCAAAGGCAACAACTTACAGTGATCTAATGGTTTTAGGACATGAAGTTGAGGCAAAAATATGTACTCTGAGATTAGACTCCAGTAAAAAACTTTAAAGGAGAACTGACAGAAGGTAGACGGCTGGATTAATCCATTTTCAGAGGATAAATGCATGACTTGTGTTGGAAGCGTGATGCTTCCCAGCTCACGCATGTAATTATTTTGGACAGTTAGCAGCGGCAAAATCCTTAGCGAGATATCCAAATGAATCACCTATGATACACCCCGCTTGCTTCTGCTCCTCTTCAGATGCTGTCCAGGGCTCGTAGATGTACTTGGAGGGAAAGTTCTTTAGTACAGGCAAGTATTTCCTACAAAACAGGAATAATACGTGTTTTTGTAACCCTGCAGATAAAATACTCATACATTTCAGAGAAGAGTAAACCAACCTATGCCGTGTTAATTCTTGGTGACCATATTGATACTGCAATCCATGGGAAAGTTCTGATTCATTTTGCACACAAAAACCCCACCCTGGTTTTATGTTCTGAAACCTCCAAAGGGTGATACCTTCCAAAAGTTAACTTTACAGCACAGAATAAATGGGTTGTTTTAAACATTACTTCAGTTTTCACTTCATCCAAAAATATTTTGGCTTTTAACATTTTTGCTGACATTTCATCTTAAACTTTAATAAATTTCAAACCCCAAACTAATTGAAAGAATCTAAAAAATTCTTACAGAATGGGGAAGTCATTTTCTGCCCCACTCTGTCAGGTGTGTCAGCACGGGCTTCCCCTTGACAAGACACAAAGCTAGACAGGATGTGAGGAAGAGGAGGTGCGGGGAAAGGGATTTGTTCGCTCAGACGTCAATGTGGCCTGCTCCTATTGCAGCCGGCTGTAAAATCACCCACTACTTGTGAGAAACCCCATCAGTGCCGTATCTAGAGATAAGGAAGCTGAGACTGAAGCAAAGAGGACTCACTCAGAGTGGGAAATAAGTGTCTGAAATGAATCAGACCGCCTACAACACCCAGACACACAGCACAGACTGCAGCCAGGGCCGGGGGGAGCTGTGGGAAGTTTGACTCAAGTCCTTTAGAAAGAGTCAGCCTGGTGATCGAACGCAGTGCTGGAGCCGACAGGAGCTCGCAAATCAATCTAATGCCCCGCTCAGTCATCACCCGTGCAACCATGGGTACGTCTCTTTGCTTCTCTGCGCCTCCGTTTCCTTATGTGTTAAATAAAGTCATTGCCACGACCCCTGTTTCACAGGGGTTTATGAATCAAACAGACCGAGTTCATCAGCTCCTGCTGTAAGCGCAGCCAGGGAAGCAGTAAGGGAGCAGACGGTGCCAGGCATCGCCCTACCGGATGTACTGCCCCTCGGGGTCCGTGCGCTTCCCAAAACGGACAGGACAGAAGATCCGGCTGTACTGGTGGAAGAAAGCGCTGGCCGACAGCCACATCCAGTTCCCTGCGTTGATGCTGTAGTCAGCATCTAAGAGCAGCTCTTCAAACACCTGCGCTTCAAGGATGGGAAGAGAAAAAGAGAAACACGCCTGAAACGGCTGCCTTCATGGCAAAAAAAAACCCCAAACAGGCTGGGAGATGAAGGGCGAAGCTTGGCACTGTGCTGGTCTGGGCTACCCTTCTCACAGGGCACACAGGGAATCACAGAACCATGGAATAGTCAGAGCTGGAAGGGACCCTAAAGCTCATCCAGTCCCACCCCCCTGCCATGGGCAGGGACACCTCCCACCAGACCAGGTTGCTCCAAGCCCCGTCCAACCTGGCCTTGAACACCTCCAGGGATGGGGCAGCCACAGCTTCTCTGGGCAACCTGGGCCAGGGTCTCACCACCCTCAGAGTGAAAAAAGAGGAAGGCTCTCCAGCATGACAGTTTGCCAGGAGGAAGCTAAAGCGAGACCCAGTGATAGAGCAACCCAAAGCAACCCACCAGGCAGGTCTGGCTTTGAGGCCTGCTGCAGACTGAGCAGGTCTCCAATGTCCTCATCATCCAAAATCATCAGGCCTTGGGGATGGGAACGACCTCTCACCGCTGCACCCAGCACAGCAGGGCTCAGACTCGAGCGAGAGACCATGAGTTTTCATAAACCGTGAGATTTCTAGCGAGGCTCCGTGACGAAGCACTGCTCTACAGTACCACCTCCCGTTCTGCAGGGGTTTCTCAAGTTCAGCCAGAACAGAGAAAACCAGAAGCGAACCTTCATGCCCTCTTCCCAGCTGATCCAAAGGTCCCCTCGCGTTAGGAAACAGGCAACGGCATGCCGAGCAAGGTGATGGATCCAGCCTTCCTGGCGCAGCTGGGTCATAATCGCGTCGATCCATGGAAACCCCGTCTGTGCCTGCAGCAGAAGAGAAACCTCAGCTCTCCTGCATGGCGCTTCATTACGCTTTTCCTACACGCTGCTGCAAGCCCCACCTCAAATAGCCAGCAGGGAACAATGCCAGGGCAATGGAAAAACTCTACACTGAAACGCAGCCGTTGTGGCAATGCATCCTGTTACCGTTTTCCATTTGTGGAGCCTCTCTGCGTCCTCATACCAACTGATCTGAAGGCAGATGGGGTTCCCAGCCATTTTGGTGAAGTTTGGTGTTGCCAATGCCACCGTATAGAAGAATTCCCTCCACAGAAGCTGCCCTTGGAGCGACACCGGGGGCAGAGAGTGATACTTGGCCTGCAAAAGACTCATGAGGTGAACGCTTCAGTTCATATGTACCATTGCAGTCTCATTCTGTGACTGTCAGGCCCACAAAGTAACGATTAATCTAACTACATTACTGGCTTCATGGCACTTTACCATGAGCACCAAAGAAATCAAAGCTCTGAAGCAATGCTACATGGCCAAAAGCAAAGCTGAACTGTTAGACCTCAGTGTTACCGCAAACATTCTCCATCTACCTTCCAAAATGGTGTCACACTGGGATTTCTTAAACCAAACAGGCATTTATTAACATATTAACTGCTCGGCTAGCTGAATTCAGGTGGCTCAGCCATGTCTCAAGAGATACTCTCAAGACGGACATTCAGGGAGACCCTGGTTTTCTTGGGTTGGTTTCAACCATACTTTTTCTTAAGCGTCAAACAAGTCTTCAGAAGCCGGTTTTGGCTTATGCTGTAGTTAAAACTTGTCTAAGATGAAAACAGATGCTTTCTGAAAACAGAACTGCTTGAACGGGCTAAACTGGTCAAAAACTTCACTTAAACACCAGGCAGACGTCTTGAACTCCTTGAATTTTAGGAGGGTTTTCCTAGGCTTCCCTGCTGCTTCCAGGTCTCCTTGCTCCCTATTTATCATGTTTCTAAAACTTGATTGGGAAAAGCTGTATACATTCACAGGTGTTTCACACATGTAAAGCCACTCGCAGATTTCATAGGACGCTGTGAGAAGACATGAGCAAAACAGCGTTTTTTGATACCCCAGGTCCCTACCAAGATGATCTGAGTGTTAAATCCTAGCCTCACACGTCAGACATGTGAGAGCGCTGGATTTGCTTAACTATGACCAATTATTTTCTTACCTGAGCATAAATGGTTGACAACCTATAAAAAAAGGTGCGAACTGACAGACAGCCCATACTGAAATATGGGCTCAGGCCTGTGGTGCTTGGAAGCAGCGAATTTGGGATTGTTCTCGGTTTAGTAAAACTGGCCACCCAGCCCTAAAATGAAAACAGAAGTCCAGGTTCAGGCAGAACAAGGTGACACATGTCCAGCTAACGAACCAGGGGAAAAACTCTTGGCAATTGGCTTCTGCATCTCAGAGGCCTGTTCAACATCACACACGGAAAGTACTCCCACTGCCCGTCCTCCCACAGATGCCACCATCGAGGACAACAAGATCACACTGGAAGAGGGGAGATTTAGATTAGATCTCAGGAAGAAATTGTTGACTGTGAGGGTGGTGAGACCCTGGCCCAGGTTGCCCAGAGCAGCTGTGGCTGCCCCATCCCTGGAGGTGTTCAAGGCCAGGTTGGACGGGGCTTGGAGCAACCTGGTCTGGTGGGAGGTGTCCCTGCCCATGGCAGGAGGGTGGGACTGGATGGTCTTTAAGGTCCCTTCCAACCTAAACCATTCTATGATTCTATGATCTTGAGACCAGGCTGCCATCCTCCTCCAATATCTCCAAAAATCAAGGCTGACCTGGTCAGTCAAGTGTTGCTCCAGACGCTGTAGCCCTTCACTCTCCCCTCCTCTCCAGGGGGAAAGGCTCTCCAGGGGGATCTTCAAATCCACGGGGAGAGGCACCCTGTAACACTCAGCCAGGCCCGGGTCAGGGGGCCTACATCTCCTAATGGGAAAAAGAGGCCTCTTTCAAAGAGGGAACTGGAGCCAGAAGAGGGAGGAAGACCTCTGCCCATTGCACATGCCAAGATCTCCTCTGTCGCGGCACAGGGGAACGAAAGCACAGCCAGAAACCCCAGGCTGCACTCTCCTTGGGGAAGAAAGAGCTCCTCCTGCTCTTGGGGAAAGAGGAACAGACCCACCAAATTACAGTGCTCAGAGCAGTCGGCTGCAGCCCCCGCGGCTCAGACGTCCCTCTCGCTTCCCATCTGCTACCCAAGACCCCTCTCCAGCTTCCCCCAGCTGTCTCATCCATCCCTGGGAGGGAACTAAGAGCCTCCTCGGACTCTAAACATAACTACGGGGCGCTGGTGCTGCCTCCACTGCTCCAGCTCCCGTGCCTCTGGGGAGAGGTCGCTCTGGGAGAGGTTTCATAGGGAAGGAGGCAGATCAGCCCCCTGGGTCGCCTCCCCAGCTGCTCCTTCCCAACGAAGGTGGGGGCTCCCCAAGCCCACGCCTCTGAGCAGTCCCCCCACATCTCTTCTGCAGCCTCTGCTGCTGAGGCTTCCCCAAGACCTCTGCCCCCCTGTGAGGCTAGAAGAGCATCTAGGTTTGGTTTTTTCCCCCTTGTAAAACACGGAGGAGGAGGTTCAGGGAAGTGTCAGTGGTACACAGACTCTCAAAAACCGTAAGATCAATAGAGATCTTGCTGCTTACCTGGAAAAACTGACCTCAGCTCTGTTGCAGACACCTACAGAAGAAGGGACCAGTGCAGTTCTCAGAGCACTGGCATAACAGAGGCCTGCTGGGAAGCATGTGAACCACTTATCTCTCATCATCATTCATTTAAAAAGTGCAAATAAACAAATTAGGGAAAATAGGGGAGGGAGGGGAAACAGTGCAAGAGAAAACATAGAAACTGATCTATCCCAATACTTACATGGGTCTTATCATGGGACTATCTGAGGACAACATTCAGGAATTAATGGGATTCCCCCAAGATGGGCAGACCTAAGCCTAGGTTACCGGCACAGAGCTGAGGTCATGCAGGAGGCGCCTGACACAGAAGTCCCAAGGATCTGCAGTCCCATCCCCAGCTCTCTCCTACCCCAACCTGACCTCCCTTTGGATCGCTGACCTCTCCTCATGCAGAGCTAAACATAAGACATCCTTGACCCTGAGCTTCTTCTCAAACTCCATAAGTTCGGTCCCTCCTTCCCATACAGCAGAGGGGAGGAGAGAAGAGATTTAAAGCCAGAAGGGAACAGTAAGATTACTCCACTGAACTTCCTGCATAAAACAAACTACAGTGGTTCATCCAATTCCTGCCCTAACTCTTGATTTGAGAGGAATCTAGAGCACGTCTGTGAGAAAGAGACCTATAACTCCTTAGTCATTCCTCTGTTAAACTTTTACATATCTTAAAAGTTTGTCTTAACGTGCCTTGCAAAAGCTTGAAAGTCTTTGGACCGTGCCACCTCTCATCTGCTCTCCCCTCCCAACAGCAGAGTCACATCCCCTGTACACCAAATCGATAACCGTGCACAGAAGTGACGCAACGGAACAGCTAAAACACCCCGTTATCATCTGGCCCTGGCTCTTCTTTTGGGCAGAACAAAAGGACCTGCAATTTCCTGCTGGCTAACTGTTACTTACTGGAAGTCTTCAGCTGTAAGGCTTCGGACAGGGACCACAGGGTCACCGAGCAGAGACAGAATGTGAAGGAACCTCTTGTATGTTAATGGGGGAGTCCCACCGTTCAGGTCCAAAATCCTAAATAAAACAAGATGACTTTTCACCATAATATAAACCACAAAGGAAGCTGGAGCTGCGAGCGGATAGGAAGGTGACAGCACAGGCTGGAACAGCCCCAGTTCGTGCAACTGAATGTGGAAATTACAGATTTTACAAGGAAAACTTCCCTGGGTGAACGTACATCCATCCCGAGAGCAGTCTCTCAGAACCTGAGACAACAAAACTGGGACTGGGATGCCTGCCACGGCTTCAACTGGGCAGCTCTGCACAGCCAGACAGAGCCAGGACGGCAGAGTGCAAGGTGCAGGACACCTCTGGGGCTGCCAGAGGCAGTCTGATCACAAAAAAATCAGGTTCAGGGCAGTAAATAACTCTTCTATGTGAGCAATCAATAAATCTTCTATGTGAGCAATCACCTGTGCAAACAGACAGCTTGAATTCAACATGGCAAGTTATCCATTCATTTATGTAAATTAGGGGCTTTCCAGGACTGCAGTGTTAAGGCTGTTTTAGCTACCACCGATTACCTCCCTATTATTATTAATTTCAATATCTTCACCTCTGAATAACAGCTTGGATCCAAGTGTATCCAGTGAAAGTTTATCAGAAAAATTTTAAAAAAATCTGACAAAAATGATTTTATATAAAAGTTCTATTAAATGTGTTAAAGAATTTCTTCCACTCTGTTTAAAAGAGTAGCTAATGTAAGTTTCCAAGTTAATTAAACTGCCCAAAGGAAAAAAATTAACAAACTTTTAGGCTCAGGTCACAGCCCAACATCCTAACACCTTCACAACCCACCAAAATCTCTTCTGTTACTTCCAGCAGACCAACACACAAAAATTCTCCAGCAAACAGTGCCACGTCCATCTCAGACAGTTCAATTTTCTCAAAAGGAACACATCAGGATCCAGAAGGACCAAGATACTTGGCCTTTTCTCCCTGCTGCTTATCTAAAATAAACCTTCCTGGAGACACCTCACTGGTCTTTGGGGCAATCACGTACCGTTTGGTATCGTACAGACTGTGGCCCACCAGAGAAAGCACCTCAAACCCCAGCTCTTCTCCCAGGCGTCGTATGTTGGCCTCCATTTCCTTGTAAAACGGTTCCACCTCCTCATCCAGAGTCACTTGCGTGATATTCCACTTCTGGACGTGATCCCTAAGAACAGACTCGTACTCTCCTTGAAGAACGAGCAAGCAAGAGCCCAGCTGACACAAGTTTTTCTGGAGATCCTCCAGGGACTGCAGCAGAAAATGCCACCGCAGGGTCCCTATGTGCATCACGGACATCATGAACTTTCTGTCCAGGATGTAGACGGGGTAGACGGCCTCCGAGGACTCCAGGGCGGCCAGCAGCGTTGGGTTGTCATGAAGCCGAAGTCCCTTCCGGAAAAGATGAATGGTGCGATGCGGCATCCTGGCTCTTCTTACCAGATCTGCTCAGAGAAGAAAGGAACTGTTGGCTTGGGGGATACGCAATTCCTATTAAAGAACAAGGTCAATTAGCAACTAGAAACAGAGCTCCAAACAGCCCTCAGCTCTTTTTACTGCAATTGTCTTCTGCTTTTTGGTAAGTTTTTGTGAGAGAGAAAAGCAGAAGCAGGAGCAAACCGCTCTTCTCAGGCTCCTCAGCCAGGTCCCACCGTTCAGCAGCTGTATCACCATCCAGCTAACAGAGAACGGCTTCTTCCCCAAATGAGTCACTCAAATCCTCAAATTCAATCCTTAAATTTAATTACATCCCAATAGCACCCACCAGAAGGAAGGAATCAAAACAGACAGAGCTCCGTTTACTGCAAAAACATTTTATAACCCCACAGACGTGGCCATCAGCAAACCCTCCGTAAGTCAACAGCGAGAAGATGCTCCAGGGAGCTCTGCCTCCGTTGGTCCACAGCAGGCTGCGGGGAGAACAGCTCTGCAGGAGCCCTCATCTCATCAGAGACCCAACACAACCCTCACTCGGGCAGTGAAAAGCCTTTCCGGATTTCAGCAGGAGACATCTGAAAGACACGGCATGTTTCCTCACGAACAAGACTCTTAAGGCTGCAAAGTGAAACAAGGGAAGGCAAAGCACAGCCCGACCGACACCAAAACAGGACCGTAATATCTCAATTCATGGGTTTGCCATAGTATTTACCCATCTTTCCTAGCCCCGAGAGACCTCATGGTGCTTCTAAGCGTCAGGAGAAAAGCCCTCCTCTCTCCATAGCAAAGCCGGGCGGCAATAACTGCACAAAACCACTCTTTTTCTAAGACAGGACTGATGTAGGGATTAGCACAAGTTCATTCCGCTTTGAGCTGCTTCAGCTGCGTTCAGAGGACAGGCAGGAGGGTCCATCTTGCCTCTCAGTGTGGGGTAGCTCAGGGGAGAGCCTGAGAAGCTGCCCCACAACTGCTGAGGGGGTGACGGGCTCAGCGGAAGGCAGCAAACAGAAACGGCGAGCCCAGCTGCCACCTTGTGTTTGTACCAAACCCAGCGACGTCTCCCCAACTCGCTCACTCCCGTGTAGAAGGCGGGAAGCTCAACGCCCAACTCCGAGGCGGGTCTGCACCCGCTTCCGATTCAAGCGTTACCGCCCAGAGAAGAATTAAGAGATTAGGGATTAGCAAAGAACCAAACAATAATCTCTAATCCAGTTCAGCTCTTCCAGCCAAACTGCTCTGCTCACACCCTCCCAAAATGGCTGCAATAGATGACTCGGCCCCTTGTCCCCGCTCAACCTGCAATCAACAGCTTTACCAGCCTCATAAAAAATGATCTCACTTGCCCCGTTCCCAAAAATGCTCATCAGTGTCACCGAGATAGACCCAGTCGTGCTCCCAGGCTGTGACACAGCCCGTTGCAACCCCTCCAATGAGCAAACGCTGCAAATCCGCGGGCGCTGGGCAGCACCGTGCACAGTGGAGCACAGGGGTTGGGGCTTTTCGGGGTGCTCTGCCTTGTGCCCCGGCGCGGGCACCGCCCTGCCCGCACGTCCTGGGAGAACAGGAAAAACAAGGCGACTCTCCCGCTGCTCAAGGGAGCACCTTTTGGTTAAAAAAAAAACAACAAACCCATGCAAAGGGTGCTAGAAGAGTGCCCTGCATCCCATGGCAGGAGCACAGGACCAGCCCGCACCAGCTGGCCTCACCGAGGGGCTGCCCCAAACTGGGGGCTCCAAGGCCCCCCGAGTCCTTTGCGCCATCCCAAGCCCTGCGGCCCTACGCGGTCTGCAGGGCCACCCCGAGTCCAGGACCCCATAAAGCCCATAGGGTCACCCCAAAGCCAGTGCCCCACGGCCCCACGCAGCCTAGAGGATTGCTCTGAGCCCCGGGGCTGTGCAGCCCCACACAGCCTGGGGGGCCTCCCCATACAGCCTACGGGAACGCCGCCATCTCAGAACACAACCTATGGGGCTCTGCACCCACACATAGCCTATGGGGTCACCCTGAGCCCAATTTCCCATACAGCCTATGGGGCAGCACCAAATTTGGGGTCCCACATAGCCCATGGCACCAGCCCAAGCTTGGGGGCTCCCAGCCCCACACAGCCCACGGGATGGCCCCGAGCCCAGGGCGTTCTGAGGGAGGGGGGGTCCAGCCCAGCCCTTCCAGCAGTGCCACCCCCTGCAGCGCCAGTGGGGCACGGCTGTGGGGAGTGGGGACACAGCGGGGCAGGGACTGGGAAGGACTGGGCACAGGGCAGGGGGGACACCAGGCCAGGGCTAGAAGGGACCTTGGTTAGGGGCAGCTCTGGGGATCCCAGCGCAGGGGACTGGGGGAATCTGAGCTGGTGGGGAGCAGGGGTTCCATTAAAAGGGGCTGGGGCAGGCTGGGGAGGGGCTGAGCCTGGAGCCGAGGGGGTGTGAGGGCTGGGTGGGGAGCTGGGACTCATCACTGGGTGGGAAGGACGGGTGGCGTCGGAAAGGAGGTGGTGGCTCAGCACCAAGGGACGGCACCCTCGGACGCTTCGGCCCTGCCAGGAGGAAGGGGAAGATCCTCTGGGGTGGGGGGGGGAAGGCAGAGCAGGCACTGTCTGTCGATTAATGTTGCATTAAAATTTATCTTCTAACGCTCCATGAACCGGTGATTTGAGGCCGTTGACCCAGCAAGGCCGGGCAGACCCCCTGCCACGTCTGCATTACCTCTGCTCATCAAAAATCAACCAGCACCGGCAGAAAATACACCTCGCACCTGATGCGTCCCCGCCCTTTGGGAGAGGTACACCACGACAGAAAGCAGGGAAAACCCCAAATCAGACCACTGGGCCTTACCTCGAGGCTTTACCTGCCTGACGCTCCGGGATCTTTACAAGAAGTCGCCCCGAAAAGAGGACGTCACGCACGCGCTGGTCACGGCTCTCCCGCTGGTCAGCATTTCTCTCCGCAGGCAGAGACGTGCTGGAGGGATGCAGCCGTCGTCAGAGCGTCACCATCCTGCGCCTACAAGCACGGAGAAATTAGTCGCCCGGGCTTAAACGCTCCTAAATACCATAAATACGCGCACGGAGGTGGATTCCACATCGAGGAGGGTTTGAGCGACTTGAGGTTTTGTGCAATTCCTGCGTGCGGAGGAGGACGCGCGGCAAGACAGGGCAGGTGGGGGCTGAGGCCCAGGAGCTGGGAAGGAAAACTTTTAACAGTTTAATTTCCTCTGCGGGCACTCTCGATTGCCCGGTTAAGTCAAACCACGGATGTTCTCCTTGGCTATAAGCTTGGCCGCTTAGGAAGCGATAGTAATGCAATTATAAAGCTTTAAATACACGCGTCAGCCAGCTGGAAAAAGCAGCCTCCCGACTGCCCTCTGAAACCGTGGTTTGGGCTTCTGAAGTGGAATAATTGTCACCATTAAGTTGTTTAACGGTATTCCGATTTGACAGGCTTGAGAACAATTCCTTAATTGGGATTTAAGAAGAATCTCAATCTTTTGCATTAATTTGGTTACGTCACCCCAAGTCTCCGCATCGAGCCAGACCTGAGGCTGCTGCCGATCCAACACCTCTGGGTTATTTCCTCACGTTCTAATAGCTTAGGTGATAAATAGACAGCACTTGATACAAGAAAATGGCATTTTAAGCCGCACCAGGAAAACAGCCCCAAAACCACCCGCCTGTAGGGGCTCGGCCGGCTCTTGCCCCACAGAGGGGCTCGGGGCCCTCTGCCCGTGTGGGGCCCTCAGGTGGGCGGGGGGCGAGCGGCCCGGCCCGGTCCCCAGCGGCCACGGTCCGCCTTTACCTCCTTCCCCTCGGCCCGTGGTTCCTCCCGGCGGCCGCCGCCCGGCCCCGCGGTGCCCCGTTACACAACGCCGGCCGGGGGAGGAGAGGAGGGGCCAGGCCATGGCGGCGGGGCCGCCTCAGGCCCCGCTCCCCCACCGCCCCGTCAGCGCCCGCGCCTCGCCCCGCACTGCGTAAGCCACGCCCACCCAGCGGGGTTTTACGAAGGGGGCGGGGCTTGTGCCGGCTTCTTCCAATGGCAGCGCCCCTCCGCTTCGAATTCGAACGGCCGCCGACGAGGGGGCGGGGCTGAGCGATACCCAATCAGCGCCGGCGTGGCGGGCCGCGGGGGCGGGGCTTCCCGCGGGGAGTCGCCCCTCGTTGCTAGGCGCCGGGGGGAAGTCCCGCCTCCGCCGCGCGCGACGCGGGGCCGCCTCACGCCGCGGGTGTGTGAGGGGGGCGTTAAACCGGGGCGTTAATTAGGCCGAGGAGGGTAATTAGGCCGGAGGATAATTAGGTTGGTGGAGGGGGGAAGACCCTGGTGGGGTTCTGCGAGGG
>VFFE01007672.1:109531-139146 GCA_008921705.1 Burhinus oedicnemus | reverse complement strand
CTTTTGGGGGGGGTCCCTGTCTGCCGGGGGGGTTGGAGGGAGGGGGCACTGGTGGGTGTCCCAGTTGAGGCACCTCTGGGGGCAGGTGGCCCCAGTCCGTAAAGGGACGAGGGTTGTCCCAGGGCAGGCGGTGCAGTCGGGTGAGGGGTGTGGAGCCCGGTGGTGGGCTGGGAGGGTTTGTTACACTCAGCTGGGACTGAGAAGTGGGACTGATGGTAAAGGGTGGGGATTTGGTTCTCTTCCTCCAGCTGGATGTGTGAGCAGCTCCAGGAACAGGCTCCTGAGACTAGTTATCACATCAGGATAACGACTGAAACCCAGGTTAATTCTCCTTGGCAAAAAAAACCAAAAACAAACCAACAAACAAACAAAAAAACCCACCAATCTCAAGTGCTTTTTTGAAAAGCTAATTTTGCCAGCAATAAAATCCGGTCTTTTAAGAGTTTCAGCACAATGCAAAGAGCATCGCGACTGAAGAGGGAGCTCTCCCTCTTGACGGCTGAGCCACCTCCAGGCATCACCTGCTGGCAAAATGAAAACCAGCTAGATGACCTACGGGCACGTACGTACTTCTCCGGTGGGACTTTCCTATAAATAAGGGCTGCATTAGAGTTTGCTGCTGGGTTTGGATTCCCTGGGTGGTGTGTACTTGCATGGAAGTGTGGAATTTTAGGAAGACACTTGGGGGGGGAGGTTCTTGTTTTTCTTTAAACATAGCTTGGCCTATGGCTCGGTCAGTCTGCCTGCGGTTTTGATTGCTGCGGGGTGGAACTGGTCTCAGATAAGATGACATTTTTTTTATTCCTGGATCTGAGGAGTGTTAGAGTTCTGTAACTGTGGGAGGTGTGCGGTGACTGTTGGACAAATTCAAGTGACTTTGAATGTAATGCTTATGTTTTAATCTTGCTTTTAAAGAAATTTTAGGAGCTGCAGACACACCATATGAGAAAGGAATATTCAACCTGGAAATAGTTGTTCCTGAAAGGTAAGTGGACAACGACATCTAGTGAAGTAGTTGGCATAGTACTTCCTTCAAATATAAGTTAACTGATGCAAGATGTTTGGTATAAGTGCTACCGTTTTGGTCTTTCCTTTAGCCTCCCAACAAAGAATGTGGTTGATCAGGAGACCCTTCCTTTAAGGAATGTAATTGTTATTTCCATTGGCTTATTCCACTTATTTCACACTGGGCATCCTAAGGTGTGTGATTAACAGCCTGAAAGCGTTATGACAAGATCTCAACTTGATTGTGTTGTCCCAAAGCTTTCTGGAAAGAAGCTCATTCATGAGTAGAAAGCTTCCTATTGCGTCTGCTTCTTTGTAGAAAGCTACCCAGGAAAGCGCTAGTCAGACACAACTGAAAGCATCAAAGGCAGAGTGCCGCCTCCTCCAAAAACTTGTGGGGAAGGATGTTGCTCAGTAAATGGCTGGGAGGAGGAAATGATGGCAATGCTTGGGTGATGAACCGTGCCCTGGGCTGCATCCCCAGCAGCGTGGGCAGCAGGGCCAGGGAGGGGATTCTGCCCCTCTGCTCCGCTCTGGGGAGACCCCACCTGGAATACTGTGTCCAGCTCTGGACCCCCCAACAGCAGAAGGACATGGACCTGTTAGAGCAGGGCCGGAGGAGGCCACAGAGATGATGCGAGGGCTGGAGCCCGTCTGCTGTGAGGACAGGCAGAGAGAGTTGGGGTTGTTCAGCCTGGAGAAGAGAAGGCTCCGGGGAGACCTTCAAGCCCCTTCCAGTATCTGAAAGGGGCCTACAAGAAAGCTGGGGAGGGACTTTTTACAAGGGTGTGTAGTGATAGGACGAGGGGTGATGGCTTCAAACTGGAAGAGGGGAGACTTAGATTAGATATTTGGAAGAAATTGTTGACTGTGAGGGTGGTGAGACCCTGGCCCAGGTTGCCCAGAGCAGCTGTGGCTGCCCCATCCCTGGAGGTGTTCAAGGCCAGGTTGGACGGGGCTTGGAGCAACCTGGTCTGGTGGGAGGTGTCCCTGCCCATGGCAGGGGGGTGGCACTGGATGATCTTTAAGGTCCCTTCCAACCCGAACCATTCTGTGATTCTATGAAGCAACTGGCATCCAAATATAAAAATAACTTTTTTTTGTTTCTTAACACTTATCCCTTAAAGGTACCCGTTTGAGCCCCCAAAGATTCGCTTTCTGACCCCGATCTATCATCCTAACATTGACTCTGCTGGAAGGATTTGCCTGGATGTTCTTAAATTACCACCAAAGGTAAGATAGCTACTTGGGCATGGGTAAGTGAGCCTGAAGAGGATAATGAGCTCCTTATCTTTTTCTTGTAAAAGCCTTATTGAATGTCTGGTCGCTACTGACTTATTTACACAGGAGCACGGGAGTAAAGTTTTTGAGTGGCATCTCCTTTGTTTGGAGACTAGAACGTGACCTTCTTTGTTCCATATAAGTTTCTAATTTTTTAAGGACTGGAGTCAAAAGGCATTAGGTGAAAATGGGCAGAGATGTGCAGGATACGGCCTGTGGTTGTTGGTCAGGCTTCCTTGGAGAGGCCACAGCCCGTGTCTTGAGAATGGATCCGCTGTTTTCCAGGGGCAGGTTTAAATGCTCTAAGTCCTGAGGCAGCTTGTGGGCAGGTTGGGTTTAAATGCTGTAAGCCCTGAGGTTCCTCTAGGCAGCCCGTGGGCAGGCTTCTTTCTGCTTAACTGCTTCTCTTGCCCCGTTTCCTTGAAGGGTGCGTGGAGACCTTCCTTGAACATCTCCACGCTGCTGACCTCCATCCAGCTGCTGATGGCGGAGCCCAACCCCGATGACCCTCTCATGGCAGACATAGTACGTGAGCTCCTCTCCCTCTCTTGGGGCTGTAGGCGCAGATGGGGAAGGAACAGTGTGTTAGACTTAGGCTGTGCTTCCGCTTTGCGTGCTCTGGGTTAACACGCTAGCACGTTACGTCGCGGTGTAGCTTGATCTGGATCAGGCCTGGGGGCACGACTGCGTCTCCCTGAAGCAGCTGGGGTGAGCGGGACGGGGTTTGTGCCAGCAGTGGAAAAGAGATGGTAACGGCCTCGTCTTCCAGCCTGCCAGTGCAAACGGCAATGGGCGTTCTTCAAGCAAACGAAAGCAAGCGAAATTAATTTTATGCTTTATGCTGCGTGCTTCTAGTGGGTTTGGTCTGGTTCGAAGAGTCCTAAAGCCAGACCTTAGTCCCAGCTCCTCGGTCTGATGTTTGTATTAAATCAAATCTTTGTCTTTGTCTTACTCGTTACATTCAGTCCTCGGAGTACAAGTACAACAAGCAACTGTTCTTGCTAAATGCCAAAGAGTGGACTGAGAAATACGCAAGCCAGCAGAACAGGGTAAGAAACAAGCTCTGCTTTCTCAGCTGAGGGAAGCTCCGTCTTTGCGAACAGTCTGGCTTGTCTCAATTTGCCTTTCACGATCGCTTTGTGCAGCTGCCTTTGGCCGCGTTCTTTCTTTCCTCCCCTTCTGTTCTGTGTTTTGGGTGTGTATTTAACTTCATTATACATTTTTTCCTTTTTTTAAGATTAGATTCAATCCTTCCAAATAAATGTGTTCATCCACAAATAACTGTGGTGCTTCTCAAGAAGAAGGAAGGATGAGTAAGACTGGAGCCTGATAAAACCCTTCCCCAGAGATCCTGCAGCCCTGTTTCTTTCTCAGCTCTGTTCCCACCAGACTCCGTGTTCTGCTGTGGCTGGGCCTTATGCTCAGCTACGCCCGTTCTCCACCAGCTCCTCCGTTCACTGACCCGTCTCCCTAATCCCTGGCAGAGTGCAGCCTTCCTGCTGTCACCCTTCCTCTTTTCCTGCCTCTGCACCCGGACTTATCTCACGGAGGACTCGCACAAAAATAAATTGCACTTCAGCAGATCAAAACCCGTTCCAAAAAGAACAGTTATATTTGGGCCTTCTCCCTTACCTGGGAGCTTTCCCTCCCCGCACCTGACTTGGACAACGTGCTTTCCGACAGGGAAATGTCTTCTACCTGGAAGCCCCATGTGTGGTGCTCATTACTCCAGCTCCGAACACATTTGCAAGTTAATTGTGTGGGTTGTTAAAAGGGCTCGGGGTGAAGAGATCTTTACAGCAACACCCTTAGCCCCAGGGCGACCTGGCTCATACACCTGGGTGGCGCTTCCAGGCTCCATCATTGTCCTGCTTTCCTGTCATTCCCCCTTCCTAAAATTTCCGGCAGTGGCAGCAGGATAACGAAGGGTCACTGCGTAAAAGCTCAGCTCTGATCTTCACGGAGGGCAGCGTGTTCCACGGTGCCCGCGCACAGAGCTGGGAACGCACAGCGGGGCTAAGGGCTGTAAAACTAAATCCTTCACAGCTGGTACTTTTATTTCTTGTGTCATCACAGGCTTCCAGGCCTTTGGAAGAGAAAATAAACCAAAGCGAGAGGAGTCCCGGCAATGAATCTGCCGTGCAGAAAAGAAAAGGGAGTAACCTCAGCAAGAAGGAGAAGAAATCTCGCCTGGATTCCTGAGTGGTTTTGGTGGTTCTTGTGGCTGTCACCTTTGCTTTTCACGGTCCTTTTCTCTTTACACAGATATACCGAAATATTTTAACCAATATGTGGCTGTAGCCAGCTTTGGGTTTCAATTTCCTAGGTTTTGGGGTTTTTTGTGAGAAGTTGCATTATATAAATAAAATGTAAAGCTTTCATTTAGATACATTTTTCTGGTTTGTTGTGTGGAGTTTTTGGAATATTCCAAAGAAAAGGAAAACTGGAAGTACCGGTTCAGCTTCTGATTTCCAGCTTTCTCTCAGAGAAATGGGAACAGCGCCATGTATTTCACTCCCTCTTGTACCGTCCCCGCCTCAGAGCGAAGGGAGAGCAGCAGCTGAGCAACAGCCACATCAGGACTAGTTTGTGGAAATGCTTCTCTACTGAACCTTTGTTTTCCTTCTGACATCAAGGCTACTAAATGGTAATTCGGGCGTTAAGACTCTTAAGGCTTAAAACTCCTGCTCCCTGGAGCAGCCTGTTACATTCCGGTTGGAGCGTGGACCCTTTACCATGCCCCGGGTGTGGAGGGGAGCAGGGTGTCAGGGAGGCAACGTGCAGGGCAAGAAGCCGGGGAGGATGAGGAGGAAGGAGGACAGGTTTTGGTGGTGCGTGGGGGCAGGACTCCCTCTCGCCAGAGCTGTTTAACTTTGCGAAGACCGCTGGCAGACTGCGGTGGGAGCAGCTCTGCAGAGAAACACCTGGGAGTCCTGGTGGACACCAGGATGACCATGAGCCAGCAATGTGCCCTTGTGGCCGAGAAGGCCAATGGCATCCTGGGGTGCATCAAGAAGAGCGTGGCCAGCAGGTGCAGGGAGGTCATCCTCCCCCTCTGCTCTGCCCTGGTGAGGCCACATCTGGAGTGCTGTGTCCAGTGCTGGGCTCCCCAGTTCAAGAAGGACAGGGAACTGCTGGAGAGGGAACAGCAGAGGGCTACAAAGATGCTCAGGGGGCTGGAACATCTTTCTTATGAGGAAAGGCTGAGGGACTTGGGTTGTCTTAGTCTGGACAAGAGAAGACTGAGGGGGGACCTCATCAATGCTTATCAATATCTAAAGGGAGGGTGTCAAGAGGATGGCACCAGTCTTTTTTCAGTGGTGCCCAGTGACAGGACAAGAGGGAACAGGCACAAACTGGAACATAGGAAGTTCCATCTGAACATGAGGAGGAACTTCTGTCCTTTGAGGGTGGCAGAGCACTGGAAGAGGCTGCCCAGAGAGGTGGTGGAGTCTCCGACTCTGGAGACATTCCAAACCCGCCTGGACGCCGTCCTGTGCAACCTGCTCTGGGTGACCCTGCTCTGGCAGGGGGGTTGGACCAGATGATCTCCAGAGGTCCCTGCCAACCCCGGGGATTCTGTGATGCTCAGCCTCCTGCCCTGCATGGTCGCCTTTAAGGAATGTAACCTGTGTCCTGACCCTCCTCCAAGAAAAGCGAGCCAGGCCCATCCTCGTGTGCCCGCTGGGGCAGAGTCGGGACTCGGGGAAGGGATCAGAGTGCTGAGCTACAGAGCTGTGCTCCGGTACGCGAGGAAGTGGAGCGTCCTTGCCTGCTGCTGTCTCTGCCGCGCTTCGTCCTGCTCAGTCGAAGTTGTAATAAAGGCAAAAGGCAAAGAACATGGCGAAGATCTGAAACGACAGGAGTGGGGGGGGAGCGGCTTAGCCCCCCGCTGCCGGGGGAGCCCACGTTCACACCTCGCTGCTTGCTGCAGCCTGAGAGCCCAAAGACTAAAGGATCGTTGTCCTCTGCTCCTGGTCAGACCAGGCATCGGGCCACCGCTGTGCCCCTCGAGGGGCTGCACGCTGGCTGTCCTGGTGCTGTATAGGGGACACCACGATGGAGGAGGCACTTCTGGCCTTCCTGAGCCTGACACACCTCCCCTCCGCGGCCCGTGGAGCAAAATAAACCATCTTCCCCCAGCCCTTTAACCCGACTGAGCCGCAGCGGGAGGTTGGCTTTACAGCCCGAGACAGACCCGCTGTGCGTGCGCCCGCTTTCTGGCTGCGATCGTGACAGCTAGAGGCGTGGAACGGTCCAGCCTGAGCCCATTTGTGGTGCCTTCACCCACAGACCACCTTCCCGGCAAAAAGAGAGCCCCTGCAAGGTGACCCCGCTGCCTGCCGTGTCCCTTCCCATCCGCCCTGTCCCCTCCCTGTCCCACCTCGATGCCCAGCACGACCAAGCTGCAAGTCCCAGGGACGGAGATGTACTTCTGCAAGGTCCTGCCGAAGGTGGAGAAGCAGCCCTGGGGGGAGAGAGATGATGGAGGGGCTCACTCGTGCTCCCCACCCCTGCGGGGAGCTCAGAGGGTGACACTGGGGGACGTGGGGGACACTGTGGTGGGGCAGGATGAGCTGGGGACTTGGGGAGTCACCGGGCTGCAGAACCATGGGTGGGCAGCGTCCCGGGCTCCCGTCCCCGATGCTCAGGGGCAGAGGGTGCTGCTGCCCCCCTGCCACCAGCCTGGGAAGCGCTGGGGACAGGAGAGGGACACGGCAGGGTCGTGTCCTACCTGCTCGTGGATGTAGCCAGGGCTCCTCTCCCGGCACTGCTCCCAGCCCAGCAGCTCGCCCGCCTGCAGGATCCCGTCCCGGGCACAGCACGCCCGTGGCCAGGGCGTCCCCGGGTGCAGCTCCTGGAAGCGGGAGCCATTCCCAAAGTCTTCAGGTCCTAAAACGCCACAACACGAGAACTGAAACGGAAGGGAAACACCATCAACATGGTGTCAAAATGGGGGGAGACGTCGCTTGGGGAGGTGACGGAGGGAGGGGGAACAGCCCAGCATGGCACTCGGTGTCTGGCTGGGGTCCACGAGCCCCTCACCTGCATTTGGGGTCACCCTCAGCAGGTCCCATGGGTGCTCCACACCCTCCCTGTAGCCCACCAGGAGCCTCCTGGCTGCTCACCGTGACCATGAGGGTGTTCCAGGCAGTGGAGAAGACCTCGGCACCCTCGTCCCCGCGGTAGTTCCTCCGCAGCTCAGAGAGGAAGAGCTCGGGCTGTATCTGCGGGATCGGTGCCATCTGTGAGCACTGGGGGACCAGTGCCAGGGATGAGGCTGCAGGGGCTGCGCACCCACCCTAACCCTCCCCAGGGCACCAGCTTTCTGCGAAGGGACATGGGGACACACCCATGGGACCCACTCACCCGATTTTGGGCTTGCGTCAGGGTGATGGTGATGAAGATGAGGGACAGAAAGTCCACCCCTACACCACTCCCGGTTCCCTGGGGGACTCGGGGCCATGACCCACAGCATGACGGAGGGAGGAGTGGCAGTGGCCACGCTGGGCACGGTGTCAGGGTGTGGGGACAGTACCTGTTTCCAGTGCACCAGGAAGAGAAGAGCCCCAACGAGCTGCGTGACGAAGACAAGGCTCACGAGGATGAAGAACTGGAAGGCAGCGAGATGGAGGAGTCAGAGACCAGCCCGACCCTACACGCAGCTCGCCCCGGCTATTCCTCCTCTCATCTGCAGCCAGCCCTGCCCGTGCCCTGTGCCCCTGGGACTGGGAGGACAGAGGGGACGAGTACCCAGCTCCTGGAGACAGGTGCCACATCTCCAAGCACTGTGGCTGCAAGGTGGAGGGTTAAAAATAAGCACCAGCTGCCAGAGCTTGGGGATGCCGAAGAATTTGGGGTGTCAGTGCTCAGAAAGGGGTTTCTAGCCCTCTTCATTGCAGGGGAAAGCTCAGAAATGCCACGTGGAACAAGCCAGCGGCTGCAGAGAGAAGCGACCCTGCTCAGTGGCTTTATAGAATCCTCTGGGCTCTAAATTGAAAGACTCACAAGGTGGGGACTGGATTGGGAGGAGGAGTTGAGAGCTGACAGGGTCAGGATGGGGAGCACTGTGCTCCTGGCTCCTCCAGGGACACCCAGAGTCCCCCAACACCCTCCATCCCCTGGTCCCCGCATCCCCCAACACCCTCCATCCCCTGGTCCCCGCATCCCCCAACACCCTCCATCCCCTGGTTCCTGCATCCCCCCGCACCCTCCATCCCCTGGCTCCTGCATCCCCTAATTCCCCACATCCCACAAGCTCCTGCACCCCGCAGCCCCCTGCCCCACACCCGTCTCCCCTCACTCACCACCAGCAGCAGCGGCCGGCTCCGGCGCAGGGCCCCGCAGCACCCCAGGAAGCCCAGCAGCGAGAGGGCGATGCCCACGGCCAGCAGCAGGTAGGCACCCGCGCTCAACACAGCCTTGGCAGCCACGATGTCCTGGAAACCAGCCGGGTCCACGGCCACCCAGACCCCTACGCCCACCAGGCACGTTCCCCCAGCCTGTGGGACACGTTGTGGTTATGGGGTGCAGGGACCAGCCCCAGGCACCCCACGGGGGTGCTCTAACCTCTGCTGGGGTCCCCTCCCTTGCACCGGTGTCACCCACCCGGGGATGGGTCCCCTCCACCCCGCCGGGCCCAGGAGGACTCACAAACACCAGCACGTTGAAGATGAACATCAGGTACTTCATGCAGCTCAGGACACCCATGGGGACGCCGGCGGGGGGGACACGGCAGCGTTCGTCCCTGCAGAGGGGAGAGCAGAGCCCTGGCCACAGCCAGCCCCGACCTGTCCTGGACCAACCCCCCCAGCCCCAGCAGGACGCAGGGGCTGCCCCCCTCCAGCACGCAGCCCCCCAAAATCCCCACAGCATCTCCCACCCCCCGCTACCTCCCACTGCACCCCAAAAAAGCCTCAAACCCCCATGTCCCCTCCAAACCCCGCCGCCACTCACCCTGCGGGGACAGCGGGTGACCCAGGCGCCTCCGACCCCGGCAGCGCCTATTTAACGCCGGGAAGGTTGGAAAATTCCCAACTCCCCCACGCTGCTTCCCGGTCGAGCAGCCCCCGAGAAACCCCTTCCAGCGGTGGGGACATGAATGATTGATGGGGAACAGGATCCGCCATTGTGCCGGGTGGCGGCAGAGGGCAGAGGGGAGTCTCCAGCCCCGGCTGTCATCGTTAGCGGAGGTAATTAAACCTCCGGGCAGGGAAAGACGAGCCGGCCCCAACAGGCCGAGGGCGACCTCGGCCATCAATTATTGCTGCAGACATTTGCTCTCCGGGGCTGTCGGCAGCCGGGGAAACCCTCGACGGCCTTCAGAGGGGACCCGTAAGCGCCGAAGTGGCCGACAGCCACGGGGGACGGAGGGACAGGGACGGAGGGACGGACGGGGCCTGGGCTCTCCAGGCTGGGCACCCCTCAGGGCAGCAGGGTCACTGTAACCACAGGCCTAAGGGCGGCGCAGGCCCGGCCCTCGCCCCGCGGGGGTCTGTCCCCCCTCCCCGCTACGGCCGCGGGGTGCGGAACCCTCCCGGCTCTCCCTTGTCCCACCGGGCCCGCCCGCCGCCATCACGGGACTCCCGGAGGTGGCGCTGCCGGCGCGGCGCCCCCGCCCGTAGGGGGCAGCGGAGCGCCGGGTCAGAGAGACGCGCGGCCGGGCTAGAGCGCCTCCCGCCGGCACGTCAGGCGAGCGCCTCGCCCAATCGCAGCGGCCAGCAGCCGGCGGGGCAGGGGGAAGAGAGAGACAGACAGCGCCCGCGCCCAATCAGAACGCGGGACCCGCGCAAGCGCCCCGCCGTTCCGCCCGGTGGGGCGTGGTCGCCGCGCGGGGCGGGGCCTCGCCACCGGAAGCGGCCCGTTCCCTCAGCGTCGCTTCCGGTTGCCGCCGCCGCCGCCGCCCTGCGCGGGATGTAGCGGCCGGTGAGTGCGGGCGGGAGGGGACGGGGGCGGCCGAGCGCGGCGGGAGGCGGCGGCCTCAGCCCCGCCGGTTCCCCCGGGGGAGGGCCGGGTCCGCCGGTGCCAGCCCACGGAGGGAGGCTCCGGTCCGGTCCGGCCTGGCGCCGGGGTGCGCGGCCCTCGGTTCCCGGTGACTGTCTTCTTCCTCCCTCCCCAGCGCGGCGGCAGAAGGACGCGGAGGGACCTGCACCGGCTGCCCTCGGCCCCCAGCACCGACCCCGCCGCCCCCATGGCGTCCCGCAAAGCCTCCGCCGCCGGGCAGGGCAACGGGCTGGCCGCCGCCGGCCGGGAGAGAGCCCACCTGGAGCTGGCTGAGCTGGGGCCGCTCCTGGAGGAGAAGGGGGACCAAGGAGCCACCGGCTCGGCCAGTGTAAGTCCTTTTTCGTCGTGTGTCCCCCCCCGCCTCTCCCCCGAGCGGGCGCCTGGTTCGCCAGAGCCCCGGCTGGGTCCGCTCCTCCGTCCTCAGACTCTGGGCTCCGTCCTTGCGGATTAACCCAGGAATTTGCCCCTTATCCCATTAGCGGCTTGAAGGCCGCGGGCCGGCCGGGTGCGTTTTGCAGAGCCCCGAGGCTGGTCGTCGCTTTGTGTCAGCGCAGAGAGGCCGTGAGGGGACGGGCCGGCTGGTCCCTGCGCTGAGCTGGCCCGAAAACTTCTCCCGGCCCGCAGGCGTGGGTCTGCGGTGGCCCTTGTGCGGAGACGTCAGGCGAGATGTGCTCTCTCTGCGTGCCTCGGGGCTGCAAATCGCCTTCCCAAACCCGCTAACGGAAAAAGGAGGAGAGAGGGAGCTGAGCCGGGATGGGCAGAGTGTTCCCAGCTGCTGCCTCCGCTCTGCCTTGGGCTCCCGGCTGGGATGGAGGGCCGGGTTTCCTGGCTGGGCCAAGTTGGCTGTTCCAGGGGTGTAGGGATGAAAATCCCCCACGGTAATCCCACGTTTCAACAAGGATAAAGCTGGGATTAGCCTGCCCGAGATGGTTAAGACAGCAGCGTGTTGCATAAGTGGTGGTGACCGGCGGGTCCTGCCTGGCCCCTCGGGAAGGGATGAAGCCCCAGGTGCTCTCAGAAGGGACTTGCCACTCTCCGCACGCTGTTCCTCCTCCCGTGGGCAGGAATGATTTCCTCCCGGCCTTTCTCCCTCTAGGCTGAAGACCCACCATGCCCAGCGGCCCGTGAGGAAGAGGAGGAGGTGGTCCGTGTGCTGACTCTGCCTCTGCAGGCTCATCACGCCATGGAGAAGATGGAAGAGTTTGTGTATAAGGTATGGGAGCCTGTAGCGATCCCCCAGTCCTGAGTTTGGAGTATTAATGAGGTGGGGATGCCCCAAGCCCGGGGGTCAGGGTGGCAGGCAGGGGCTGGGACGTGTCGCTCTGTCTGGGTAAAGCTCCCGGGGCTCCGTGTGGCTCTGTCGGCAGCCTGCTCTGGCTCTGCTCGCCGGGGCCCGCTCCCGGGAGCAGTACAAGAAGGGAACGGCGATGGCTGGGAAGCACTGGTGGGTGTTGGAGGTTATGTCCAGCCATGCTGGACGAGCAGCGACCTGGGGAGCAGCCCCGGTGTCTCTGCATTCCTCTACTGAGGACCGGGAGCACCACGCACCGTTACCGATTTCACCCGGTGCTTGTGCTCGCGGTCAGCGTGGTTCGGTAAGCGGTGGCATTGGCTGAGGGCCAGCCTGGTTCTGTTGCCAGCTGGGGCTCCCTCTTCCCTGACCAAAACAGAAGGGAGTTCCCCGCTGCAGGGAACAGTTATTTTGGGTGCAGAAGGGTTAAACCCGAGGGTGCAAATGGGTTCTGACTCCCTGGGGCAGGGGGAAGCGCTTTGCGGGATGTGGGTGGCTTAAGGGGTGCCTGATGTTGCAAGAGCTGAACTTCCTCTCCCTGAGGAACATTACAGGGCTTTTTCAGCCCTGGCTGGGCTTGTTCTACATGTGACTTTAGGCTCCTGGGGTGAGCCTTTGGGCTGGCTCAGTGCTCTGGGGGCCACCAGCCCAGCTTGATGTGTTGCAGGTGTGGGAAGGGCGCTGGCGCGTGATCCCTTACGACGTGCTGCCCGACTGGCTGAAGGACAACGATTACCTCCTGCATGGACACAGGCCTCCCATGCCGTCCTTCCGAGCCTGCTTCAAGAGCATCTTCCGAATACACACTGAGACGGGCAACATCTGGACGCACTTGCTAGGTGACTGGGGGGGAGTTTGGTAGCCCTGGGGCTGAAGGGGGGCTTGGCCCCCACACACAAGGGTGGCCTTTTAGGGCCAGGATTTGCTTGGTGCTGGGGTTGTCTCCGTGCCCGGGGCCTCCCGTTGAGGATCCCGTTCCCCTGCCTGGTCCTGTGCACGCAGGCAGCTGGTCAGGAGGTGCCCCAGAGCTCCCTGGGGGAAGAGACCAGGACACTTCCTCACAGTGGGGCCCCAGGGCTGGGCTCAGCAACAGTTTGTAGCTTTGCTGGCGCTCCGCGAGAGTGGGATGGAGAAATGTGTCCTGTGCAAGAGAGGAAAGCCTCGGAGCACTCTCCTCTGAATCCCAGGGAGGGTCGGCTGCTCTTCACCCTGCGCTTGGCCATGCCCTTGCCCCCAGGGCCCTGTTTCTCCTGTTCTTTTGCTGAATTCATTCACTTTCCTTCTGCCTGACTGCCCGTTTGGTGTGTTCCCTGCAGGTTTTGTCTTGTTCCTCTGCTTGGGGATCCTGACCATGCTGCGGCCCAACATGTATTTCATGGCTCCTCTCCAGGAGAAGGTGGTGTTCGGGATGTTCTTCCTGGGAGCAGTGCTGTGCCTCAGTTTCTCCTGGCTTTTCCACACTGTCTACTGTCACTCAGAGAAGGTCTCGCGGACTTTTTCGAAGTGAGTCAGCACAAGCGCGGTTGTGTGGTCTCACAGGAGGTTTTTGAGTTCTCGCAGCACTTCCTTTTGGAAAGCGTTGCGTTCCCAAATGTTTTATCCTTGAGGGGGAGGGAGCGGTCACTGAATCCAGCGTGGAGTTGAGAGGGAATGACAGCTGGGTCCTGGAGGGCTCTGCCCCTGTGCTTGAGCACTTCAAATCCGCTGCTCAAATGTCCCGAGGTGGGTGATAAAGAGAGGGGCCCTGGGAACCTGCAGCTCCCAAGGGAACAGCCTTTGTGCCCCTCGTAGCAGTGAATTGAGGAGGGGTCTCGGGTCTCGTGAGACGCGGCAGTTTCCAGTTTACTGGATGCTTTCAAAAACTCTGGTTTGGGTCCAATTTGGATTGAAACCAAATTGAAAGAAACAAAGCAAACAGGATTCCCGGCAAAGCGGAAAGGCTGGGCAGTGGCCAGTGCTTCTCCCCGAGGTCGGTGTGCAGGCTGCTCTTAGAGTTAAGCTCCCATCAGTGGCACAGGCAGAGGCTTTCAAATAAGATCTTGCTCACGCAAGTCTGTCAAAGGCGTTTACTTGGGTGCTTCTTGCTGGGAAATCCTGCCAATCTTCTTTGCACAAACCCCAGAGATCCTGTGGGATCGTGTCTGCAGAACAAACTGTGCCGCTGTGCCCTCAGCAGAAATGTCCTTGCCACGGCCGCCGCGGCGGCGGGGGTAACGCAAGCGGCTGCATCTCGGTGCTGAAATGGTTCCTGGATCAATAGATCGAAAGCACTTTGCAGTGGAGGATAATAGCCAAATCCATATGCACAAGGACTCGTGCCGGCCGCGTCCTGTCACGGTGGTTTGAGCACACGGCCCCTCTTGTGTCCACCCGGCTCCTGTTCATCCCCCGCGCCAGCTCTGCTGGCATCCCCAAAACCACGTGCATGCCCGGGCCCTTTCTCCTGTCTCAAATCGCGTTGATGAGACCCGAGATCCTCCCCTCTCTGGACACTCGGCTGCACTGGCGGGGCTGTGGCTGCCTGCCTGGCCAGGGGGACACCGTTGGGGCGCAGACAGGCTGGGGGACACAGACACACCCTTACCAAGAGGTCACCAGGAGCGGGGCAGGGGTGGTGGATTTTGGGGCTCACTTGTGACTCTCTGTCATTATACCCCGGCTGCAGGTTGGACTATTCAGGAATTGCACTGCTGATCATGGGGAGTTTTGTCCCGTGGCTCTACTATTCGTTCTACTGCTCCCCGCAGCCAAGACTCATCTACCTCTCCATCGTCTGTGTCCTGGGCATCTCTGCCATCATCGTTGCTCAGTGGGACCGGTTTGCCACCCCCAAGCACAGGCAGACAAGAGCAGGTAGAAGTTCTGTGTCCTCGCTCCGAGTCCCCAGCCCTGGGAGGGCTTCAGGGAGGGATTTTTGGGAAGATCCCGTTGTGGGGTGGCTCTTCCCATTCAGGCAAAGCTCTCGGCATTTGTAGAATTAATTCCCCCAGAGCACTACACCGCCCTGCAGCAGCTCCTGGCAGGGAGAGTCTCACTGTGCCGGGGATTTAGATCCTCCGCTGAGCAGGGCCTGAGCTCCGCCTGGCGCTCGGCAAGCCTGAGGTTTGGAGCAGACAGACAGGGTTTAAAAATAGCCCTGTAAGTGGTGGCCGGGGGCTGTGCCACAGCGTGAAGCCGCCTTCTCCGGGAAGCAGTTTTGGCAGCGTGAACCTGCAGCTCGGGCAGAGGAGGGAGAGATTCCCTCGTCTCTCCCCTGCCAGTTACACGCTGGCACGTACCCGCCTTGCTGCGGGACGAGGCTGCCTCCAGCCTGCACCACACGCACACCCTCTCTTGCCCCCGCTGCAGATTAAACCAGCCTCGCCACCTGACGAGAGACGATGCTGAGCTGGAGGCCGGGGCAGCACCGCTGGCGCGTGACCCATGAGATTCCCCCCCCTCCTCCTCCTCCTCCTCGGAGGGCAGGGGACAAAGCGGGACTGCCAGCCCCACCGCTCCCCCACGGTAGCGCTGGCAGCGATCCCAGCTGCCGGCTCCTGGAGGGGGGGCTGCTGTGTTTCCCCCCGGTGCGAAGCGAGAGCGCTGGCTGGGCCAAGTCCTGCTGCGAGTACAAGCCGCAGCCTCTCTGGGCTGATGTCTCGCTGTGGTGCCGTTTGCTCTCTGCCAAACTAATTAGATGCCAGAGCTGAAAAATTTCAGCACCGTTAATTAGCACCTTGCCCTTGAGCTCCAAGCAGCTTCGCCGAACAGATGACTCCGGCAAAGCCTCTCCTCGAAGGGCTGGCTGGGGTTGCTGCCTTCCTCGCACCTGCGAGGCTCCGGTGCAATCCGAAGGGCTGGCACCTTCCCAGAGGGCCGTTCCCGTAGCCAGGAGCAGGGGAGCTGCCGCAGCCCTGCAGCTGTAGGGTGAGCTCTACCCAGTCAGCACTGGGGGGTCAGCACTGGTTTTGATTGGGACGTAGAGCTGTAGATCCCTCATTTTGTGAAGGATAAATGCCGTGGGGGGGGTTGGATAATCCAGGACTGAGTGAGGAAAAGCTGGTGGTGCCTCCAGGAGCTTCCCTTTGTGCGGGACGAGGGTGCGGGGGAGCTGGCGGGGAGCAGCAGCAGTTTGCTGATCTCTCCTCTTGGCCGCAGGCGTCTTTCTGGGGCTGGGGCTGAGCGGCGTGGTGCCCACCATGCACTTCACCATCGCCGAAGGGTTCGTGAAAGCCACCACCGTCGGCCAGATGGGCTGGTTCTTCCTCATGGCCGTGATGTACATCACGGGTGCGGGGCTTTACGCCGCCCGCATACCCGAACGCTTCTTCCCGGGCAAGTTCGACATCTGGGTGAGTGTGGGGAAGGAGGCGGCGAGCGCGGGGTGCTGGGGAGAGGGGACACGGCGAGTGGCGAGCTCTGAGATGAGGAGGAGGTGGCTGGGGATGTCCTGGTGTGCCCCAGCGCATCTGCGGGCAGCCAGACCTTGAGCGGCCGCTGGCAGCAGGCAGGGCAGGCCGAAGTACAGGGTGGAAAACACTGCCTGGGAGCAAGGAGCAGGGGGGGAAAAGTAGAGCTGAGTACAGTCCTGGGGCGGTGCAGAAGCAGCGAGGAGGAGGAGGAGGAGGAGGAGGTGGTGTTCCTGGCGTTGCTTTGTCCCCTTTGGTCTGGTCTAAAGGGCTTTTTCGCTTCCCCGCAGTTTCAGTCACATCAAATCTTCCATGTGCTGGTGGTGGCTGCGGCCTTCGTCCACTTCTACGGGGTGTCGAACCTGCAGGAGTTTCGCTACGGACTGGAAGGGGGGTGCACAGACGACTCTCTCCTCTGAGAGCGCCTGGTTTTAGTACAAGCTTCCTAAGTGCTTTTTAAACTCTTGTCTTTGCTAAAAATCAAAGGAAGACTCAAAACTGTTTGGGGTTGTTGGTTGGGTTTTGTTTTTTTTTTTTTTTTTTTTTTTAAGAAAAAAGAAACAAAAAAAGAAAAAAACAGAAAAATTCTTTAGCGAAGTTGTCAACCAAATCCTCCCCCCCTTCGCCACGCGCTTCGCTGGGGCTGAGGGGAGGCGAGGGGGGACCCTGGCAGAGCTCTCGCCTCCTCCAGACGGTGGCTGAGCCGCACCGGGGTGATCCCACCTTCCCAGGTATGCCCGTTTCCCAAAGCCAAGGGTGCGGGTAGCCCCTTCCCGGCACAGCCGAGCACCCCCTTTCCCAGCTCACCGCCGGAGCCAGCAGAGTCACGCACTACCAGGCCCAGGGCCAGAGATTTTTTTTTTGCATAGCCCCTCGCAGCAGAGCCGCCTTACTGGGGGCATTGGGGGGCGGGGGGGTGGGGTGGCAGCTCTGCAGCCCCCAGTGCTGCTGCCCAGGGCACAGATTCACGTAACTTAAGTTTTAATTGTCTTTTGTTTGTTTGTTTGTTCGTTTTCTTTGACAAAGTAATGTAAACATAAATGAGAGAATATTTAATATTTAATACTAAGCTTTAAAAAGACTTGCTGCCACCGCAGTGTACGCGGCTCCCTCGCTGTCTGTGGTAGTAAAGGAAGGACAGTGTGTTAGGGGAATGTAGAGCTGCTGTAGCCGATTGAAATAAAAAGGTCAATAGTTCAGTGTCGTGCCGGTGGTGTCTGTCTCGTTTTTTGGGGTGGGTGTAAGAGAATTCACTGGGGGTGTGTTTGGGGAGAGGGCTCTGCACACCCCCAGGAGCAGCAGGAGCACCCAGTCTGGACAGTCCCAAATAAAACACAGGAAACCCTTTGGGTGTTGTGTTGGGGAGGAAAGCTGCCTCCGGCTGGGCGAAGGCTTCCCTCCGGGGCTCAGCGAGGGTGAGGAGGTGTGCCGTGAGCTGTCTGCGCACGGCAAAGGGCTCTCAGCCCGTCAGAAACGCCGCCGCAGCCCGGCTGGTGCGTGGGGATGAAGGATGGCACCTTACGTCAGCATGTCCTGCTGGAGAAGTGTGTGAGAGTGACCGTCCAGCACAGACGGTCAAGGGGGATTAGCGGGGATAAAGCTCCTCTCTGGCAGCCGAAGTCCGTTACCTTACAAAGGGGTGAGGGAGGAGCGCGTGGCAGGGCCACCAAAGCCCCTGGGCCACAGCCGGTCACTGCTGGCACGTGTCCCTGCTCTCCCCGTGTCCCTGCTGCTGTGGGGATGGGTTGTGTGGCGGCCCCTTTTTTGAGCTGTTTGGACATGGCCCTGCTTTGGGGACCTGGCTGGAGCCCCCAAGGTGGGGAGCAGCAGGTTCCCCTGCTGCAGCTCAACCTACAACAGGTCCTGCACACCCCGCCGTGTGCCGTCCCGGCCGGAGCACCGGTGGGAGAGGTCACCCAAGTCCTCTGGGCTTAAATATAAGCCAGGAGGCGAATCGGCCGAGTCCTCTCCCCTCCCAGCAAACCCCCAAGGACAGCTCAGCAGTGCAAGGGCTGGGCCGGAGAGCGAAACACTCCAGCTGCACGCAGAGTTGACCACCACCCCAGTGCTCTAATCCTGTATAAAGAGTACGGGAAAATATCTTTGTGATTAAAACGAAAATTTGGATACACACGGGAGGCTCCACAGCTGCTGAGAGCTGAGCGTAATTCTCTCTCAAAGACCAGAGACTCAACCGCTCTAGGGCCGGGATCTCACCCGAGAACAGCAGAGAGCACTGGCTGAGTGACACATATCAAGAAAATTGTCTTTAAAATTTGCCCAAGGAGCCAGGTAAGCAGCAAAGGAAGACGAGCTTTCACACACACACACAGAGTGCTTTTGTGCTTAAGGTTTTTGAAAATGACATGCCAGCAGCAACTACGTGAAACAGTCATGTATCAGCAACGCAAGCGCCGGCAGTCCTGGAGCAGTTGTAGGATAGGCAGGGGGGTGGAAACAGGACAATGTCACTTTTACAGGATGACAGGACACAGGAGATGCTCAGGATCCTGCGCTTGCATGCACGCTTCCTACAATCCTAATTCACCCCTTCATCTGCGTTATTTCCATCCTCTCCTCCTACTACGTGGCTCTGAGTTTCCTGACAGAGGGCAGAGATCAAGCTCCTTCGCAGGCAGAGGAAAAGCCATGAAGCGCCTCAGATAATACTACTCAAATCTTTTTGAATATGGACATTCTGTCAGGAACTGCCAGCAAGCAGTAGTATAAACTAGCATTAACACCAGAAAACCTCACTGGATATGGTTTTTTAACTGCTGGCAAAAGGGAATGTGCCTCCACGCCTGGAGTTTAAGAACAAAACCATGGAGCAGACGTTGTAATTGTGCTTAGGACCGGATCCAAGGTGAAAAGGCTGCGCTGGCAGCAGGTGCAACATGCTTCACCCTCCAGCCCCACAGGTCTGCGTGTTTTCTGTTCGGAGCTCCTACCCGCGTCTCCCTGCCGCTCTAGGAGGGGGAAGGTGTCTGCGGTGTTCCCTTCCGAGCCTGCTGCCAAAGCCACAGCGAGCGGCAGCAGAGGTGAAGAGTTAGTTCGCTGCCACCTCTCGCTAAAGGGGGCTCAAAAGCTTTGCGGATTTTAGGGGAAGGCGGAGGAATGCTGCAGCCCACGGATCCACAAAAAGCAGATTCTGCTGTAACCAAAGAACTTAGGCTGCATGGCGGTAACGTAGAAAACAAAGAACAGCAGTGAATATATATTGCTGGAAATGATTTTTCACTGGCTTGCGCATTCTCCCAATAATATTCACTTTAGGAATGTAAAACTGCATGTAGATTAATTACTTTCCTTAAGCTGAAATATGTGTAGCAACCTAAATCCGATGGGGAAGATGCTAAATTCCAGCTGCGTTCACTGTCAATGCCACATCCCAGAGAAGACTCCAAAGACTTTCACTTCAGTCCATGTCCAAAGGATGACAAGACTCCATTTGGTCCTTGTCTTAAATCTCCGTGTATTCTATCAGACATGTATTGACATTACAGCAATGGAACCTATCATGAATAAATAGATTTCTCATCTTCTAAAAGTTCTCCTGTGCAGCTTTACACTGAAAAGTGCTGAAGGTCCTCTTGGCATGGTTTGGGTAAGAGACTACCACCGGTGTAAAGACATACCGCATCTTGGTCCTCCAGCATTTTAAATTACAGCTCAGGTACAGTGTGAACCAGGAGAACGAGGATGATCACTGGTATTGTCTGTAGTCGCCAAACGGAGAGGGCTGCAACTGGGAGGGGTCATCTGAAAACTGAGGGCCTGTGAATACGGCAAGAGCAAAGAAGGCAAATAATAAATACCAAAAGACAAGGGATTCTTCCTACTCACAGCATGAAATACATTCACAGCTTTTTTTAATAGAAATCCCCTCTAAAATTAATGCAGCCAATAACAAGACTTCACATCTGATTTTTTTTTTCATTCAGAGAAGTTTAAGAGCTTTACGTGCTGACAAGAGCCTCAGTTGAATAAGGACCATGTTTTTATCTCCTTTATTAATGGGGAAAAGAATCAGAGCAGCAAGAGGGAAACATTTGCAGTAACCTAAAGGAGCTGGAAACCTATGCCTTATTGCCCTGCAGTTGAACTTAGCCACTCTGTAAAGGTTTACCCACCGTAACTTGCCCGACAATAAAGCAAGCCAGTGAAACGGAACAAATCATTGTGGAGTCAGCTTCCCGACTCCTCTTGCTGACGTTCTGCTGGAGGGAAGCAATACGTTTACTGTACGCCAATTTTAGAGAGAATAAACTGTAACAGACAAATGATACCCTTTCTCTAAAGCAGATTAATTTTAAAATGTCTTCGCATTAAGAACAGAAATTCTTCTAATTGAAATTGAACAAAGAACATCAGTGAACAAACCTGAGAGAGGAAGCCTCTCAGGAATTAGTGGCTTGCTACTAATCCTTTCAACACTACTGTTTTTGTCTGTATTCCTCCCAAAATAAGGTGGGGCAATAGAGGTATTAAGTATTTTGCACAGGCAAGTATTAACACAAATGGTAACCAACTCGGCTAACTGACACCTCAGCTTGCATTCTACTTAGAAAAAACAAAAGGGATCTAGTTTTTGAAGCAGTTTAGGAAAAAACCACCACCACCACCACCCCTCTTTGAAATCTTTTATCTGTATCTGCCCGCTGATCTTGATCACCCCATTTAAAGCAGGGTTGCCCGCACATCGGCACACAGACCACAACTGGCCTGCCAGAACCATCCCTCTCACCCACAACTTGCTGCTTCTTATTCCCTCAGACCTGCTGTGTCACCCACCACCGACTAAAATACCGCTGCCACCGCCTGACGGTGGCAGGGGAGAGGGCAGGGGACAGCAGGGACCTCCCTGCTTTCAGCCACGCGGCCTCCAGTCGCCCAGTGAGGAAGAGCTGATGACACTCTGGTCTCATCAGCAACGCGTGGCTCCTCCGTGACTTTCTGCAGCCTTAGAAGCTGGCAGCCGGCAGAGCAGGTGGACTCTGATAAGACGGAGGACTGGAAGAGGCACGTTAGTAAAAACTGCGCTATAAAAGCTTTGTGATCCCACAGGCCGACGGCTCCTCACCGTTTGGAAATTGTGTGGAGGCAAATCTTGTTAACAGAATACCAGCTCCTTCAATTAAAGCCAGGAGAATTCCTCCCATCGCAGCTGATCCAACCATGGCAACAGGTCCATCTACAAATAAAAAGCACAAAACAACACTTTTTACTTCTTTGGTGCATTACTTTGCATATTATAGCTTGCTTTCTTTAGTTATAATCTCTCCTATAAGCAGACTCAGAAGCAGTAATTTCACATCCATTAAGCCTCACTGGCATCACCAATAAAAGGATAATTACTAGGCAACTTCCCCCCTCTTCCTCAAGGAAACAAAGGGACACCGGTAATGTCTGAGACCATAATTATTGCTTTCATAAGCACAGGACAAAAGTTTCAGATTATCTTTCAGTTTCCCTGAGAAAGTAAATTCCAATTTGGGTATCACAGACTGCTGCTTCCCCGTAACGATGAGTACTGCACACTTAGGAGTTTTTCAATTAACATCCTCCCCAGCGCTGTTTCTTACTTCTGGCAGCTAATATGGCTCCAGTCAGGGCTCCGCTTGTGATGGAATTCCACGGATCTTCTTTCCCTCTCATTCTGACCATACTGCAGTCAATCATGGAGAAGAGCCCTCCCCAGACAGCAAAGCTACCTGGTTAAAAAATAAACAAAGACCAGTTTAGAGAAAGCAGCCAAGTCAGCCACGCCGCACCCCTACAATCAGGAGACAGAGTGTTGTGAGTGTGCTTGCTTTGAGACGTGGAAGTATATTCAAACTCGCAAAGAACCCAACACAGGTTAAAATCAGTACTGAGAAAACTTCTCAACTTGCCAGGTGACACGCATATTACACATGCACACATTTTATACATATAATCCCACTAATTTCTATTTAATGACGGGAAGCTTATCAAACAGTGATTATAATGGAAATTCTATCCCAATAAAGCCATAATAGCTCAGGAAACTTTCATGTTTTTCACTTTTTAAACGTATTTCTTCATAGAGAATGACGCAGAGTAATTTTACACCTTATCCTAATCCTGCTCCCGGCACCTCCAAAGATCGGTACTGGTCAGTGGGGTGTACAGCCCCTCTTTGTATCAAGAGACAGTGACATTTTTCAGAATGCAAATTCTGAAGTCTTTTAACAATAAAGTGTTTTATAAATGAAAAGAAACACCGATCTCCAGGCTCTTTTTGGGAAAACTACTATTTAGAATAAGTTCAGCCCTCCTTAATTTGAGGTGTCTCAATGCCTTCTACCAGTTTAATACCAGCTGAAATCCAGGAGGTGCCTCTCTCTGTGCGCAGCGTCCACGGGCTGCAGCCAGAAACCCTTTTCAGCCTCCAGCCCCCCATTTCTTTAAGCAGTTCTGCTGCAGCCGACATTTCCCTGCTCAAGACCACTCTCCCATTTTCTCCTTCTGCAACTTATTAATTCAATTTGCCCACCAGGACGGCATAACAGCACAGCGCAGTGCCTGACCACCGTGTGACCTTTAAGAGGTGACAACATCGTTTTGACTCAAGCTGCAGTTTTGTGATTTTTAGACTTTTCCGCACAAAATTCACTTCACAAAAACAACAGAAGTTTACCTAGTTGACGCCAGGGGAACAGTCTGAAATACTGCCCAGACCCACCCATCCACTTCATTGTTTCTCCAAGTTTGGTAATTTCTTTCAATAAGTCAATTTTGTTTATTTTAAAATCCTGCACACAATGCACTGGCTCCCAGGCAGCTCTGCACAGAGCTGGTTAAAATATCACAGAATCATGGAATGGTCAGAGCTGGAAGGGACCTTAAAGCCCATCTAGTCCCACCCCCCTGCCATGGGCAGGGACACCTCCCACCAGACCAGGTTGCTCCAAGCCCCGTCCAACCTGGCCTTGAACACCTCCAGGGATGGGGCAGCCACAGCTTCTCTCGGCAACCTGGGCCAGGGTCTCACCACCCTCACAGTCAACAATTTCTTCCTAAGATCTCATCCAAATCTCCCCTCCTCCAGTTTAAAACTGTTTCCCCTCATCCTGTGGCTCCACTCCCTGATCCAGAGTCCCTCTCCAGCTTTCCTGGAGCCCCTTTAGGGACTGGAAGGGGCTCCAAGGTCTCCCCGGAGCCTTCCCTTCTCCAGGCTGAACAGCCCCAACTCTCTCCGCCTGTCCTCACAGCAGAGGGGCTCCGGCCCTTGGATCATCTTTGTGGCCTCCTCTGGACACACTCCAACAGATCCATGTCCTTCTGCTGTTGGGGGGTCCAGAGCTGGACACAGTATTCCAGGTGGGGTCTCACCAGCGCGGAGCAGAGGGGCAGAATCCCCTCCCTCGCCCTGCTGCCCACGCTGCTGGGGATGCAGCCCAGGATGCGGGGGGCTTTCTGGGCTGCCAGCGCACATTGCTGGGTCATGTTGGGCTTCTCACCCACCAACACCCCCAAGTCCCACTCCTCAGGGCTGCTCTCCATCCATTCTCCACCCAGCCTGGATTTGTGCTTGGGATTGCCCCGACTCACATGCAGAACCTTGCACTTGGCCTTGTTGAACTTCACGAGGTTGGCACAGGCCCACCTCTCCAGCCTGTCCAGGTCCCTCTGGATGGCATCCCTTCCCTCCAGTGTGTCCACTGCTCCACACAGCTTGGTGCCATTGGCAAACTTGCTAAGGGTGCACTCAGTCCCACTGTCCATTGACCCTGGCTTATCACACCATGAACACAAGCATGTTTCCTCCACACTGAAACTAATCCTGGATGCATCAGACCCATATTTACTCATTGCTTGGACTAACGAACCCCGCTGAAGCACAGCTGGCCCACAGCTCAGGTGTCACTGCACTTGTACCACGTTATATTCCCAAACTGGGTTATCTACCATCAGTCAAACTGACTGCAACAACAATACAAAATTAATTACCTCCCAGTTGTGGAGCTCTTGTTTTAATTGCTGTCAAACTTCCCCGCAGCCGGTGGTTTACACCCTACAATAAAAGAGAAATGACAGTTAAAATAAAAGCATGAAGTCTCACAGCCAATCTGACTGTATACAGCAAAAACTTGCCACAGGCCTGACATATTTCTAAGCACCCTCTAGAGCTGTGATCAGGAGCTGACAGAAACTGCATTTTACACATACTTTAGTATTTACCACTCCTTTATAATGTGCCTGTCAACTACAGAAATGAATTACAGCCATCAGGCATTAAACAATATGAGCCCAAAATTTGTTTGAGTGGCCTAGTGGGGACTGAAAGAAATATTTAAAGTAAGAATTTTAGCAAGAGAAGCATATTTATTTTTCAGGTGTACCATTTCTTTGCTCCTATCTGATGCCCGGTCACTTCAGGCAGTTTGCACACAAGACACCAGTGGATCAAAGAGCAGCATCAGGTGCAGGTAACCGCAGGGAGGAGACTCTGTCCGTGAAGAACAGGGAAATCCACCCAGATGAGAGTGCCACGGGGCTGCGTCAGAGGAAAACTGCACGCTGTTGTATTACATTTCCATCAGTGTTTTATCTGTTTTAGTACAACCACGTCAACCCTGTCGCAGATGCCCACATACCAGGAGCACTGTGCTCGGCTGGCAGGAGCAATCTCACTAGTTGTCCCAAATTTAGTCATTCCTGCTGGTCAGGTGGAATATTTAGTCCTTGTCTCGTCAGCCCAGTCTCAGTAGCTAAGAGAAGCAGCCAATTCAGCTTCTAAATGTGGTGCTGAGTCTTCTGGAGTCTAACACTAAACACGTCATCCAGGACCCCACAGAATTATGACTAGATATTTTCCTACCCTTTAAGAAGATCTAAAGAACATACACTCGAGTTTTATTTTTGATACAAGCACTTAGAAGTGTGAACAGTTTTATTTAATAAGTCTTAAGCAAAATTAAGAATGGAGCTAAGCATATAATCCTTTTCTAGTCAAGTGTCTGCAGGATCTGACTAGTTTGGAAACAGTTATTTATTTATAAAACTTACCTCAAACCGATGGCTTATTAAGTGTCACATAGTAACACCAAAAACCCCTTTTATATGAAGCGAGAGAAACGTTTTAAAGCAAATGTTCAAGTAGACATTGGATCTTATTTTATCCAATGTCTCTGCAACAGGTTTATAGTCAAAATTCTGCAGCAGAAATCCTGAAAGTGAAAACTGACTTGCATCAGCTAAACTTCAACTTGCACGTTTACGCACACTTCTGCATTTAAACAAAACCTGACTATCAAAAAAATCCAGTTCATAAAAAAATGTTAATACTTAAATAAGAGATCACTTAACAAAAATAATAGTCCCTAATATAAATCTGAAGGAGAAAAAGATTCTTCCTTTGAGTCTTTCAATTTCTTAAAAGGAAGAGAGAGGGGTGGGCCAGAAGAGGAAGAACAGCCCAGGCTTCACAGCTTTCCGTGCAGACGGAACCAAAGGCAGAAGCTCAGCCAGAGGGACATATGCCCCATCCCAAGGGAGATGTCTCTCAGCAAGGGAGGGGAGCCGGTTGCCAGCATCCCACTGCTGCCATCACGTCAACCAGGCAAAGCAGAACTTTTACCCAGAAAGATAAAGGAGCCATCTGGATCCTGAGCCGGTCACCAGATGTACCCTCCTGGTTTGGATTAATGACATGCAGGCCATTAATCAGTCCAAGTCACTGCACAAGGATTTCTTCTCCTTTACCTTCAGTTGGCCAGATTCACTGTTGATGGACAGAGAAAGCAGGACTGCACTCTGAATGCACTCTCAAATGATTTTACTTACCACTGGGGAATTTCTGAACCCCTTGATAGCTTGGAAAATGCCACCTCCTATCGCTCCCATCGTGAAAGCACCTCCGCAGTCATCTACTATCCTCCAGGGACTATAAAGAAAAATAAAGATGAAAATACTAAACTCCATCATGTTAAACCATGCAAGTAACTGTAACGGATCCACCACTCATGTACTGAGTGTAACTGGAGTGAAAATCAAGCCTGCCAGCTGGATTGTCTCACATCCAGCTTGCAGAGCAGACATCAACAACACACATGGCCGGGTAATATTACAGCAAAACAAACTCGAGGTTTGCCGAGAGTCTACCAACCCACCTCCCTAGAGTGGTAAGCAGGAAATGTACAGAAGAATTCCCTGAACTCCTCACACGAGGCAGAAAGACGTATTTCCATCATGGGAAACTTGTGCAGAATTCCAGGTCTGCCCTGCTTATGGAGAGTAAATAGCTTTAAATTTATTGTTCTCATTTTCATCTTCACCTGCAGAAAACTTAGGTGGCAAATTCAATGAGACTCAGTTCACAGCTGGCATAAAACACCACTTTCCTAACATACTCATGCTTTTCATTAGTTCTGGTTATTTAAATGAGAGACTTCAAAGTCATCTTTTGTTAACCTGAAAAGGTTTTTCCTGATGCATCCTGGATCTTTGAAGTTCATTCAAACAAAACACAGACCTAGTCAGAGGTCCAGAAGGCCACGATTCCTGCCTCCAACAACACAGCGCGTCGAGTGTTTCCAACCAGCGAGAAACAGCTTTGCAATAAAAAGAGGACCTTCCTCACAGCAAACACTTTCAATACCAGTGAGATGAGCCTTAATTTGGGGTTCAACACCCCCTTCAAGACTGTTGCCAAGCACTAGAGCCTTGTAACCCTACGCCACTAAACTGAACTCCTAAACTAGGTGAGCACTAACCTGCTATTAACCTCTGTTGCCACTGCTGGTAATTTCAAAGCATAAAATAACAAAGTTATTGTGTTTCTTTCATCTTACATCAAAATCTTACAGCAGAAGCCAAGCACTCAGGTGATTATAACTCCTGCACTGTCAATAATCAGAAAACCTACCAAAAAACAGACTACAACAACACGCAGGGTGACAAAATTGGACACTACGACAAGCTCAGTCTTCATGTTAGCAAATCACAGACACGAGCATCGATGTGCATTTCCGATTTCACTCTGAATTTCACGTTTCTGTTCATGAGGACTCCCTACAGCACCCAGCTCCTGCACGTGAGAGAGCATCGTCATTGATCCGTTTTGAATCTGCCACTTTTCTACTTCACAGAACATGCTAATGCTGTAAGGAGTGACAAACATCATCTCTTTTCCCCAGACCCCTTGATGTACTGCATATTTTGTCACGAGGGGTTTTTTTTCTTCCTGCCAAAAATTCCAAAACTTGCAGTCCCTCCTCCTACATGTTCTCCCAGGCTCCTCACTTTCATGACCTACTTCTGAATCTCTCCCTAGCTCCGCAGTGGCTTTAATGAGAGAGCGTAGCCAGCTCTGCACCCCTTCTAAATGAAGGTAAATTGCTTGTTTGCACACGTGGCATTGTTTGCTTGCTTTGCTTTTCCATCTTGGCATCGCTTGGTTGTTCCAAACGCACCAGAACCCCACCCAAATGTCACCAGTGATCTCCCCAGTTGACAGTGACATCCAGTCCCAAACCCACACTGACTCAGAAACCAGTGGAAGGAATGTACACTATCCCACCACACATCACCCTTCTTTTTTACTGCCCTGCTTGTAACACGCTTTCATCTCATATTCCTTACAAATCCCTTCTAGCTTTGACTAAATTAAATAATTTAGCCCCAATTCACATTTTATTTTCCTTCCTCTATTTCCTGCATTTAATGATCAGAAAAAGGTTACAGGCACACTGTTGTCAGAGATGCTGAGATGAAACGCAACTAAGTCTTTCTTCTCAGGGCTTTTTTTGTTTTGTTCTTCTCCACATCTTCTGTCCAGATTTTGATCTATTCTGTTATGAATAAAACATCTCATCACAACCCTCTTCCTTCGTTAGCTTGCTAACAGTGATCTTGTTAAAAGGCTTTCTGGAAATCTAAATAGATTATGTAAAGTGGTCTTCCTTTACCCACAAGGTCAAAGAATTCCAATTTACCAAATTGTGACTGTTCTTTACAGAAGCTTTGTTAATTAGACCCCAATCATGGAACGCTTTCCTAGATTTTTTCCCATCTTTAACCCTACTTCAGATGTCAAGCTCATCAGCTGTTACCTTTGGGGTTCTTAATTTTCCTTTTAAACTATCCTCCAAGCCTCTGCAGGAGCTGTTTTTAAATGAGAAAACGTCTTTGATACCAGCACAGCCATTTCGCTTGTCAGCTCCTTTGAACTCCCTGATAGATGCCGTGTGCATCTGAAAGCTGACACAAAACACCCCACAGTGCCTGGCAGTGCGTGACCTCAGTAGAGGAAAGAATCGGAAGAGAATAAAAGAGATTATTCCATTATTAATTTGGCACTTATCTACAAGCTTAATGTTACTGTTAATTGCTTTCCTGACTTTAAGGGGAGCCCTCACAGCAGGGAAATGATGTGCTCGCTGCTACATGCAAGATAAGGTCAGATTCCTACCCCTGACAGCAACTGAGATCGCTCAGAGATGAGTAGAGCAGAGGCCAGGACTTTGCTTATGCCAGGGCCTGAGGCAGCCACACACCAGCTCCACTGACCGGAGAGACGGAGGATACCCCACACCTCGGATACACACGCAGAGGGAGCTGCTGTGGCTCACAGCACTGTTTGGCTAAATAAAAAGAGGAGAGGGTGGCAGGGTCAGTGGAACGAGGAAAGCCAGCGGGCGCCACGGCAGCCCTGACTGCCTGTGAGCCAAGACCCTCGCTCAGAGGGGTGAATCGTCCCTCCGAGCTCCACGGCTGCTTGCAGCTCTCCTAACGGCTGATGAACCATGAGAGTCAGAGGCCACCACGTTTAAAATAAACAAAGCTGCCTTTTCTCAGCATGGATGGTTCAGCAGGGTGCCAGCCTGACACCAGCTCTGCTGCAGAAGCAGCAGCGCTTCATCCTCATCTTCAAACCATCGTGACATGCCAGCCTGAGCAGCCTGACCTCTGCCTGCCCGGTCAGCGGCTCCGGCCATTCCCAGCGCAGACCAGACTACACAACGATCCGTGCTTCTAACGAAGGCGACTGCGATGAAAATTACAGCCAGGTCCTAGAGTGTCACCTTCCAGCGAGGTCACATCGCTCCCACAAACGGCAGCTCCCAGGGGGCTGAAACCCCCCCACATTGCTGCGGGGGGGGGGGGAGATAACGGGGTGACCAGCAGCAAAGGGGACAAAACAGTGTGGGCCCCCGACAGACCCCCCCCAGCTCTGCAGCAGCACATTCCTATCGCATGACCCTACTGAAGGGAGCATGAGACTACTTGGAGCCCACAGCAATAAATACAATTTATTTTGTTGATGTCCCAAACTTTGTGCTGTAGAAAGGTGGAGCTGACATTGATGGAGAAACTTAAAATGTGGCAGCAACCTGCAAAGCTTTGGGAAGAGCCTCGCAAAGAGTCACAGGTCTCTGTTTGTAGAGGCTGTATACTTAACCCTGAGCGTAACCTTTCATTTTAATGTTTTATTCCTACAAATAAAACCTTTAAATTGCAACCAACGCGGCTATGAACGTTTACAAAGACACCGCTGCGACGCGATCGGTGGTAGATGCCGCCAGTGCGGCCAGGCCGGTGCGCCCCCGCCTCATGGAAGCGGAGGAAGGAGAAGGGCGGGCTCACCGGGCCCTGAGGGGACACCGAGGGGACACTGAGGG
>VFFE01007672.1:79963-109511 GCA_008921705.1 Burhinus oedicnemus | reverse complement strand
TACTTGGAGCCCACAGCAATAAATACAATTTATTTTGTTGATGTCCCAAACTTTGTGCTGTAGAAAGGTGGAGCTGACATTGATGGAGAAACTTAAAATGTGGCAGCAACCTGCAAAGCTTTGGGAAGAGCCTCGCAAAGAGTCACAGGTCTCTGTTTGTAGAGGCTGTATACTTAACCCTGAGCGTAACCTTTCATTTTAATGTTTTATTCCTACAAATAAAACCTTTAAATTGCAACCAACGCGGCTATGAACGTTTACAAAGACACCGCTGCGACGCGATCGGTGGTAGATGCCGCCAGTGCGGCCAGGCCGGTGCGCCCCCGCCTCATGGAAGCGGAGGAAGGAGAAGGGCGGGCTCACCGGGCCCTGAGGGGACACCGAGGGGACACTGAGGGGACGAAGCGCCCCCGACCCGGGAGCGTCTGCCCGGGGGCTGCGGCCTTCGGAGGCCCAGGCGCGGGGCAGGCCGCAGGGCCTAACCGCCAGGCCGGTACCTCCCCCCCTTCAGGGAGGCTCCACCGGGCTCGGTACCGGCGGGGCTTTGCCCACCCAGGCCCCCAGCCACGGGGCAGCCCCTCAGCCGGCGCGGCCCGGCCTCCTCCGCCGCCGCCTCTCCCTCAGAGGGGCCCGGCCAAGGTCACACCCACCCCACACACACGCCGGGGAGCGCCCGCCCCGCTCTCTCCCCGCTCCCTCCTCCCTTGTTCCCCCCTCCGGTACCGGTACCCCCCTCCCCGTGCCCCGGGAGCCCGCCGGGCCCCACGGCCGCCCCTCACCAGGGCTCACGCGCGTACTCCTCCATCTTGTCAGGCGCCACCGCCCTCGCCCGCCTGCCCGCCGCGCGATTGGCTCATCGCCCCCGCGCCGGCCAATGGAGGCGGAGGGCGGGACTAAGGAGGTCCGCGGAGGTGACTGCGCATGCGCCGTGGCCCCCTTCGCCCCCCGCCCCGCCCAGGGCTGAGTGGAGATGGCGGCGCTTTAACGGGGCCTCCGGGCCTGCGCCCCGCCGTGAGGCTGCCCTGGGGAGGGCCCGCTCCGTCCGCCGGGCCCACCGGCCCAGCTTGTGCCGTCCTCGGGCACCAGCCATCAGTGTGTGTCCCCGGGGAAGGGGAGAGGACGCGTAGATGGGGGTGCCCCCGCAGGGCTCTCCGAGGCTGGCTACGGAGAGACTCTGATGGAGGAAAAGAGCCTCCAGGAAAGCTGGGGAGGGACTCAGGATCGGGGAGTGGAGCCACAGGACGAGGGGAAACGGTTTTACACTGAAAGAGGGGAGATTTAGATTAGATATTAGGAAGAAATGGTTGACTGTGAGGGTGGTGAGACACTGGCCCAGGTTGCCCAGAGAAGCCGTGGCTGCCCCATCCCTGGAGGAGTTCGAGGCCAGGTTGGACGGGGCTTGGAGCAACCTGGTCTGGTGGGAGGTGTCCCTGCCCATGGCAGGGGGGTGGGACTGGATGGTCTTTAAGGCCCCTTCCAGCTCTAACCATTTTATGATTCTGTATATCTAATGTCTCTGTTAGTGCTAGGCCCATATCACGGCACTCTTGACAACAGCCTGAAACACAAAGCAGCTTTTACGTAGCCCTTTAATAAATTGTGCCCTCAGTGAAAGCGTGAGCAAATCCGAGGGGCAGGGGTCTGCTCTGCCGATCCGCAGACAACTGATCTGTCTGTAAATGCATCCTGACAGAAAGCGCTGTGAGCTCCCTGGAAGTGGAAGCAGAGGAGAAGCCTGGTGGCACCTGGCTGAACTGGAGGAGGAGGCCTGCCCGGTGACAGAGGGGTCAGTGCGGGGTGACATGCTCATGCTGAGGGCGTCCATCCCACCGGAGCTGCTGAGACGCTCAGGAGCAGCACTCGCCTCGCTCCTGGTGCTGCTGAAGCAGCTGGGCTGACCTTGGGGTGTCCCTGGGGCTGCTTCTGTGACATGGGCATGAGCTGGGCTTTGAGGTCCCCCTCAAGAGATGTTGCCTGCGAGAAGGCTGTTCTCCAGGGAGGCCGAGAAAGCAGAGCTGAAAACCAGAGAATTAGTCTCTGTGCTGGCAGCAAATGCCAGGGCAGCCTGCAAAGCCCTCAAAGCATTTCCCTGCATGTTTGCAAGCGCTCTAAGTTGTAAATTGCTTATTCTTTTCGCGCTCCTAATTTAACCTTACACACTGTGCTCTTTTGTAAGGGTGCTAAATCATTCAGTTGCAACAGGCGATGTGGATTGTGCGCCGAGGCACTTAATTGCTCTAATAAATCGTGGGCTGAAGCAATGGGAAGGAGCTGGAATGCTCCCCCTGCTTTAATTTGCTGGTTTTGAAGGCTTTAAAAGACTCCCTTGTGAAGGTAAGCCTTCATGGTCTGGGTGCCGCGACGGCATGTTTATCCTTAAGGCAGGATGGGAGCAGAGGGTGATGCAGTAATGGAGATTACCAGAAGGTGGTATTGTGGCTTCTGCTTTGGCCAAGGAGGGGAGATGGGAAGAGTGGAAAATCTTCAGCCTCTCCCAGCCGCCGAGCCTGGGAGCAGACCTCTCCACTCCCGTGTCCTCTGTGACTGGTCCCGCACTGGTCTGGCCCTCCTGAGGATGGTAATTTCTTGCAGTAGCCCTTGTCCTTTCCCCTAATGAGTGGCGGGTTAATTATATCAGGCTCAATGATCATTCTGGTCATCCCTTTCACAAGCTGTGGGAGAGGTTGTGAAACTCCCTGCTGAGCCCATGTGGTGTTTGAGCTGCAGTGGCCAGAGTCACCCAAGGGACCTCCAGTAGATGAGCTGGGGGCACTGGTGGCACCTGCAGGCAGGCTGCTGGAAGGTGCTCAAGGGCTTTCTGGCAGGTTCTGAATTTCCCTGCAGCCAGGAGCCAGTTACTTCCCCAATAGATAATGTCTTTTCCACACTTTTGTCACTCTCGCCTGAGCAGGTTTTTTGCGGAAGGAGGTTTTGGGTGAAGTTGCAGTTGGGTTTGGGAGCGGTTTCTCTTGCTGGCCAAGAAACCAACGTGTTCCAGAGCAGCCATGTGTCACAACCCAGCAGGGAGATGTCACCTGCTTTCTCAAGGAGCATCTTATAAAATGAGAAAAAGATCAGCGCGTTTAACCTTCCCTCCTGCAGGCTTTGAAGGACAGGGAAATAAAATAGATTAGAGGAATCTGTTCAATTTTCAGTTGTCCTTTATCAGCTAATAGGAAAAAACAAAGGAAGATGGACAGTCCTTGGTGGTGACATGAGGGATGGGGATACGGAAAGCTTTTCCAGGTCTGCTGTAGACCCTGTACATGTGCCTGGTACTTAATCTGACTCTGTCTCGGTTCCTCATCTCTAAGACGTGGTTAATCACGTTGCTGTGTTTCAAAGGAGCGTTGTGCAGAAATATTCATTAGTGCCTCCGAGGTGCTCGGTTGCTATGGCGATGGGGATCCTGATAAATGCGGAGACTGACAGAGCCTGGGTAGACATTCGGAGCTGCTGGGAGCTGCTCTGCACCAAACCGTACCGTACCATGCCACGCTGCACCACGCTCCCCTGCCTGGCACAGCTTCAAAAGGCCAACCTCAAGCCTGTGGTGGCCAGAGCCAGCTGCGGAGTGAGGCCCAAGGGTCCCCGCACACGTCCCCAGTCCCAGTTGCTGGTGGCCCATGAAAGAGCAGACATATCCAGATGTCCTCTTATTCTGGGGTGAAAACACTAGATTTTCTTTCTGGTGTTTTCTTGCGTACAGCACCAAGAACTCTGTGGAATATGGTGCAGTCAGAGCTATGCTAATATCTCCATCTAATAGAGACGTGTGACAACCAAGATAAATTGCAGTAAGACCATCCACTATAAACCATGACAAGTTTCGGGTGACCCCTGCTTCTCTCCCGGCTTTTCTACTAACGAGGGAATATTTGTCTGCAAACTTGACTCTGTGTTCCCTCTGCATAGCCAGCTCTGCAGCTCAGTGGAGACTGGCAGACTTGGGCTCCCAAATCAGGGAAGGACGTGTGATACTTCCAGGAGGCTCTGAGTTCCTCCTGGTCACATTTACAGCTTCTTATGGAACTCGGTGTCTGGTGCTTCTTGTCATAGGAGTCAAGATTCGGAAACAACAAAATAGAGAACTCATCAGGGTGTCGACAGTGATTTTATTCTGTTGAAAACAGATTTGCAGTGCATGGAACGGTCATGAAGGAAAGGCAGAGAGAGGGAAAGGGAACTCCGGGTTTTACTCACCAGTGGAAATGTTCTTGCTCTGTTTTAGCATTGCAGATTGTCCCTGGAACCAGGGGTGGCACACCCGAAAAAGCTTGGATTTTTCCCGGAAGAGGGAGACACGTAGCTATGATTCATTGCTTCCTTTTTTCCCATGCCCTCTCCAGTTGGGAACTGAGCCTCCAGTTTGTTGCTTACCTCTTACAAACCCTTGGTGACTGAGCACAGCAGGACAAGAGGGAACGGGCACAAACTGGAACCTGGGAAGTTCCATGTGAACATGAGGAGGAACTTGTCTCCTTTGAGGGTGGCAGAGCACTGGGAGAGGCTGCCCAGAGAGGTGGTGGAGTCTCCCACTCTGGAGACATTCCAAACCCACCTGGATGCCATCCTGTGCAACCTGCTCTGGGTGACCCTGCTCTGGCAGGGGGTTGGACCAGATGATCTCCAGAGGTCCCTTCCAACCCCGGGGATTCTGGGATTCTGTGTGATTCTCTCTGACTGGGCTGAGACCAGGAGAAGAAGCTGAAGGGGATGGCCATGCCCCTCCTAGTCCTTGGTGCAAGTGAGCACCAAGACGAAGGTCATGATACCAGGGAGACAGAAGTGATGGGGTGAAGTAGGATGAAATTCAATGTGGCAGTGTTTAAGGTTATGCACTTGGGAACCAAAACCAACAGTTTCTTCTATAGTCTGGAAAAAATCTCAGTCGTGCTGGTGAATCATAGGAAGGCTATGAGCAGGAGCTGGGTGCTGTGATGCTGGAGATAAATGAAATCCTAGAATGCAACAAGAATGTGCATTTCCCGTCGAGATGAGGAATGTCTGGTTTGTAACAGATGGCATTGGGAGACTCACCTGGAAGACCCTGTGCCTCTGCTCTGGGTGGGATCTGAGCCAGATGGGCAGAGAAGGTAATTAGGCTGATGAGGAAAATCTTATGAGAGCTTATTTTACAGAAGAAGACCAAAGGGCTGCTTGCTCGGACTAGCAAAGAGAGAGGCCTGGGAGCAGAGAGTAAATATTAGGAGGATGATAAAGGATGAAGAAAAAAGGATGAAGTTGGCAGCGTAACGAATGTGTTCAAAATGCTGTGCATGGGGTGAAGCTGCCTTGAAACTTGGAGAGAAGAGCCCATCTGCCTCGTCCCTCTGGGAGAACTTGCAGGAGCCAGTAAGCTTCCTTATGGATTAGATTGATGGAAAGTAGGTGCCTCCAACCAAAGCCCAGGCTTAGGGCACCGCCTGAACCAGAAGCAGGAGAGACTCAGGGATTTAGTCAGTGCAGAAGGAGGGATGTCTCTGGGGTTTGGCGAGGGGAAATGGGAATGTTGTGATGAAGAGCAGCTGCAGAAACACCCCTGCAGAGGACGGGGAATCGGCTCTGATAAAGCGACCCAGGGACGGTGCTGGGGTCAGACTTTGGAGAGCGGAGGAGCCGGTGCGGGGCTGGGCTGGCACTCGCTGCCTGCTTCCTCCCTGCTTCAAAGGCACAGGACTTTGCACGTCCTTCGTAAAGAAACCAGTCCCCACCAGCGACATAACCACCCACTGCCTCTTTCCCGAAGGGGTGCGTGCTTTGGCTAACCGCACGGATCCTGGAGAGCGGCGGGATAAAGATGAAAACTTTCACCGGGGTGGGCGCTTTATTGCCGGTTTCAGCCAAGAGCTGTCACTGTCACAGCAGAATCTCTCCCTTCCCGTAACGGAGGAGACGCCTCGTATCTTCAGAGCCACACTGACCTCTTTAGTAGCCCTCTGGCACCGCTGGGCACATGCTAGGGCTCTGCCTCCCCCACCCCCAGATCCCCAGCCTGCCAGCTTGTGCATTTTTGCCTGTTTTCTCACTAGGTTGGCCCATTGCCTTTAAAAGGCTAAATGCTCCGGACTAAATTTGGTCATGCAGCTCTGCATGGTTCCCTGGAATGTCCTCGGGTTTCAGACTCCTCTGATAGCACCATTCCCCGCCTCCCGCTGGGCTCCATTGGCTTCCCAGCACCCGAATCGCGGCTGGATCCTGTTATTGGCCAACTCTTGGACCGAGGGGTGTCCCCTCTTTATAACCACTATATCCCGGGCTGCAGCGATTGAGAGCTGCTGAGATTTAACACTTCAGCACCTGCTGCCGCTGGGGGAAGCAGCGTTGGAGCTTCGGCTTCTTTTTTTTCTCCTTCGTTGGGTACCACACACAACCGCAACCGTGTCTCGCCAGCGAGCCAAGATGTCCAAAGTGGCCAAATATCGGCGACAAGTTAGCGAAGATCCCGATATTGACAGTTTGTTGTCTACTCTGTCTCCAGAGGAGATGGAAGAGCTGGAAAAGGAGCTGGATGTGGTGGATCCAGATGGAAGCATCCCTCTGGAGCTCAGTCAGAAAAACCAAACAGAAAATTCCCCACCTGGCCCGCAAAACTGCGACACAACGCTCAATCACTGCGGAAAGGAGACCAGGAAACTTACTCGGCAGGAACACTCGATAGACGTAAGTCACATCTGCCCATGCTTGAGCTGGTTTTGGGAGAAATGGCAGGGGCATCCCTTTGAACTCCGTTGGGCTGTTTTAGGGGACGAGATGGAAAACATGAAGCCCGAGAAAGGCGTGCTGTGCTCGCTAAAGAGGAATAGGTGTCAGGTAGGGACCAGAGGAGCGAGGCAGGGAGCTGGTCCAGGCTCTCCAGGAGGGAACAGGGTATTTCATGAAATCCCGGTGGTGTTCACAAAGCCAAAACCTGTGCTGGTGTCAGGGATTTTCTCTCTGCCTCTGCTCTAACATCCCTTGGCAGGGCTGGGAGCAGAGATGGTGCTCCCAGAAGGCGGCTGGAGTGACAGCGATCCTGCAGGCTGCATTTCTTTTTCCTCCTGTTTTTTCCTTTGGAGATCTCCGGACTTTCGGTCCTTTCAGTTCCGCTTGTGCAAAAGCTTAAACAGTCTCTGGTTTTTGTGGAATAAAAAAAAGTTTGCTGCTTTGTGGAAATCACCCCGAGAAGCAGGTTTTGCCCCAAGCTGTTTGTTTCGAGTTTATTGTTTGGTTAAAATTCATTCTTTTTTTTTTTTTTTGATTTGGGTACATTTATCTCCTCCTTTGCACCTGGCAAATCCTTTAATAGCTTGCTTTGAGCTAGAAAACTTCGTGCCAGTCCTTCTCATCTTTTTGCCTTAGTGGGAGCCAATCCTGCTTCTCTGTAACATTTATTACCCTCTGCACTAAGAATATTTGGTATGTGCTTTGTGCGTGGGAGGCTGGGAAGCATTTGGTTTCCCTACTTTTTTCACGGCAGGCTGAGCCAGCAAGTGAAAGAAGGAGACTCTTCAGCTATTTATCTGGGTAGTCACGGGCAGATTTCATATCCCAGGCTGGAATCGCATCTGCTGGGACAGGACGGGGCTGGGGAGGATCAGCAGCGTAAGCGGAGCAGGGGCTAATGTGGATACTCCTCTGTTGACTGCTCTGGCTCCGGTTCCTTACCTATTCCAGCTCACCCAGCAGTACCCCGGATCTCCCAGCTGAGTAACCGAGCTCTAACTAGCCCGTGAGCACTTGGAAATAGCTGTTTATGGATGTGTACGGATTTTGTTACAGGAAGGTCCTCTCCCGACTTGGGGCCTGGGAGAAAACAGGAAGAAAAAGATGAAAATTGCAGCTATAGGAGAAAGAAAGGAAGGTTTATTTTGGAGACCTGAACAAGGGGTTAAATAGTTCCCCCCACCCCTCTCCAAGCTGGGAGTTTTCCTCTGGCTGTGAGGACGAGGCACTCGCAGCCTTCACCTTCTATATGTGGTGTTTGGCGTGGGCCGGGGGGACAGAAAGCGCCGTGCCCCACGCCACGAGAGCACTGGGTTTATTTTCCCACCAGTGGGATTGATGGAAAATTTCCCCATGGTGCAGGACAAACCTGCCTGCAAAGAGAAACGCTGTTATGTGGGACCAGTTATCCCAGTGACGCCGCAGGGGGTTGCACTGGTTTGCAGGTGATCCCAGCTCGCGGCCAGCACTGAGAGCTGACAGTGGAAAAGCTGCTTTTTCGGGTGGGGGGGGAGACACTCTTGCGTTCGGCATCAGTAGCGATGCTATTTTGGTTTTAACCATGGGAAGATGAGGAACCGACTGGGAATTGGGATTGGGAAGTGTCCGTGATGAGGAGGAAGGGAGGAAACTTGTGGGTTTTTGGAAAAAGAGAGCTGGGAAATTGTCTGGTTAAACACTACGGGATTTGGAAGGTGCCCGTGAGTGTTTGTGTGTCTGTGCGCTGCGGGAGAGGACTCGGGATGGCAGCAAGGGATGGCACGGGGAGGGAGAGGGTGTACAGCTCCGGAGGTCCTGAGAAAAGCGCTCCTTGTGCTCTCCTTTGAACTTCGGTAGCTTCGGGCCATGGAAGACAAAGCAAGTTGGCTGCCGGTCAAATTTGTCAGTGAAACTGGCCCAGTTAGATTGCATTGCAGTAACTGGATATGGCAGAACTGGCTTTCTTCTTCTATTTCAATCCCTGGAGGCCAAGAAAAAAAAAGTATCCTCTGCCCCGTCCTCCTTGGCATTGTTAGGACCTGGGATTAGCACCTAGAAAATGCCAGCTCGCCGCGCTGGCAGGTCAGCCCATGCCACTGGTGGAGCAGGGCCTTTGCTCCACCATGGGGCGTGAGGATGGGACGGGACGGGATGGGACGGGACAGGGTAGGACAGGATGGGACGGGACTGGGATGGGACAGGACGGGATGGAATGGGATGGGATCATTGGACCACAGAAGCAATCACAGAAACCAGCCCAGGAAGCCGATGGTTCCCTCTGTCTGAGGAGCTGCGGGGCTGTGTTTTGCTGCAGGATGGAGTGAGAACACGGAGCCATCCGGAGTATCCCAGGCGGCTCCCGAGCTCTCACCCAGCTGCTCAGAGCACCGAGGCCTCCGGTGACAAATCCCTCTCTCCTATCAGTGGATTTCGTGTTGCAGCAGGCAGCAAAGCACTTGTGCCTGCCAACACGGGCGCTGTGGCTGCACACCCGCGGGGGATGGCATCACCCCATCCACGTCCATCCCTGCCCCTCTCCCTTGACGGCTCCCGGCATTGTGCACCGCAAACCCACGCAGCACCCGGCACCCCTCGTTAAATGCGTCGAGCAAAACCTTTGCAAGCGAGAAGCAAACTCGTCAGCGCGGAAGGGAAGCGCGGGCACGAGGGCAAGGAAGGAATGGGACGTCCTTCCAGCGGGACTGGCCGTCTGGACATCTGGAAGATGTTATCCTGCATCTGTGGTGTCTCTTCAGTAGGGAGGGACAGGAGGTTAGATTCTTGTCCTTGAACTACAGAGAGTTTATAGGTCCGTCGTTGCCTTGCACGGAAGCACTGGGAATAAGAAATATTAGGGAGTTCCCAGTCCAGCTCCGCAGTGGCAGCTTGGGCTGTGTCGTTATTGCTAAAAGTCGTTTTACAAAGCTGGGAGGTGGCTGGGTCGCAGCCCCCGCCGTGCAACGGCCGCTCCGGCTCCCCGCAGCCTGCCGCCACCGGGGCCGGCACCACGCTCAGCCAAGCGGCTGCACTCCTGTCTCCCCACCGATTTTTCCACCTCCCTTCCTGTTCTTCCCTCCCTCCTTTGCCCCTTCTTTGTGCAGCAGCTGGTGGGACATTGGCTGTTAGCTGGGATGGGCAGGAATTTCTCCAAAGTGCAAAATAAGGTATTTTAAAGGGAAAGGTTGCGTTTCTGCCACCTCACAGTTCTTCTTGCAGCCATTGCAGTGTTCTCGGACTGGCTCCAGGCACCCCATTCCCTTCTAAATATTGGAAGGAGTGGGTATGTTTAGAAATATTGTAACTACATAATAGCGCGTCTTCTTAGTGATGAAAAGGGCAAACTTGGGTAACTAGGAAGCAGTTTATAAACAGCCCAAAATAGACGTGAGCTTTGCCCTAAATTCTCCGCACTGGGGAGCCAAATTCACATCTTGGTGATGCATTGATTAATTAATCTTCATTTGGTATTGCCAGCGAGTGAAAGTATACCCCAGTTCACCAGCGGGGCTTGGGACGGCGCCTCTCTCCGGATGCGCTCATCCAGGCCTTCTTGTGGGTCCGGGTATCACGGGAGCCAAAGTTGAACTAATATTCACGGGTAGATGAATGAAGAGATGATTTCTGATAGCTCGTGGCTCTTTGCTGTAGCAGGCGAAGACATAATGAGAGAGAAATTCAGGGTAGAAACATGCTGTAAAGTTGAAGCAGGGGCATTAACCGAAGGATGATTTACCTGGGGGCGCAGCTATCACTTGGGATCTTTGTATCATGCCTGGGATTTCTCTTCAGAAGGGGACAAGCCGTCTGCGCCAGGGGACAGGGCTCAGGTGTCTCTGCGGGATGGGTTTCTCTGGCAGCTGAAGCTGTACGAGGAGATGGGTTTTGTGAGAGCTAGTCTGCTTTTGTCCCGTTCTTCCGCTGCTGTTGGTGACATCTTGTTTAAAAAGCATGTATCCATGCATATAGCATCGCGGAGATACCCCCGTCTTTCCCGTTGGCGTTCGGTCACTTCTAAACCCCCCTCAGGGATACTTTTGCCTTGAGGGACTTGGCTGAGAAGAGCTATCCCGTGGGAAGGACCACCGCTCCATGTGTACCACGTGTGCCGTGGGGCCAGGTGGTTTGGTGGACGAGTGCTCCTCAGCAGTTGCCGTATCCACAGCAGGAGGTTTTACTTTTCAAAGCACGCCACAAAATCCACCTGCTCCTGTTCTTGGCTCTCCATGGATTCCCACCCAGCCTCACCGCAGGGCCCCGCTGGCTCCAAAACACATGGTGGCAGAGACAGCCCTTCCTTGTGCTCTCCTTCTCCAGCACCACCACCTTCCCTGGGAATGGATGGAGCCTCCTTCCCTCAACTTCGCCTGTAAGGGGAGGACACCTGGATGTCCCAGTCCCATCAGACCCCCCAGTCCTGCCTCCCAACGGGGCTGCGCCGATTTTGTGCTGCTTCAAGCAGGGATGGCTGGGAGAATGCGGGGAAATTGCATGCGGGGGCTTTATCCTACTGATGGAGGGGATTCATTCCAGGGCCACAAAACCACTTTTTAGCAACACATGGTGGATTTCTCTTTCCACGTAAGCCTAGGGAGCAGCTCCTTGGAGGAGAAGGCTCTGAATAGGAGACGTTGGATGCCAGGGCAGATGTGCACAGCCAGGGCCCTGTGTTTTTTGTCTCCTGAAGGCTGAACACCCTGTGGGAAACAGGAGAAGTTGAGGTGGCTCAGGCAAGCGTCTTCCAACACCCTTCCCCTTCCTCTCGGATGTCCCACTCCCCACACAGGCAGGACACCATCCTGTTCCAGGTCCAGGCATCCTTATCCCTGCAGGCTGCTTTGCTTGGCCCAGAGCTCCTGGGGACATCCTCGTGTCCCCAAGCATCCTTTGCTGTAGGCTGCACACAGCTGACAGCGAGTGGTGGGACACAGCATTCCTCACGGCCGGGTTTTGATACGGAGGGAAAAGCAGCGACCTTGGAGGGTGTTTACTTCATCCAAATGCAGCGTATTTGAAGGATGCTGATGCCGGAGGGCATCAGCTCCTATTGCCGTGGACAAGGATTACGAAACTCCTTGGGAAGGTCTTGTAAAGAGTCCTGCCTTCCACACCCTTTCCAGCTTACTGGGGTGTGTGGTGTGGGCTTGGCGCTCGCTGCTGGGTGGTGTCTAATGCAGTTACTGGTGGCTGTATGTGGAGGGCGATAGCATGAAAAGTGAAGATCCCTACTAACAAGCCCTTCTTCAACATCACGGAAAAACAAGTTAGTATTTAAATGTCTCATTAATGCTCAAAGCTTGTCATCTTTTCCTGAAGATATCTGGAGGGAAAACAAGCTCCGCATTTCCATAGCTGGGACAGACTTGAGGGAAATGGCAAACGAGGGAAAAGAAGTGCTTGTATCATTCTTTAAGCATCTAACCAGTCTGTGACGAACCCATGTGTATTTAAACTCTGCTGTTCTGTTTATCAGCCAATTCTGAGCCAGTTCATCATGGGTTCAAGTTGCGCCAGGCGAGGTTTAGGCTGGACATTAAGAAAAAAATTTTTCATGGAGAGTTATCAACCATTGGAACGGGCTGCCCAGGGAGGTGGTGGAGTCACCATCCCTAGATGTGTTTAAAAGTCGTGTAGATGTGGTGCTTAGAGACACGGTTTAGTGTCAGACCTGGTAGAGTAGGGTCAGTGGTTGGACTCGATGATCTTAAAGGTCTTTTCCAACCTAAACGATTCTATGATTCTGTTGATATGCCAAGACTGTTCCTTCTCTCTTCCAAGAGTCTTCACCAATTCCCAGCTCTTGCCTTTCTTTTAACCGTGTCCTGGGCAGGTCTCCAGCAGTCTGGGTGACTGCTTTTCCCTCAGCAGAACACGTTGTTGTTCTGCCCAGCTCCCGGCCTCCAAAAGAGGTGTGAGGGGTGGGTGACATCCTTTCTCCTGGTGCTTCTCCAGCAGCACCTGGCTCACGCTGGGGTGGGCAGGGGATGAAGGTGTGGGTCCTTCCACCGGCACACAGAGTGGGAATGGAGCTGGCGGCTCCCTGGTCTTTGCGTTACAATAGCCAGGGGTATCCAAAATAGTCCCACGTTTTGAAAGAAACCGAAGATATTGAGTTGTTCCTATTTGGTCCTTAAAGGAGGCCCCAGCTGGTCTCTGCTTTGTGGCCTCTCCAGCCTGCTGCAGAGCAGCCCATCCAGGAGAGCCCTTTTGTCACCTTTCCATGTTCAGAAATGAAAACTGCCGTTGTCTGCGCTCGGGCGTTTCACTCTTCATTTCTGGAAACGTCCCAACCCTGTAAGGAGAAGGACGAGCATCAGGAGCGAGAGCTGTCAGCTAGCAACAGACGATAAAACAGACCTCCGAGGCGAAAAGAGAAGCAGGAACGATGCCGTGACAGATAACTGAAGGATCTGAGCCAGCAATGTGCCCTTGTGGCCAAGAAGGCCAATGGCATCCTGGGGTGCATCAAGAAGAGCGTGGCCAGCAGGTGCAGGGAGGTCATCCTCCCCCTCTGCTCTGCCCTGGTGAGGCCACATCTGGAGTGCTGTGTCCAGTGCTGGGCTCCCCAGTTCAAGAAGGACAGGGAACTGCTGGAGAGGGGACAGCAGAGGGCTGCGAAGATGCTGAGGGGGCTGGAACATCTTCCTTATGAGGAAAGGCTGAGGGACTTGGGTCTTTTTACTCTGGAGAAGAGAAGACTGAGGGGGGATCTCATTAATGCTTACAAATATCTAAAGGGTGGGCGTCAAGAGGATGGGACCAGTCTTTTCTCAGTGGTGCCCAGTGACAGGACAAGAGGGAACGGGCACAAACTGGAACGCAGGAAGTTCCACCTAAACATGAGGAGGAACTTCTTTCCTTTGAGGGTGGCAGAGCACTGGAAGAGGCTGCCCAGAGAGGTGGTGGAGTCTCCGACTCTGGAGACATTCCAAACCTGCCTGGACGCCGTCCTGTGCAACCTGCTCTGGGTGACCCTGCTCTGGCAGGGGGGTTGGACCAGATGATCTCCAGAGGTCCCTTCTAAACCCGGGGATTCTGTGATTCTGTGATGTGCGGTGCAGAGAACAGCTGAAGCAAGTGAGGTGGCAACACACCCAGGTTAGAGCTGCATTTCTGAGCAAACACTGGGAGAAGGAACCTCACGGCCGGATCGGTGGTTTTGTAACGCTGTTGGGAAACGGTGGCAGAAACCTTGTTTTACCATGAGCGGGGCGAGTGGCAGCACAAAGTGTTCCCAGCGACTCGTAGGTTGCGCCAAAGGCGCACTCTCTGTCTGGGAGATACGCCGCCCATCTAAGGGCACAAACAGGAAAAAAAGCTGAATTTCTAGTCAGTCTGAAAAAAACAAGCGTAAAAAGCTGAGTTCTATAACTGCATAAACCACAACTGGGATGCAGATAAATCCGTGGAAATGCTTGGAGTGTTTAGCTTATATGGGCCGAGCTGCCCAAGAGGTTTATTAGTTGTTTATGTTGAGCTGATAAATAGACATAGAGAGGAGGAAAAGAGCTGGGGTCCTTTATGTATCGCTTTCTTTCGCAGCGTTATGACATCATTTGCGTGCTAAAACGGTCTCAGTGACTCAGCTCCCAGCAGGACGCTGGGATTAACCGGTCGTGTCACTCAAGCCCACCCTTTGCCGTGGTGGGAACCGCAGCACGGTGGAACGAGAGGATCTCACTTGGCAGAGGAGGAGGTATCAGGGCACTTGTTTTGAAGTCATGGGGTGGACAGCAGCTACGGCGATGGACCAGCCACACCATGAAGTGACCCGAGTCCTGCTCCGTCCTGTCCTCTGCCCAAGAGCATGGTGCAAACAAGGTTGAAAACAGACAGGAACAAGAGCTGCAGATATGTGACAGGAGAGGTGACAGCCCGGGGTCACGGAGGTGTTCTGGTGGCCACAGCCCCTTGGCTTTGGGTTGAGTAGCCCAGGGCTGAGATACTTGGGTCAGGATTTACGTTGAGATCTGCCGGATGCTGCCAAGGGTTCCAAGCAGTCCTGCCTCCTGGCAGGGGGACCATGGCAGACGGTGGACATGGCCAGCTTGGGAACTGGCACCCGCGCAGCCATGAGAGCTGCCCGCAGCAGAAAGGGCGCTGCAGTTTGCTTCCTTTCAGGGAAGATCTTCAGTTTCTAAGAACTAGAGATCATGGCTCCTGGCATGGCCTGCTTTATCTCATTAAGTGCAGAGTTCTGGCTGCAGCTCCCATGTGGTGTAGGAGCCCAAGGAGCCAGTGCTCCTGTTCCTCATAAGCTATTTAAGGTTTTTGACCAGCAACCCGCCGCTCTGATTTTGGCAGGTAGGCACCTGGGGCTGGGGCTCCTCTCACCTGCTTCAAAGACCTTGATTCATCCTCCCACACTGGGTGCCCGTGGCCACCGGTGATGCCGTGGGGTGTCTGTGATGGTCCCATGGGCTGGCAGATGGGACCCATGGGTGACCTGCATCAGCAGGGGGCCTGGAGATGCTTTCCATGTAGTCCCAGGAGGCTGGAGCCAGTCCTGCTTCTCGAGTATCCAGCCCCTGTAACATAGAGGACGGGAGATAGGATCTAAGACTCGCTAGGGCTGAATTGCAGTTCTTCTCTTCCTAAAAATCAGGAATGCTCTATGTGGGCTGCCCACAGAAAGTGCGCCGGGCAGAAATCCAGCCTTGAAGTGGCCATGGTGCGAATCACCGAGGTTCACTGCCCTTTGCAACCTCTGCCGAAGAGGAGGCGATCAGAGAAAAGGTCTCATCTTGGGAATATGCAGTTCAGCCATGGCAGTGCTGGAAGAAGGGGCTGGGAATATAATGGATAGAAAAGAAAAACCCTGACTTCTAAAAACAGATTTTTGTTAGAGAAGCAAAAGTTTCCATTTGCAGAGTATCCAGCAGCTTTAAGGGCTTTCTGGAAAATGGCTGCGGGTCGCTGTGGAAGGGCTGGAGTTATTCTATTAAAGGAAACCCAGTTGAAATGTTTGTTACCAGCCTTAATTCAGCAGTGAAGGCAAAGCAAGACAAAAGTCAGGGCCAGAAGTTGTCCAGTCTCTGGAGAACAGCGCTGCATCTCAGAAGGAGGATGTTTTTAAAAACATTGGCCTGGGAAGTGCAAAGAAACAGTGATATTTGGGGTCAGAAGGGTCTGAGCAGAAGGGAAGGGGAATAACTGAGCTCCTCGTTAAAATAACAGAGTAATAGCCGAGGCGGGACAGGGCAAGAAGTTGTTTACATCGCTCTGGGCTTTAGCACATAGAGCCTGGGGGGTCATGCTAGGTCTGCGTGTGTCCCAGCGCTGGAAGCCAAGGTCCTTTCACCCTTGCTTCATGCCAAAAAAATGCAAACGTGCCAAGAGAGAAACTCTTTGCTGCCTGGGAATGGTCCTACCAGGGAGCCCGTCGGGGCCAGGGCTCTGCGGGGCATACGGGGGCTGCGAGCAGGGTATCTCACGGCACCAGCCCATGATGTTTGCTCTTTGGTGAGGACCAGGAGGGTAGGTGGGTGTCATGTAGACCTGGACTCAGCTGTCCTGGGCAAGCAGGGTCAGGAGAAGCCTCACGATCCCGCATTCTCCGGTGGTCTCTGGCAATCCAGGTTTAGCAGCTCTCAGGACTCGGCCAAGGACACAGCATTATTTCCAGGAATGTCCTTGGCTCTGAGTTGTCCCTGATTTGCTCAAAACTGGCCAAGGAACGGAGGAAAGGAGCAGCTTGGCCAACTTGTTGGGGTTTAGCTTGGCTCCAGCAACCCTCTCACATGCCTGGAGCGTAATGGCAATGGGTACCCAAATACCCAGGAACGCCAAGTGCAAAACAACCTGTTTTTGCCCACTGACCACCTCAAGGGACTTCTCTGTGCTGTGGAACAGTCTCGGGGGACAACCCTGTCTCCTGGGTGCTCTCGTGTGGCTTCTGCCCAGCCGCATTCACCCGTGGTCACACTGAGGGGTGGTGGGATGCCGGTGCCTCACTCACAGTCTCTGGCTGGGATTTGGGGTGGCTGGGCAGGACGGAGGAGACATTGGGGCTCCTTTAGAGCCCACCCAAGTAGGTAGGTGTCTCCAGAGCATGATGCAGATGCCCAAGGTTAGAGCTGTGGGTTGGGTCTCAGAGTCTCATGGTGGCTCTGGAGACCTTTGTAGGACTCGGTAGCGTGTGTAGAACAGACTGAAACCCCTTAGTCAGTGATTCCAGATTGGCTCGTTAGTTATGGATCTGTAATTATGCCTAAACCCTCTACTTCAAATAACAAAACCCAGTTTCCTTCCCTTTCCAGTTTGGTCTGGGAGCCCCCAGCTGACCGACACTTCTTGGTGAGCTGTCTGTCTGTCTCTCAGAGGTCTCCTCTCATCCCTGGGGCTTCCCCGCTTCCCTGTTATCCCACCTCCAAAAGCCACTCTGTCACTCAGGGTTTGCGTGGGACCCATGGAGCTTTGCTGGTGGGTCGCTGTTGCCTAAGCCATGCCCTGCCAAGAGACGAACTGGAAAACATCTTGTTGGCTGTGGGAGAAATTTATTATCCCAGCAGAGGCTGGGAGAAAGGGACGGTCTCTTGGCCTGGACTTTATCCCCCAGCCCTACATCTCGAGGGATTCTGGTTGGTTTGCAAGGAGCAGGGCTCTGGGTGGAAAGTCTCTGTTGGTGGGAAAAGCCACATGCCAGGCGGCCAGCACGCCGAAACAGCTCTGCCGGTGGAGTTTCTGGAGAAGAGGGGGGGCGGTGAGTCGCAAGGAGAAGACTTATGGGCTCCAGTGGGCTCCAGTGCACATGCAGAAATTACCCCAGTAATTTCTGGATTAATTAAGTTCAGCTGGTGCAGTTGTCCTTACGCACACGTCTGCATCTTGGTTTTGGCGGGCTGTGTGGTGGCGTAGGGCACTTTGGTTACAGGTGGTGGTAAACCCTCGGTGCTTGCAAGAGCGTAGACACAAGAGTTGTGCCTACAAGTGGACACGCAGCTCAACTGACTTGGCTAAATGGGTGTGATTTCCACGTGCGGGTGATTTCTGAAGGTGCTGACGCTTGCCTCTTGCTTTTCTCCATGTTTCCCCCTCAAGAGCAGGTGAGGACCGTGCCCCTCTGCTCGGGTGCATGTGAAGCCCATGTCCCCATTGCCACCCACAGCGAGCAGCAGTTGGAGCCGTCAGCCACGTTGGAGCTAAACCCGGATTTTCCAGCGGTGCTGATGGTTGGGGTGGGCCTGATCCCGGCTCAGGCTTCCCCTCTTCTGCTCTTGATGCTGTCATAGGGGGTGATGTCTCCCAGCTCGGGGATGATATCTCACAGTTGGCTTCCAGAGGCCACCAGAGCTGCAGGTGACATTAGAGATCAAGACAGCGCCAAACCTGGAGGCTGAGTTTGCTATTTCTGGAGCTGTTTTCACAGGAACTTCAGGTGCAGGTTTGGCCCTGAGATCTTTTGCTGAAAGTCCCGTTTCCTCCTGGGGGGCAGCGTGCCACGTGTCCCCAGCAGTGACCCTCACGCAGGAGCCATCCTGGACTCTTCTGTCTTCCCCCTTTCAGCCAAGCCCTCCTGGACCCCGGATAGGTCACAGCTCCCTGGAGCCAACACGGAGCTGCTCGGCAGCACGTGCCCCCCAAGGCTTCCATCCTTACATCTTGCTCTTTAGCTGAGCCGAGCACACGGCCGGCGTGGTGGGGCAGTTCCTTCAGCCTGGTAACGGGGGCCATGAGGGACCCTTCCCAGGACGTGCCTCTGCAAATAACTCCAGGCTGGTGAAAGCTGGCCCCTTCCAAAGACAAAACATTTCTTCTACCAGTGCGTTTCCATATGTCCCCTCGGCCAGGGACTGGCGTAACAGCAGCAGCCGGGGCACAAAGTGCCCCTTCCCTCCAGCTTGGGGACAGATTTGCGAGTCCCTGGGTAACCCATCCTCTCCTCTCTTCTCCAGCGTCTTCCCCTTTCGCTTAGAAACCTGCTGGTGGCCACAGCGGGGTGACCAGCTCTCGTTCCCCGTGCTGAGCAAACAGCCAGATCCATACCTACCACCCCAGCAGCGATTTTCGACCCCAAAACGAGCTGTGGGGCTTTCAGGGCAGGAGACAAGAACCTCGCTCCACCGTCACATCCCCACCACCCGCAGCAGATCTCGGCAGCCCGTCTGCTCCGCTCCCACCCATCCCGGGCTCGGCCGGCTGCTCCAGCCCCAACCCCAGCCCTTGCTCAGCATCGGGAGCGGTGCTGCGGACGCTCAGATTCCAGGCAAGAAGTTCCCAGTCTCCTTTGCCTTTTAAGGAAACATCTGAGTGGGTTTGAGGGTTACAAATGCTAACAAGCAATGGCAATGCTCATTTTAGTCTATTTAGAGGAAACGGGAAGGCATTTCAGTTCATCAAAACACTGGTGATTAATCAGCCAAGTACCAGGCTGTTTTCATTAGGCTTATTTTTAAAGGTCTGACACGCTGTGTAAAAATATTCCCCTAATAATCGTGCTCGCAGCGGAGGGAATGGCACAGGAGGGGGTGCAGCGGCGCTGGTTTCTAGGTACCCAAGGTAAATATGTCAGCGCGGCGGAGAGGAGCGAGCAGGCAGGACTCAAGATGGCAACGGAGAGGGGACAGGGCTGGCGCTGGCCGCTGCAGATGGAGACAGCCTGGCTGGTGGCCTGGGCTGCAGGAGAAGGTGCGCTGGTGGCTGCGGGGACAGCCCAGGGTTTCGAGACCAGGGCAAGGAGGATGCATTTCTCTCTCCTCTTCTGCATCATCCTGCCGCGCGGGTCCTCTGCACGAGCAACACGCTTCATTTCCAGCCCGGAGGTGAGGAATTCTGCACCGTCACCAGTGAGCAGAGCTCGGGCTGGTGTCACCACCGGGGGCTGGCACCGAGCGCACCGAGAGCCCAGGGATGGGTGCGAAGGCAGGAGGGGATGAAGGCACGCTCGCTCCTGGGCACAGATGTGGCCTTGGGCAGGGCCAAGAGCAGCTTCTGAACTGGCTTTAGAGATGTCCCCAGTCTCCACCAAGGGACGGAGAGTCTCGTGCAGGCAGTGGCAGATGGCTAAGAGTGACCCTTGGGTTTAGAAACGCAGATCTGATTTCTTGCCTGGAATTTTTTGCTCCCGATTCCTCCCCTTCTGCTGCTGCTGATGGAGCCGGGCGCGTGCAGAGGGCCTTTCCCAGCAGGGACAGGGGTGCCAGGATCAAGCCACCTCTGCATTGAGTGAATCAGCTTGAACATCTCTTACCCCTTGCTACCAGCCAGCACTTTCTGCAGTAACGTGCAGCTCTTGGACAGGATCCTTCCAGCGTATCCCAGATTTGCTGGACGCGCGTGATCCTGCAGTTACGGTGGCAGCAACACCCGCGGCCGGTCACTGCACGTCCCTCCCCTTCCATTTTTTCCCTTGCCCGGGGGGCACAGCTGGGTCCTCTTTCCCCCAGCTCCTTTCCCACGTCCTGCTCTCTGGCTCTAGTTCCCTCCTTCCCGAAGACCTGCCCTACGCCACAGCACCTGGACATGCGGCAACGCATTTGTGGATGGACGCTTTAATGAGAACAGCACTAACGATGCGATAATGAGACATTCCCAGCAGCTTTACTAAGCAGGGATTTGCTATGCATCTTGTTTTGCTCTAGTTTCATCTTGCTTGGAGAAATCCATTGCCTTCTCTGAGCATAGGAGATGTTACAGGTCCTTCTCTCCAGGGTTTTCCTCCCTTTCTCCAAGATCTGCTCATTCCTGGCCAAAGCCTTTGCTCTGGTTGGTCTTGGGTGGCCCAGGGGAGGCTCAGGGCTGCCCGCTGTCAAGTTGTGTGAGCTCGAGTTGGGAAGGAGAAGGCTTTTTGGAGAACTTGGTGTGGAGATGAGGCTGCTGGCTCCGACTGGAGGAGTGCCCAGCCTGTGGACACGGAAAGACTGCAGAGCCCTGGGCAGGGGGACTGTCTCATCTCGCAGGGACTTGCAAGAGCCCTCCAACGTGGGACATCCCCAGACACCTTTGAAGGGCACCGTTGGGCATGGGTGTGGGGTGATGGAGCGAGGCAGCAGAGTCCTCATGGCCCCCATGCCTCCTGCCCAGCCTCCTGCCAGGGCAGACGTGGCTCTTCCTTCACCGAGGTGCTTCAGGATGTCACTGGGCATCGTAGAATCATAGAATTGTTTAGGTCGGAAAAGACCTTTAAGATCATCGAGTCCAACCACTGACCCTACTCTACCAGGGCTGCCACTAAACCGTGTCTCGAAGCACCACATCTACATGACTTTTAAACACATCTAGGGATGGTGACTCAGCCACCTCCCTGGGCAGCCTGTTCCAATGGTTGATAACTCTTTCCGTGAAAAAATTCTTCCTGATGTCCATCCTCGGACCATCCCAGCCCTGGGAACAGGGCTCATCTTGGTGGCTCAGTGGCCAGAGGAGATGGCATCCTCTGCTCCCCACAGCCCCCGGGACAGGAGGGTGTTGGCATCAGGGCACCTCTGGGACCCCCATCCCTGTGTCCTCGGGGTCTGCAGCAGCGAGGGGCTGTGTGGACGCATGGACAGGCTCCGTAGGGGTCTGGCATGTGCCTTTCTGTCGCCTGTTTAGGTCCGCGCAGGGGAGCCAAGAAATCTCTTAACTAAATAAACATCTCTCTCGTCCCAGATGGCATCTCTTTATACGCCAGGTACAAACAGTCCCCGCGGCTGCCCCGCTCGCAGCCGGGCCAGTTCTTTCCACAAATAAGCAGTCCCCGAGGACCAGCGGTGCCGCGCGCCGGGACGGCAGAGCCGCACTCTGCCCCGGTACGGACACCACGGGGCACTGGGCTGGGGAAGACACCGTGGCCGGGGCATCCTCTGGAGGAGGAGGCCAGCCCTGGCTGCAGAGAAGGGTGGCTGGACTCTGATTTGGGGGTTCAAGGTGAAGCCACGGTGCTGTCCCAGCCCTGGGAGGGCCCCGGGAGCTGGTAAAGGCGTTACAGCTGCATCTCCTAGAGGCATCTTTCTTCCTCCTTTTCCCGAAATCCTAAAGTCCCCCCCCGGCAAAGGTGACGTTTGCTCTGCCACCCCCTCGCCTTGGTGGCCTCTCCTCCTCCTGCAGCCAGCCAGCGTCCCTGTGGTCGAGCTGAGGACGCCCAGGTCAATCCGGCAGCTGTAGATCTAAACCTGACCCACGCGCGGCTCCCAGCAGAGCTTCAGCACGTCACCCTCTGTCATCCCCGGACAGAAACCCCACGGCACCGGCCGGCACGCAGAGCCGAGCCGCGCTGCCGAAGCGCGTTTGTCGTGTCCTGGAGCTGCTGGTGCTGGTTGTGGTCAGCAGCAGTGCCAAGGGGTGCTTGGCAAAAATACCAAAAATTACATGAAAAGGGGGGTTGGCTGTCAAGAGGCAAATGATCAAATGGCCCTAAAGCATGAAGGGAAAGAGGCAAATCCTTTGCTTGTAAGAAAATAGCCATCGAGCCTTGGGGCTGCATCCCTCTGCACGCGGGGAGGACGGAGCCGCTGCCGGAAGGTCAGCGTTGGAGAGCCACCAGCCAGACTAAGCTCCTCCTGCGTATCGAAGTCCTGCGAACACAACAGTGGCATCGCTGTAAGCATAAAAGCAGAGGCAAAAATTGCTTTTGAAGACTCCGTATTCAAAGCGGCAGACGAAACAAAAGCAATGCTTGCCGGCCCACTAAGGAACGAGCGGGCGTCTTGGCTGGATTGGAGATAAAAGAAGGAACTCGGGAGGTCCAGGGCACTGCTGCATGAGTTCTTGGCACAGAGGGACGGGGAGATCCCAGGAGCAGCGGCATTGCTTTGCCAACCCACACAACAAAATCTGCATCCTTCCCCGAGACAACCTGTCCTGGTTTGAGCGACACAGGACTAATTTCTCTTCTAATGCTTGGGAGAACTGCACTTTTAGAAGACTCCAGTGTCTGAATTTGTGACAATATTTGCTTTACAGCCAGGCATGGTGTGCAGGTTTCAAGGTTTTGGTGTTTTTGAGCTCACCAGGTGCAGGGATGAGGAGGAGCGAGATCCGGGCACTTGACCCAAGCTGGCCAACAGGGCTATCTCAGACCATGAACGGCACATTCCATAGAAATTAAAGTTTGCTGCGAATCTCTCTCTCCCTTGATGGCTGCCATCCTGAGAACTTCTTTGCCCCAGTGCCGGAACCCTGAGCCCTTCCCTTCCCCCCAAAGCCGTAGCACTCGCAGTGTCCCACATTTGCTGTCCCCTCCTGGGAGTGCACGGCTTCCTACGGATATAATTGGCTGAGTATAATCCTTGTACATTTTATATTGGTACTGGGATCAATATTGGTTCTTTAGTGTTATTAATGTTACTTATCTAGTCTTATTCTATTAAATCTGTTTATATTTCAACCCCTGGGTTTCCTTGTTTTTTCCCAATTCCCCTTCACGGATGGGGAGGGGTCACTGGCTGAGACAATAATGGTCTAAATGACAATAAATTGTTGTGGGTTCCTCAAACCATAACCCAACCCCAGGTAAGCTCTTCCCTCCTATGATGCCCTTGGACACGGCAGGAAGATGTGCTGGGAAAACATGGCGCATTACAAAGCAGTAAACACCGTGTCCCCGTTTCCTTGGTTGTCTGCAGGGAGCTAAAAAATACAAACTTAGGTTAAAAGGAGGCCCGATTCAGTAAGCCCAGGGTTGGGTGTGACTGCAGTGTCACCTGTGTCACCGCCTGTGGACGCTCCCCTGCTTGCACACGCGTCCAGGCCAGCAGGGGAAGAGCATTGGGCTCTGGATTGGGCAAACCATAGAATCATAGAATTATTTAGGTCGGAAAAGACCTTTAAGATCATCTAGTCCAACCATTGACCCTACTCTACCAGGGCTGCCACTAAACCATGTCTCCAAGCACCACATCTACAGGACTTTTAAACACATCTAGGGATGGTGACTCAACCACCTCCCTGGGCAGCATGTTCCAATGGTTGATAACTCTTCCCGTGAAAAAATTCTTCCTGATGTCCAGCCTAAACCTCCCCTGGCGCAACTTGAACCCGTTTCCTCTTGTCCTGTCACTTGTTACTTGGGAGAAGAGACCAGCGCCCATCTCACTACAACCTCCTTTCAGGGAGCTGTAGAGAGCATCCAGCTGGAAACCATTTAGGAAAGCTGGGAAAGCACCTGGGCATCCCTGCTTGAAAAGGCGATTAAAAAGAGGATAACGCTTAGGAGGTATGACAGGAAGGGGTCCAACAGCGCAGTCGGCCAAGGGAGATGCGTCCTGCCGCTTGTTAGGTCTGCAGGCTCTGCCTACATTCGGGGCACTGGGACGCGGAGCCCTGCCCTGGACCCACGACCTCGGCTGGGTTAAACTTTCCTCTTCCAAAGCACAACTGGGGCTGCAGCGTGAACACGCAGTGGTGAATCGGGCCGGGGAGATGGAGGAGGCTCTGGGATGTATTCAGAGCTAAACCGCCATAGAGTCATAGAATCACCCAGGTTGGAAGTGACCTTTAAGATCACCAAGTCCAACCATGAACCTGACACTGCCAAACCCACCACTAACCCATGTCCCTCAGCACCACGTCTGCCCGGCTTTGAAATACCTCCGGGGATGGTGATTCCACCACTTCCCTGGGCAGCCTGTGCCAATGTTTGATAACCCTTTTGGCGAAGACATTTTTCCTAATATCCAATCTAAACCTCCCCTGGCGCAACTTGTGTCTTGATTTGGAGCAGGTCGCTTACCTCCCTGAAGAGTCCTGGCCGCAGGTCTGTCCCCTGCCACGGCACAGACCAGCACTAGTTGTCCTCGTGCTCCCCCACGGCACCTTCCCGCTGCCTCCTGGAGACCCTGCACGATGATCTCACCAGGTTTCTCTCAGAAATGCCTGTTTCAGGGCAGCTCATCCCTCATAGATGTAGTCTAAGACTTTCCCGAGACCTTCCTGCATCCTCCTGTGCATCTTCCCCGGCTGCGGTGCTGCCCCGAGGGGCCCCGTGGCTGCTCCGGTGTGACAGAGGTGCAGAGTTGGTGACGATGACGCTGGGGTGGCGAGTCTGGAGGTCGGAGGCATCTGTCCTTGTAACGCTTTGGTGTTTTTCTCTTGGTAGGAGAGCAGATTGAGCGAGAAGAATAAGGGAGCCAAGAATGAAGAAGAAAAGGGAAAGGAAGCTCATTCCAAAGACGTGGCCCGGAAACAAGAAGCGAAAGTGGGGAAAGACTCTAAAAAGGAAGAAAGCGTTCAGAAAACAGACCCGAAAGTTAAAGCTGAGGCTGAGACCAAGACCAAAGAGGAGAAGGCTATCAACAACAAGGTCAAGGCCATGGAGAAAAAGCTGATGGGGAAGGACAAAAAGGAGGAAGAGAAGGGCTCAGCGTTAAAGAAGGATGCAGGGAAGGACAAAAAGGAAGAAGAAAAGGGCTCATTGTTAAAGAAGGATGCAGGGAAGGATAAAAAGGAAGAAGAGAAGGGCTCAGCAGCAAAGAAGGAGGCAGGGAAGGACAAAAAGGAAGAAGAAAAGGGTTCTGCATTGAAGAAGGGCACAGGGAGAGACAAAAAGGAGGAAGAGAAGAGTTCAGGATTAAAGAAAGAGGCAGAAAAAGACACAAAGGGAGAAGATAAGAAAGAAAAAGATAAAAAAGAAGAGGAAAAGAGTTCAGCTTTGAAAAAATCAAAGGCAGACGAGAAGGAGAAATCCCAGCCAGAGGCAAAAAAGGCAGCGGAGGAGAAACAGGAGGCCAAGGCAGCAGCCGAGAGCAGCCCCTCCAAGCCCACCACCGGGAGCTCCCCGGATCAGGCCAAGGATGACGAAGCCTCCAGCATTTTTGATGAGCTCATCGAGAAGGTGAAGAACAACGACGCCGAGGTCACGGAAGTGAACGTGAACAACTCGGACTGCATCAACAACGAGACCCTGGTGCGCTTCACCGAGGCCCTGGAGTTCAACACCGTGGTCAAGCTGTTCGCCTTGGCCAACACCCGTGCCGACGACCACGTGGCCTTCGCCATCGCCATCATGCTGAAGTCCAACAAGGTGCTGACAAGCATCAACCTGGACTCCAACCACATCACGGGCAAGGGCATCCTGGCTATTTTCCGAGCGCTGCTGCAGAACAACACGCTGACGGAGCTGCGTTTCCACAACCAGCGGCACATCTGCGGGGGGAAGACGGAGATGGAGATCGCCAAGCTCCTGAAGGAAAACACCACGCTCCTGAAGCTGGGCTATCACTTCGAGCTGGCCGGACCACGCATGACAGTCACCAACCTGCTGAGCCGAAACATGGACAAACAGAGGCAGAAACGCCTCCAGGAGCAGAAACTGGCACAGGAGCGTGGGGAGAAGAAAGACCTCCTGGAGGTGCCCAAGCCCGGAGCCCTGCCGAAGGGTTCCCCCAAGCCATCCCCGCAGCCGTCCCCCAAGGCTTCCCCCAAAAGCTCTCCCAAGAAAGGGGGAGCACCCGCCGCACCGCCCCCGCCTCCTCCTCCGCTCGCCCCACCGCTGATCAATGAGAACCTGAGGAACTCGCTCTCGCCGGCCACGCAGAGGAAGTTGGGAGACCGGGCGCTGCCGGTCCAGGAGAAGAACTCTCGGGACCAGCTCCTGGCGGCCATCCGCTCCAGCAACCTCAAACAGCTCAAGAAGGCAAGTGCAGGGCCGTGGTGGGGTCCTCCCATGGGGTTGGTCTTTGGGATGAGATCTGAGGCCATGTCTGTTGTCACTCGGGTAGAGGAGAGGTGAGGACTGTCCTTCTCCGGTGCAGGGTATGGAGATGGGCGTCCGTGGTCCCATCCCCTGCGCAGAGCATGTGGCAGGGGCAGATCCATCCCTTTGCCGAGCACGTGGGGTGGGCAGATCCATCCTTTTGCACCATCCCTTCCAGAGCAGGTGGGGTCAGCAGATCCATCCCCTGGCAGAACATCCAACGGGAGAAGATCCATCCCTTGGCAGGGCCTCTGGGATGGGCAGATCCACCTCATTCCAGCAGTCAGGTTTGGGACACAAGGAAGAAGCCAGCTTTAACCTGTAACCCCAGAAGACGGAAATCCAGGACCTCCCCACGCAGAGAAGGAGCGGTGCTTAGCTGCAGCGAGGGAGGCTCACGCACACCCACAGAATCACACAGAGTCACAGAATCCCCGGGGTTGGCAGGGACCTCTGGAGATCATCTGGTCCAACCCCCTGCCAGAGCAGGGTCACCCAGAGCAGGTGGCACAGGATGGCATCCAGGCGGGTTTGGAATGTCTCCAGAGTGGGAGACTCCACCACCTCTCTGGGCAGCCTGTGCCAGTGCTCTGCCACCCTCAAAGGAAAGAAGTTCCTCCTCATGTTCAGATGGAACTTCCTGTGTTCCAGTTTGTGCCCATTCCCTCTTGTCCTGTCACTGGGCACCACTGGAAAAAGGCTGGTGCCATCCTCTTGCCACCCACCCTTTAGATATTGATAAGCATTGATGAGGTCCCCCCTCAGTCTTCTCTTCTCCAGACTAAACAGACCCAAGTCCCTCAGCCTTTCCTCATAAGGAAGATGCTCCAGTCCCCTGAGCATCTTCGTAGCCCTCTGCTGTTCCCTCTCCAGCAGTTCCCAGTCCTTCTTGAACTGGGGAGCCCAGCACTGGACACAGCACTCCAGATGTGGCCTCACCAGGGCAGAGCAGAGGGGGAGGATGACCTCCCTCGACCTGCTGGCCACGCTCTTCTTGATGCACCCCAGGATACCATTGGCCTTCTTGGCCACAAGGGCACATTGCTGGTCCATCCACGTGGTCCCGTGTCCGTGCATGCAGGCAGCGGGTCCCCGAAGGCAGCAGCTCACCGAGCTCTTGCTGCGGCGTTGGCATGGCTGAGCCCACCCGCCTTGTGGGTGTGGGGTGGCCGGAGAAGCTGCGTCTCCAACGCCGGTCCCACCACGATGCCTTGAAACATCTCACGCTCTCCAGAGGGGTTTGTGTCCCTGGCCGGGCTGCCCACGAGCGTGGGGTCAACCAGCCTGGCCAAGAGATGGCCCTGGAGCACTGACCATCCCCGGCAGCAATGGAGAGAGTGGTCCAGCTCCACCACGGAGGGTCTGCGTAGGACCCCCGGGCCGTTCCAGCGTCCCCTTTCATTGCTCCTCCCGGTAATGGGGTGTCTTCTCCTGCAGGTGGAGGTACCGAAGCTGCTGCAGTAGGGAGCGGGACGGTTTTCCCCCCGCAGCCCCCCAGGACACTGGCCTTTCTGGTGACTGCTTCCATGACAAGCCCCTTCGGGAGCCTGCAGTGACGGATGACGAGGAGCAGCGATGTCCCTGGGAGGGCCAGCGATGTCCCTGGGAGGGCCAGTGGAGGGCCAGCGCGGCCCTTGGAGGCGGGGCGGGAGGAGGACGTTGTATTTATTATTTTTCCGGTTGTGAAGCCTTCCAAGCTCTTTCTTTTGCCAGCCCCGTGTCCCACCTTGGAGACGCCGAGGATGGAGGAGAGGGTCTGCAGAGCCGGTCCTTACGGGAACACCTCAGGCTTGACACCCTCCATCCCGGCTTGCCCACAGGGCCACCGAGGTGGTCCAGCCCGGGGGCGAGCGGAGGTGCCCACCCCACCCCACGCCCCCCCCACAAGCCGTGCGTGTCAGAGGGGACAGCCGGACCATCGTCAGGGCTTGCCACCCCACGGCGGGTGGCAGGGACAGCGGTGGGGTGGTGGCTGATGGGGTGCAGGCTCCAGGTCCGGAGGAATCGGGGTGTGGAGGGGGGATCAGAGAAGGGAGCAGGGGCTGAAGCGGGGGGCACGGGGGACATTGGGGACCACCAGACCCTCCCCACCCGCCCCGGGGCACTTTATGGTCACATCCAGGAGCGTTTTTTTGATTTTTCAGCCCAGTTTAGGTGGGCTGGTGACCCACCACCCTCTTGACGCCACACCTGACCGCTCCGCCTGGCCCCGTGCGGAAACCAAATCCTCCCCGGGGACACACGGAAGGGGGGACAAGAGCAGGGGGGTGGCACGTGCCACCTCCACCCATGGGCACGGGGCCGGGTGGGGACACTCCCTGTCCCCAGGGTGGGTTTTGGGGACCAAACGGTGTGTCGTGTCCTCCCCTCCCCACCACCACCACCCCCGGCACCTTCCCGGCGTGACGCCTCCGTCGCGATGTGTACGACTGCGGCCACCGCATCGGCAATAAAGCTCACCCGACGCTTGCCCTGCCTCGGGGACGGCTGGGCGACAGGGGGACACGGGGACACGCACGGGGACATGGGGACATGGCACAGCTGGGGGGCACGGGGCTGGTGGGAAATGGGCTCGGACCCCCACAGCCCCACTGCAGGGCCACCTCAACTGGGCGTACTGGGGCCATGGGGCCACCTCAGCTGGGCGTACTGGGACCACCCCATACTGGGAACCCTGGGGCCAAGTGGCCACCGCAAACTGGGCACCCCAGGGCCATGTGGTCCCCCCCAAACTGGGCATCATGGGGCCATATGGTCAGCCCAAACTGGGCACGCTGGGGCTACCTGGACACCCCGAACTGGGCACCCTGGGGCCATGTGGCCACCCTGGACTGGGCACCCTGAGGCCACCTGGACACTCCAAACTGGGCACCCCGGACCCATGTAGCCATCCCGAACTGGGCACCCTGGGGCCGTATGGTCCCCCCCAAACTGGGCACCCTGAGGCCACCTGGCCATCGCGAACTGGGCACTGTGGAGCCATGTGGCCACCCAAAACTGGGCACCCTGGAGCCACTCAGACACCCCAAACCCCCTGGGTCACCCCCTGGGGCTTCCCCGGTGTTGGGACCACCGTGCCAGGACCGGACTTGGGGTGCGGGTGGCCCCCGGGGGGGGTTCCCCGGGGACACCCCCACACACACCAAAGTCCCGGGCCGCGAGGCCGAGCGGCGACTTGCAAAATGGGGCGAAATGCCTATATTTGGGCATTTTGCTGGAGGGCAGCGCCTCACCCCCGGCGGGCCGCCAGCACGG
>VFFE01007671.1:362603-409729 GCA_008921705.1 Burhinus oedicnemus | reverse complement strand
ATCCCGGCGAGCGGGGCTCTCTGTCTCCCGCCGCCCCCGGCCCCCGAAATCCCGCCCGGTAATATTCACCCCCTCCCGACCCACTCGTGTTTCCTTCGGGAGCCGAGAGCCCGGGCGGAGTCGCTCCTCCGACGATAACATCGAAGGAAAATAGAACAGGATAAACCAACGGCTCAGCTGGTAGGACTGGAATGCGACCTCCGGCTTTGATTGCAGTCTTAAGCCAATGCAGCAATATTTTCTTTAACCTAAAAAGGACTTAATTGTTCAGCTTAGGAGCACTCATCCCTCACCCCCTTTCCTGCTCACAAAGCCGCTGCTCGGTGACTCACTTGTTTCGTCCGATGGCGTTTCGGACTTGTTTGGTCCATCATACACCTGCTTCGAGCTCCTGCAAACTCATGCTCAGCGTTTCATTTCTTATTTTTAGTGGCCTGGCCGTGTTTTACGCTGCTCCTCTGCCTCCTGCCTTCCTCTCCCACAGGCGACGCACATGGCAGCCCGCAGCGTTGAGGGACAGTGGGGCAAAAAGTCCTGTTCTTCCCTGCCGAGCACGGCTTCTGCGGTACCGGAGAAAGCAGAGCTTTCAGCCACTCCGGTCCTGGAGCACCCACAAAGTTGTGCCCGTTTCACTAAAGGCAAATCTGCAAGGTGGAACCACTCCCCAGAGTGAGCTTTGAGGAACATCCCTTGGGTGCTGGCACAGCCCCACGTGAGACGAGATCCCGGCTGCCTGGAGGGCCTTAAGCGGGCAGGTGATGTTTCCAAAATCCCTGCAGAGACTGGGATCGCGGCCTTGTTCTGCACGGCTGGAGTTCACCTGCTCAGGCGAGGCCATCCCCAGACCGCAGGCCAGGTCTGAGGGCAGCCTTGGAGGTGAAAATCAGTGTAAAATACTATTGCCGCTTGTGCTGGTGTGTAAACAGACAAAGCACTTGGGGCTGTAGGCGTGAACGCTACCACAAATGGTTTGAAAATAAAGTTTCCTCTTCTCCTTCCCCAGCTGTGTTTACACCAGAGGGACACTGTTTGTGGAAGCTGGCAGCAGGGGATTAGCTACGCCGGAGTCCTGCCTGCGGGGACGGGGAGGGCTGGGCGCTCCTCCAGCCCTGTGCTGTCACGGCCACGCTGCCGCCCCAGCAAGGTGACAGGAACCAGCCCAGGAGAGCGAGCAGCCCTAAAAGCGGGGGCTCTGAACGGGTGCTAGGCACTGCTCGGTGAATGCAGGACACGCTGCAGGCTCATTGCTCCAGAGGGAAACGTCACCGGCATCCCTTGTCACTCCCTCCCCAGCTTTGCCATGAGAGCGGCGATGGAATTTCTGCCCCAAAGCCAAGTAGGCATTGAGAAAACAGCAGTTTTTCAGCTTGAATCCCAAGGTCATTTGGGTATGTGCACTGCAGCCGAGCCCGTGGGAAAAGCACAGGGCTTGGCTGGGGAGGGAAGTTCATCAACATGTTCTTCTTTATTAAGTACCACCTTTCAGAGGTGCCCTGACTGCATCCGTACCGTAGAGATGAAAGCACATTAGCCACAGTTAACTGGCACAAATATTCCTTACAAAATAGTGACTGGCAGGGGAAACTGTTAGCTGCCAAGCACGGTGCCAGCACTGTGCGAGGCTTTCAGGAGCCTGTGGGATGGAGCAGCACTAAACCAGGCTTATGGAAAACCAATGGGAATAAGCAGCAGGTACTTTATGCACTAAAACTTGTGATTTCTGGAGCCACCAAAAGGTGAGATTTGCCAGGCTCCCAAAGCTTTGCAAGAGCTGAATTTGGGTAAAACTCCCCTGGGTGTGCACAGAGGGTCTGGGCAGAAATAAGATGCTTGAGTGTGCAAATCAGCAACTGGGTGTGAAATTGTCCCTGGCAAGGCGAGCTCTGGCTGACATGGACTATTTCACCTCCACATCACAGGCTTTTTTAGCTGCCACTTGAAAAACGTCTATTTTTCCTGGAGAACGTCCCACAGCATCACATATTTGAGGTCTGACTTCTGGTTCAAAGCATCTGTAGCATAAATGGTCCCAGTGTGAATACACGGTGCTTTCTAATGGTCTTTTGTGGGCACAGTCTTGCTCCATGTGTCATCTACACTGGAAGGACAGAGGCCAGTTAGAGCCTTTATTTGAGATGAAAGGAAATTACAAGGTAAAAAATAGCATGCGGGTGATTTTCTGCTGAGAGAAGAGCTGTTCGCAAAGGTCAGAAAGAGGCAAATGGAGCTAAACTGGCCCCGTCGACTGGGAATGGTGCACTAAGGGTTTTTTGATGGGTTTTTTTCTGCTTAGCAAATACATGTGCACTGCAGACTCAGCTCTTTCCAGGAGTGTCAACACCAGGACCACATAGCATATTCATTGCACTCAACTGTGTTGCAGAGCCTTAGAAATAAGGCTTGGGCTGATTTTAATTGAGCTGACCCTGATCCACTTTATCCATCTTTACCACTGACTTAATCGGGTGGTTGCGACAAATGCTCTACTGTTGATATTTAATGAATGTTTTCCTACAGGGAACTCCACATCCCTGCAGCCAGGAGGCTCAAAAAGAACAAGAGTCTGTTATTTAATGGTTGATGGTGATTTCCCACCTGGAAGCCAGAGGGGCACCGACAGGGACCTCTGTTCCACCTAAACCCTTGCTCGGACATTTGTGTCAGCCCAACACTTCAGACCTCATTTGCTTTCCCTTCCATTTTGGTCAAACCTTTGAGTCACTTGTAAAGACAGACAGCCCCGTGTTGAGTCCAGCTTCGAGGAACGGCGCTTTTGAAGCAGAGAAGAAACCAAACCCTTGTGTCCCTTCAGCACAACAGACGCTCCCCAGAGCCTCGCTGTTAGGAACAGGAAGCAAACGACAGCTCAGGTGGAAAACACAGTTATGAAGAGTCCCAGTGTGATTTTGCTCACTCGGTTCACATCGCTGCCCCAAGCTGGGAGCCCCTCCTGAGCCCTGCAAGCAGGAGGAGAGGCAGTCCCAGGCATGCAGGCAGGAGGGTGCACATCTGGGCAGCTGCAGGAGCACCAGCTCTGCTGCTGCGCCAGGGCTGCTGGAGTGAGGGGGTCAGCGTACACACTAACAGGGCTGGGGGATGCAAGAGGCACCCCAGGCTGTGTTACTGCGTGTGGAAGCCACCAGAGGCTAGCAGGGATGGTAAGAGGGACAGGGACGCATCTCATGCTTGGGGTGGTCTGGCCAGTACAAGGCACCACATGAGGATGCTCTGGGGCCGTCCCTGGGGAAAGCAACTGCTCATCTGCACAGCCTGCCCATGGCTCTGGTCTCTGCTGTTGATTGTTTGTCTTTTGTGTTTTTAGGAAAATCCCAGGCAGCAAAGTAGGGGTAAAACTGATCTTGGAAGATATTCCAATGCTTATTTCCCAGGGGTTATATTAAAATTTGTTCCCTTTCTCTTGCCCCTACAGGTTAAGACCAGCTGTGTGTCAGGGTTGCTGACATCCGCAAACAACTTTCCAAAAAAATACTCAAAAGTGTGCTTATGCTGGGCTTAGATTTTCAAGAAAAAAAAGCACTTCTCTGTTTGGTTTTGGGTTTTTTTGTTAGTGGTTTGAGGTTTTTTTTTTTTAAACATATATCAACAAGTGTCACCCTACAGCCCATTGCGAGTAGCTAAGAGAGGAAAAAGTGTTTAGATTAATTATCCCAGTAAGGGATTATAAATGCTGATGTCCTGTATAACCACAACATACTGCTATACTGGTTGTTTTTGCAAGGGTGGATGCTCTCAGACCAAACATCCATTGCTTCTGCAAAATTTTTGTTTTTGAGACAAAGCCCTAACTTATCTCAGCATTTCCCATTTAACTTCGGCAGCTTCCCCGCAGGGCAGGGAAAACCTCTGCCCCAGGGTGAGCCACCGCCAGTCCCCATGCTGGAGTCACTGGTGGGAACTCAGCTGTGACCCGCTTGGTTCCTGCTGAGGATCACAGGACCCTGCGGTCAACGGGAAAGGCAAAAACCCAGCTGAAGAGCCACCCTGCTCCCCAAAGGGACTTCATTTCCCCTCTGCTCTCAAAGGAGCTGGAAGCAGACCCAGCACTGGCCTCCAAAAGCAGAAGTAGGTCCTGCAGCGTCCCAGGCAGACGTTCCCCCAACTCTCAGCCAGCAGGAAGTGGGTGACGGGCTTTTCCTAAGGATGTTCACGCAACTTCAGTCCCAAGAGCATTAGGGCAAGCACAAGGTGCCACCGAGCAGCTCCTTGGAGGGCTGATGGCTACCTAGGTACACCCAAGAGCTGCCACTGGCAGACCTCGCTGGGGGCTCCTGCCTGGCACTGCTCCCGAGGAAGCCACATCCCTCACACCGCTAAATGCGCTACCAGCCCGAAAACAGAAGGACCTATTAACCTCCACAGTTGACCCCCCCATCCCTCCAAAATGTACCCTAGGGTACAGATGAGGCTATCCTATAAACAGGTTGCATTTTCCCATTTTGGGGCATTTCTGAGCAGCATAGAAACGCACACCTGGCTGATGATGACATGCCCAGCATAGATGCCCGGGCACACAGGCACATCCTGGGATGCAGCCGCTGGCAGAGCCACATGGGCCACTGCAAGCCTGCCACGCTGATCCCCTAATCGGATTAAGACTGTAACACGGAGGGCCAATTCACACCCAGCATCAGGCCATGCTAATTTCAACCTTTTCTGAACATCTCCTGGACCAGAAGGGATGCTTGAATTGAGCTATGGGGACGTGAAGCTGCTCCAGGGCCCACAGGACATTGGTATAGCACAGCTTTAAGTGCGATACAGCAGAGAAGAGGTAGAGAAACACAGTGCCACCGCTTTGGGTTGTGAAAAAGAGCAGTGGTCTGGACCTGGCAGCAGTTCAGACCTGGAAATGCCTCCAAAGCCCACCCTGGAAGCTGTGGATTACCCAAGGATAAAGGCAGTCCTGCTCTCACCCAGCTCTTCAGACCACAGGGTGCAGATGGACCCGGTGTCCACAGGCGAGAGGAGCACACAGTCCCCGCAGCGTGGGGCAGCTTCGCCTTGGTGGGAGCACCACCCTTCCCTCTGCCCCACCTGCTTTGTCAGCCTGTTTCACGGTATTAAAATCAAGTGTGCGAGTTCAAGAGCAAGGGTAATATCACCACACAGGGAAGCAGAGTTCACGTAGCTGTGCCATGGAGGTGAGGTGCAGACAGCTTGTCTCCTCCTGGGCCCTTGGGCTCCGGCTGCCCTTTGATTCCTCCTGTGGGTAAAGAGAAGGAGCTGACTCCATCCTGCGGAAAGACGTGGCCCTGTCCCTCTTGTGCCAGCGCTGTCAAGAGAGGAGCTGAGAAATGTTTGAACCAGCTGCAGCAGCTGAGACAAACTTCACTGGGATGTGATCTCTCCTCAGGTTAAGGCCAACATCATTATCAGCCAAGATCATCCTGGGGAGGCCAGGAGATAAGAGGATAGGTGGGTACAAGGCTTCCCTGGCCAAGCATCCTGGAAGAAACCCACAACCTTCACCACAACGGGTGATGCCTCAGGCACTGGAGCAAGGCTTTGCTGCCAGGGAATTACTGAACCTGATGCTACTTGCAGGACTGGAGCCACCTTCCCACCAGTAGCTGGTTGAGATGGTGAGAAGTCCCCCTTCCTGTCCTGCTGCCTGGGGCAGTGCCCAGAGACCTCCACCACGCGGGACAGGAGACACACCAGTCCCTCCCTGCCCTGGCTCTGATTTTCACAAAGGGCAACCCAGAGAGAAGCGCGGGATGTGAACCAGGCATGCCCCAGCAGGTCCCATTGGGTCCCCGTGCCACACTGGGGCGGGTCCCAGTGCAGCTCGGTCCAATTCCTAGCAATAAGGAGGTGTGTTGATTGCTGGGGCACATTCCTCTTATGTCGTTCCTTAAATAAACATGTCCCCTATTCAATGCACTGGGTGTGACAGAGCTGGGACTCAGCACTGCCGCCCTGAGCAAAGCCAGGAGTGCTCAGAGGAGCCAGGGATTGAGGCAGGGCAGAGCCATCCTCACCATTCCACAGGAGGGGGAGCCATCCTGCTGGGATGGATGGGATTAGGCCCTTCTCTCCCTGCCCAGGAAGGGGATGGTGCCCTCCTTGTAGACACCACGCACCACCAGAGACCAAGATTTGCACCCAGATTCAGCCCAGCCTGGCTCAATGTGCTTCTCCTGGGGGTTTTTAGCACCATCTCAAAAGGCACAGCTCACCCCCAGATCAAAATCTCCACAGGAGCAGCACCATGATGTCCAGGCTAGGGCTTGGAACATGATCCTAATGCCCCGTTCAGACCTACCTGACCTCTTCTGCAGCTGGACCAGCCCTTCTGGGCCTGGCTTAGAGCATCCTGAGCCAGCGGTGCAGCCCATCGCACTGGGACCTGCTGGCAAGGAGCGGAGGGGAGCATGCCAAGCCCCATCCAGACCGACTCCCCCACGCACCCCTTACTGCAGCACTGCTCTGGAGGAAATTCCGCACCGAGCGGGCTGCCCTGCTCTCGTGAGGGGGTCACTGAGCAGAGCAATGCAGATAGAGCTCCCGAGGCTAAGCGTCAGCCCAGCTGCGGCAGATTAACGCTTGTCTCTATTCAAATCCACTTTTTGAACTGGGACCAGGAGACACATGGGCTGACACCTCTGACTTTATCTCTGCAAGGCAGCACCCAGGGAGCTGAGGCTTCTGCAGTTTTACATTTATGCAAAGCTCTGCAGCCCCAAACCCATAGTGCTTCCTCAGATATTCCTCCCATTATCCAGGGCTGTGTTGGGAGCAGATTTCCATCCTCAAAGGCCACTCCAGCCATGAAGGAGCTAGATCGGTTTCACACCCTGTCCCATGGCCAAGTACTGTCTAAAAGTTGCAGAGTCACTGCCATCAGGGCAGAGAAACAAGGATCCCAAATGAAACGCCTGGTCGGACTGGTGTACACACACCCGGCAGCTGGGACCAGCAGGAATGAGCTTCTCCAGCCCCAGAGGAGACTCTGCGTGCTTGGGGTTTAGCTGCACGTGTTGCACCGGGGAGGGGGGGTTGAGCCGCCCTCCAGCCCCCAGCATAAGCCAGGTAATTAGATTATAAGCGCTCGGCCAGACGCTGCCACCCGGGCCACTAAAGGACAGAGAGGAACTGAGGACAACGGTTCTCAGAAGGGCTGTGATGCCCCAGGTCAGCACCACGCGCCCCATCCTCACTGCAAGGGCAAAAAGAAAGAGAAAAGGAGAATGCTTCTGTCAAAGCCGATCTTAGAGATACTTCGGTCGGAACCGAGCAGCAGAAAAGAGCAGCATAATATTGCCCCCCTCAGACTCTTTCTAATATCACAGTCTCAGCTCACGGGTGGGATGCTGCCACAGCAGGAAAGCCCAATCTCACCAGCCTGCAGCACAGCTCCCTGCCCAGGGCAGGCAGGGTCCAAGGGGATTTGGGAGCTCCCGGCTCCTGCTGAACCCGATGCCACATCTCCCCTCTCCACAGGGTGCCCAGGCAACACCTTCTGGAGCCTGGTTTGTTGGTTTTGTGCCCCCAATTCCCACCCCTCAGGGATGCACAGAATCAGCTTTTTGCTTCTCCAGGTGTTTCAACCAAGCTCTCAACCCTTCACCGCGCAGTCCTTCGGGGTGGAACGGGGGGAAGAGGGATGGGAGCAGGGCTGGTCAGCTGCTGCAGGGATGCAGGAGCCGCTACATGGGACAGGTCACACGTGGGGAAGTGCTGCCTGCAGGGCCCACAGCACCAGGGGAGGAGGGCAACCCCTCCATCTGAAACCCCACTGCATCAGGGATCTCATGCTCTGCTACTCCACCAGCAGAGGCTCTGACCAAGCCGTCCTGCTCAGGCTGCAGCACAGCAGTGCCAGAGCTGAAGGGGGTCCCTGGCCTTCTCAGCAGCACCCATGCGCCAGGGTTAAGGAGTCCGTTGTTGTTCCATACCTGCATCTCCATCTCAGCCCAGACATTTGGATCTGTGCCCCAACCCAGGTGTTGGGCCATCAAGGGGAGCAGCACAGACCCAGATGTGGCAGCCAGGTCTGCCCAAGAGCGCAGATCGTAAGGCAATACCACAGTGATGAGACAGGTCCCAGGTCAAGCCGGGAAGTCAGTCTACCTATCAGGGCTAGGATGAAGTCCAGGATCACCAGGCAGGTCCATCAAGATGGGGCAGGGCTGACACCAAGCCAGGAACACAGTCAGCAGGTTGAGCTCAGGACCAAGGGCCCCATGGCCAGGCACCACTGTGGCTGTACTGGAGCCCAGCACTCCTCCAGCACAGCTCAGGAAGAGTCTGAGGCCCTGGGCTGAGCTTAAATAGAGCTCCTGGGCCCATGAGTGTGGGGTCAGGTGAGGCTGGTCATGGCCATTATGGCCCATTAGTGTTCTCAGGGCTCTGACACTTGCAGTGTCATATCCTGCAAAGCAAAGCTGAGGGATCGCCTCCAATCCTCTGCCACCCTGAGCCAGGGCACAGCAAGACCCCGCGGAGCCGTTAAACCTGGCAGGCAGCAGAGTTTAGTCCTGGCACTGGTCCATCCTTGCTACTGCCCCACTCTGCCTGTAGGCGGTTTTGAGTGATACGGGAGCTGTTTTCATACCCAGGGAGCAGTAACTTAAATTGTCCTCCCTGGTCCCAGCTCAAGATTGCCATCCCAGGATGCCCGGCTCACCCACCTTGCAGTGCCAGCTAGGTAGGGTCTGGCTGATCCCAAACTGAGGGTCACAGCACTCAAATGTGCAGTCCTGGTTCCAGAATGTTCACTCCTCCAACTGGGCTTGTGAACCGCTGGCAGAAATGTCGATGCTAGGGGCTATTGCTATTAAAAGGAGAAATAGCAGGAAGGGAGAAAAAGGCAGGTGAAAGGGAGAAGAAGCAGAGGGAGAAGGGGAACACCCAGGTGCTCCCACCCATCTCCTCAGCGCTGGCTCCCAGCAGGGATGGTGCTGCTGGGGATACGGGGGGCTGCCTGGCTGCTGCCCTAAGCCCCAGGGCAGACTGGGCACGGCCTCCTGCTCGAGCAAAAACTGTTTAAAGAGAAACTGATCCTCGCTGTGTCGAGCTGCAAATTTCTGGAGACACTTTAATTCACCTAATCCAGGGCCCTGACCCAATTAATATTCTATAGGATCTCCTGGAGCTCTTGTTTTGTTCTTTTCTTGGCTTCAAGGGCGGCAGAAGAAATTGAAAACAGATTATCGGGAAGAAAACAGCTTCAGTTTTTAGACAGCTGTCTCTAGTGAAGCTGGCTTCATTTCCAATCATTCCCCAGGCGTGATGCAAGTCTGGCTATAAAAAGTTTTTCCCCAGTGGCAGCAGAAAAGGCTTTGCTTAAAAGCAAAAAGGTAAATATCCAGGAACGGTGCTGAGCAAGGCGTGAACGGGCTCTGCCTGCGAGCCTGCCGGCCTCGCTCGCACCTCCAGCGCCCGCGGGCACAAAGTCGTGATACGCCCGGGTGGGCACCCAGCGAAGGGGCACGGGGAGGCGCGCCGGGGGCGGACGGCGAGCCCGGGGCAGGGATGCCGGAGGGAGATGCGGGGCCGGGCGGGCAGCCCTTCACCGGCGCCCGGCGGAGCCCGAGCAGAGCGGCCACGAGGGGGAGGCAGAGCCCGTGTGCTGCTGCGGGGCTGGGGGCTGCTGTGGGGCTGGGGGCTGTGGGGCTGCGGCACTGCCATCGCCCAACCCCTCCAGGCCACGGCTCCAGTTTCCCCCAGAGCCGGGGCGATGCGGGGTGATGGGCCCTGATTCAGCAGGGGAGCACATGCGCTGCAGGAAGGCCAGCCACCTGCTGTGGTCACCAAGTGAGATCACTGCTCACTGCCCAGGGGGACCTTCGGTTCATCTGCTAGGCCTGGCTGGAGAAAGGAGGATGAGCATCTGAATACACAAGTTGTGGCTAAAGTCCTCTCAAAGGGCTCTTTTCTCCTCTGGTGTCAGCCTGGATGCCAAGGCTGTGTCCCGTTCCCCACTCATGCCGAAGACATCAGTTGTGGATGGGATATCTTGCAGGTCAGCAGCAGGACCGGGCAGAGGGGAAAGCCTGGGAAGTGTCTGCGGTTCAGCTCCCATCTGTAAATCAGAGGCAGTCACCCCGCTGTACCTTACAGGGGAACTGTGCAGATACAGCGCATTAAGCAGGGGAGGAGCCCGCAGGGATGGGCTGTCAGTCCCCATGGCTGTGTGTCCATCCTCTGTCAGTGGTTCCAGTTCGGCCCCAGCTAACACCGTGACAGGTTGCTGATCAGCACCGGGTGGGGTCAGGATCCCAGTCCCACCACAGGTTTGGTGCCCAAATGGGCCCCAAACGCACAGTCAGCGAGCCCCCAGTGAAACCCCATCAGCAGAGGGGTGTCCTGTTAGCAGCCAGGCACGATCCACAGCCCAGGACATTGTCGTGCCCTGCAAATCAATGGCCCCTTTGGATACTGCTGACACACCGCTGCTGAAAGACCTGAACATTCACTGACAGAAAAGAGATCAGGCACTGACAGGACCAAACATGCCTGGCAGAGAAAAGGCAGACGAAAAGCTGCGGCAGAGGTGTGCTGGCTGCTGGGGGTCAGGGCTATGCCAGGGCCAGGAAAGCAGCTGGAGGGGGAAGGAAGCTCCTGAAAGCTTCTTGTGGAGGTGTTTTTAAAATCACATCAAGTCAGGTTCAAGTGTGGACTTCCCAGTGACATGCAGGAGAACTGGCTCTGTGATGCAGAAGTGGCCCAGACAGTGACTCATGATAGTTCAGTGACATTTTAAACACCTTATTCCCAGCTAACCAAAGAATTTTGAAAGAACAACGGGAGGTCAACCCAGTAAGTTGTCACCCTGTGGAAAACCACTCCTTGCAAAAATCAGCCTTCTGGGGGGATGCTGCCCAGAGGGTGTCACCTGCGGCACAGTGGAGCAGGTCCCCCGGCACTGCCAGCACGCTCCGTGTGCTCTGCCAGGCCAGTGCCAGCAACGCTCCCGGCCGGCGCTTGTCTGCCTCGTGGCTTTCCAAGACAGACCAAGAGCCCAGGGGCTGCCCGCCCGCCCCGTTCACCAACGGGAGAAAGGAATGGGGAGGGCAGAGGAATGCAAACCGGGCCGGAGGACTCATTCACCCTCCCCGTTCCCGGCTTCGGCGCATTCCAGGCAGTCGTACTACAATGCAGCATTTTGTGCGGTGCAATCCATCCGTGCACACGCTTGCCTCTCATCCTCTGCCAGGACTTACTCTCCCGAGGCACCTAGAGCTGAGTCTGTAATAAATCAGGCAGCAGCCTCCATCCAAGACACGCACACCCCGGTTTGGTCTGCTGAAAAATGAGCGCCTAGCTTTTCATCTGAACACCTGCAGCAGGGCAGGCAGGCAGCCGCACTGACCCGGGCTGCGGTATCGCCTCCTGAATGAAAGGCACGTTGCTGTTCAGACACTGTGTCCCTGGCCGGTTTGCTGTGCTCCGACGTTTTTCTTTTCCCCACGCAGGGCAGGGAGCTGGCTCCCACGTCCCAGTCCCTCGAGCTCCGAGTGCCCTGGTCTGGCTCAGTGCTGCCAAAGTGAGCTTGAATCCATCAGCCTCTGAATGCAGTGATGCAGGTGCTGAGCATGGCCATCGCTTTCTAATAAGCTGGTGAGAGACCGGCAGCACAATCCTCCCAATGTACTGACGGAGGCTGGGAGGGAGACCTAGGAACGGGCACGTGCAGGACATGGTGGAGGGATGTACTCCTGCCCAGCCACAGGCATCTGGAATCGTCTCCAGCGGGAGAGGTGGGCGCGGGGGGATTTTGCCCAGGGTTCCTGTGGTAGCACACCAGCAGATCCAGCCCCAGGCACAAGCACGGCTCTGCCAGCCACAGTTGGAAGAGCAGCAGTGGTGCTCGGAGCCGACTTGTTGCACTGAGATGCTTGGGAAAGTCAGGAGAGTGACTGGGGCCAGGATGCGGGGTGTGGGAGGGTGGCCACACTTCCAGAGACACCCAGCGAGGGTGGCCAGGTCCCCAGCAGCTGGGTCAGCGCATGGTCCCACCACAGCACGGAGCCTGTGGGGACAGCTGCCCGCGGCGGGCAGCTCACAGCTCCATGTGCTGCACAGGGGGGCATGGCCCCTCTTGGGGAAGCTGGACCCGAGGACAAACCTGTCCGGCTTTGCTTTGCACGCTGCTGAGATCTTTTCTATTGGGTTTATTTTCACGCAGATCCCCAGAACGCAGAGACAGGCAGGAAAGCAAGAGCTGAAAGCAAACAGGAAAAAGGCAGGTTCCCTCCATTTCTATTTTTAACACTGCAAACAGCATTAGTGCCATTATATTTAGAAAAAAAAAAATTCGGAGAGTTTCCTGCCTCCCCTTTCAATACCTTCAGCTATTTCCTTGCAGATGTTCCCAGGGGCCGGGGCTCAGAGGCAGGAGGAGAGAGTCTAGGCTCGTACCCCGCAGACCAGCCCAGGGAGGGGAAAGTCCTGGAAGAGGAAAGCCAGCTCAAAGCAGGTGCCTGTGGCGCTGTGTGAGGACAGAGAGGACAACCAGGCTGTGGAGGACATGGCCAGGTCCAAGCAGAAGCTGCATGTCACCGCAGAACCTTCAAGCCACCTCTCTGTGAGTTGTAGCACTGTTGGTGCCATCAAAGGTGGCATAAGAGTGAGTGCAACGCAGGGGAAGGCACAGTGGTACCATCACAGCACAGGTTTAGGGGAGAGAAGCTGCGGCAGCCGAGGCTGGAGGCACATCTCTGCCCTGCTGCGGGGACCCTGGGCTGAGCAGAGCATCCCTGGGCCAAGCTGCAGGAGAAGGGGGCTGGTCTGCAGCAGGGGTTGCACCGCCCGTCTCCTCTCACACCCAGCACCACCTCTGCGATGGGGATCACAGGTGGGACTGGTGAACAGCGGCAGCAGCGAAGTGAGATCTCAAAGCCAGGGTTGGGTGTAGAGGGTGGCTGATGTCCCTTGGAGCCACAGCCTCTGCTCTTGTCGCTTCTCCGCTTGTGTGTACCGGGCTGGTCGGCTACGCCTGCGCAGCTCTGAGGATCTTCCCCTCTGCTTTGACAGCTCTCGGCTCATTGCCTCGCACTCAAGGACTGCGGTTTGCTAAGTGTTTGTGTTTAATTCTCATACAGGCGATCCAGAGCATGTTTTCTGGATGGCAGGCCAGCGGAGTAGCTTCGCCTGCACAGGCAGCAGACCACATCTCAGCAGGACTGGGGGATGTAAAGAAAACCAGGGTTTGAATGCGGTCAGCTTCTGGTGGTGGAAAGTGCAGCCAACCAGCGGGGAAAGAGCTCTCCTAACCCCAAACGCACTGTGCTAGGTGTCATTTCCAGCAAAACCACAGCACAGGGAGACCAGATTTCTCCATGTGGCCTGGAGAGCTCTCTGCCCCAGGAAGCAGATGGAGATAACGTTGGCATGCAGGGCAGCCAAAAGCCCCTCAAAACATCCCCTCCAGCCTGGGCTGTTAGCAAGGGCTGAAGAGCAGCCTGGCTGCCCCGCGCACACACAGCTTCCACGCTCTAAGTCACTGCCTTGGCCCTACCTGCTAGAGTTGTCCTTCACTGGGCTCAGCCAGAGCAGGGAGAGCAGATGTCTGTCCTGACCAACAGAGTGAGCTTCTGGGCTGTGTTTTCCTTCCTGGAGTTTGGTCCATGAGAGGAGCTGCCTTGTGAGATGCTCCTCCGGGGCTCCGGCTGACTCCAAACCAGAGGAAAGCTCCTTGGACAAGCCAACCCATGGGTCAGGCTGCCATTGCCAGCCCTTGGGCAACCAAGTGCAGAGAGTCCCATCAGTCAAACACTCCCTTTCCATATTTCCCTCCCCAAAGCCCTGCAGTGGGTGGAAACCCAACCCCAAAGGGTCTTTAGTTGAGGATTACACAAAGGATGCCTTGCAATTCCCAGTACAGCCCAGCCCAGCCCAGTTCCCAGCATGGCCAAGGGCAGGAGGCAGTCCCGCTGCATCTCCACCAGGAGCCGCTGGGCTTTTTCCCAGGGTGGAGTCAGTGGCCACAGGCAGGACCCTTGCTCTGGTGACCCCGCCGGCAGGAGCTCCAGCTATTTTTTGCTTGGGGCTGCAGGGATCTGGGCTGCTGTCAAGGCACACGTGGTTTTCACAACACTGCCTTGCCCGCCTCGCCAAGACGCCTCCGCAGATGGTCCCGGAGGTCTGCGGCCAGCTCTGCAATGCCCGGTGGTCTCCTCTTGCCCCGGAGTGTCCGAGCTGCCAAAGGGAGCCCACCAGTGGCTTCCTTGGAGGAGCCGTTCCTGGTGGTGCGGTCAGAGCCAGGAGGTGCTGATCCTCGTGCCAGAAACAGAACTGGCCCTGTTGAGCAAACGGAAAAGACAATCCGTAGCGAAGGGGAGCAGCCCAGAACGAGCAGATGCTAATCCAGAACCTGACACATCCCAGTGAGTCACGAGTCACGGATGGGGGTTGTTTTTTTTGTTGGGTTTTTTTTCTTCTTTCTTTTTTTAAGAAAAAAATAAAAAAAGCCTTAGTCAGAAAAGGAGAAACTTCCAGAACACTCTCCCTTGTGAGCCGGGAGGGCTGCGGGTGCAGGGACTCTGCACAGGCAGAGCTTGCACGGCTGAGAGCCAAGAGGGTCCCATTAAATAAGAATTGGGGAGTTTTGCTGCAACTGCTGACCAAGCATCTCATGGGAGGGAGGTGCGGTGGCTGCGGTGCAGCAGCAGCAGGTGGTGGCTGTAACTTGCACCCAGGTGAAGCTGGAGCCGTCACCACAGAAGATGGAGACATCGCCTTGTTTGATGGGCAGCAGAGCAGCTCCTGTGCTGCTTGAGCAGAAAGGCGAAGCTGTCACCACTCCCTCTCCTCCTGCCACCACTGTGCCGGGCTGTGGGTCGCTCCCAGCCCAGGGGCTCTGGTCGTCTTCTTTTCCTATTTCTGCCTCTTTGCTACTGTGGCTTCTGGGGACTCTCTCCTGAGAAGAAGCCTGGGTGGTGGGAGATATTCATAGTGGGGTTTTCCTGTTTCCTTGGGGAACAGCGGGACAAAAATGAGACTGTCACAGCCTTTCTCCTTCCCTTTCCTCACCATGTCAGGGAAACCACCAGTTCACAGGAGACCCTCGTGCCCCAGGACACCATCCCCCAGCCTCTGCCAGCTTTCTCAGGAGGAAATTTCTGCCTCCTCCGGATGGCAAACCTGCTGCAGAGGATCTCCCAGGCTGACCTTCCTCCTCCTGATCTGCTTTTGTGGGTGCGGTTGCCCAAGGCACAGCCATGGCCTTCAGGAGGAAGCATCTCTGCCGTGCGGATCGACACCACGCTTGACACAGCTGGGGCGCAGCCAGCATGAGGTCTGAGGACCCCGTCCCCTCCAGCTCTGTCCCTGTGGTCCTGCAGGTCTCCAGCCTCCCCCAGTGCCCACGCAGAGCCCCTGCCCAGGCTGCGCCGTGTGCCAGCCCATCGAAACCTCCCCACACCCTGGGGGCCAGCACAAGCCAGCCTGGCTGTAAAGAGCCAGTCTTGGCTCTTGCTTTGTGGTCAGAGCACAAAAGAAGCCCAGCCAAGCAGGCTGGTTGCTTTTAATTAGACCCGGGACCTGCGTGAGGCAGCAGCCTCCCTCTTCCTTCATGGGGGATTCTCGTTTAGGGGCCACCGGTTTGCAATTAGCAAGTCGCTGCTCTCCCACCTCCCACGGCAGCAGGTCACCCTGCCCCGTGGGCAGCCTGACAGCAGGGCGAGAGCGTGCCCAGCCAAACACCTTTTACAAATCATTCTGCATAGTTTGCATTCTCGGCTGGTTTATGAGCATTTCAGCTCCTCATATTGATCAGGGCTGGAGCCGAAGTAATTACGTTCATCAGAAATAATTTCCCCCGATTTTGAGTCATATTTGAGCTGGTGCCCACCTCCTCTGCTCACCCCTCCACAGAGGCAGCTCTCTTTGCTCGCTGGTACATACTTTCCAGGCGACATCGTTGCTTTCATAACCATAGTGAGACCGAGAGGCTTGTTTTTCTCAACTGGATCCCACACACACACTAAAGGTTTCAGTCGTGTCTTTATTGACTTGGCTGGGCATGTGGACAAGAGGAGGTGGTTTATGTAAAGTGCATGCTTGGGACATGTCTCCAGATGTCTCTGGCATCAGGAGGGGGCGTAGGGGAGGGCTGAGGGCCTAGGACCCCTCTGCACATGGAGGCATCACTGGCCTCAGCCTTCCAAGTCTTGCTCAGGAGATGGAGAGCAAGCCCAGTCCTTACTTTACTCCCTGGAGAGTAGCCGCAGGTCCCTTGCCAACTGGTTTTGGGTGGTGACCAGTCATTTGGGTTTTTCAAGTGCGGGGTGTGAACTAGGTACAAGACAGGTGAGCTGGCAGCTCTTCAGTCCTCCCCAGACCAGCCCACCACACTGAGCCCTGCTCATGTGCCCAACGTCGAAGCTGAAAGCCCCTTCCCTGCACGGGCCAGACCCCTTCCAATCAACAAGGATGCTAAGAAGTGCCTGCTGCACAAGGTCTTTGGGAAGGTCCCAGCAACAGCCAGGAGTTTGCAAGGAAGCTGTGCAGAGCATCCACTGGAGATATGCCAGGTTGTTGCCCCAGGTCACTGTCCCGTCCCCAGCACCATCCTGTCCCCACACCGTCACCTTCCCTTCCCTGAACACAGTCCCAGTGTCCTGGATCCACCTGTGCCCTGAGCCGCTTCGGCTCGCAGTGCTCCTGCTGATGGCGAGCCAAGACCAGCTCTGAGGATGTGATGGGCTGTGACTTTTGGGAACAGACACAACCCGTGTCACCCAAACCTCTTCCAGCACCACCCGCTCCCCAGGCGCAGCACTAGCTGCTGCGTGGGTGCAGCACTTGCAGCCTCAAAGGTCTTCCCAGTGTCACAGAAAACAGGGCTGGAAAGAAACACAGACCTCACCTAAGCTCTCCCGCTCTAAGGCCGAGCTGGCAGCAAGTACAAGGTGAGTTTGGCGAGACCTCCGTGCATCCTCAATTTGCAGCATATTTGATGCTGCAAGGGACATGGCAGATGCTTGAGAACACAGAGCACAGTCGAGCAAGACAAGAGCTGAAGGAAAAACACTGTCTATTTTAGCCTGAAACCACAAGAAAAACAGAGATAGTCAAAAAGAATGAGCAATTTGATCAGGAAACATGAGTTAGCCATGCAGCTCCATGGAAAATACCAAGGGCCTGTCAGTAACCACACAAGGTCAGGATCTGGGGTTTATATCTTGTCTGAAAGACAGAACTTCTAGTGAGATTTTTTAAAAGAAGTTTATGTTTGATGATGTTTGATACCAAAAATAAACTCTCAGACAATCATAACGTTTGATATGTGATAATTTCTGACACTTTTCCAAATAAAAATTGAAAGACTCATCTGGCTGAAGTTTCCAGGCTTTGTTTTACAAAAGTCTTATTCTTTGGGCTATCTGAATGTTTAACTTAGGGGGACAATTATGAATTGCTCTTGTCTGGACTGCAATAAAAAAAAAAAATTACATAGAATTACTGGCCAGAATTTGATATGTCTATTAAGAAAAAGCGTTGTCCTTTCACAACAGCTGATATAAGGCTGGGCTATACTAAGGAGAAGTCCCTCAGTCTAAAAGATGAGATCTTACTATAGTTTTGGCTAAGCAAGCCCTTTCTTGGTTGTGGCAGTCCATTTGCTCCTCAGCTCCTTCCTCTTGGCAGTGTCAGACTTTGAGACCAGAACCAGCACCGAGTCCCATTTATCAGTGCTTCTTCCTAATGAAACCTACTTAAGAATGCCTGGAAAATGGTGAAGGATCAAGTGTCCCCACCACCATGCACCGCTCCCCATCCAAAAAACCCTTTCTCCTTGGGAGAGGGCAATGCCCGGCTGCTGCTTGCTCCCTCGCTGGCCTCGCCATGGCTGCTGGGAGCTTGGAGGGGTCAACTGGTCCCAGATGAAGACGAGGTTTTCTGATGTAGTTGCCTGGCCATTAGAAACTGGACGGCAGCCCTGAATTCTTTTCTCACAAGTCACTTGGACAGGCACCAGATGGTAAATACTTTCAGTCTCTCCTAGCCCGGGTCTGGGGTGGAAGCAGTGACCTCAAGGTAAAAGATTGCCTGGCCCGTCCCTCGGGGTGGCCAGTCCTCCCAGCCCAGCTCCACTCTCCAGTTAAGGTGTGAGAACCAGAGGGAATAAAAATGGCCAGACAGGGATGGAAATGGCCATCACCTCCTCTCTCGGCTCTTGCTGTTTGAAACTGGAGCCGGATTCATTCTGGGTAGGAAACAACTTTTCCATCCTGCCAAAAATGAAGGTATTTCAAAGTTTCCCAAAGCCGGGGTGTTTCCAGAAGTCTCATGAAAAACAGCCAGCAGCCACCCCAAAGTGTCCAACAGCTGAGGGAGACCTGAGACGTCTCCTTTTCGGCTCAGGGCTCTTGGCTTTTCCAAGCTGGGTGTCTGTCCAGCTTTTCCACCAGTGCTGTCCACCCTCCATGGACAGCCCTGCTGTCCACAGTGGGAATTTGAGCCAGGAGCATCCAGAAGCAAAGGGAACATCCTCCCCACCAAGGTATGGAGCTGGGCTCACCCTAGACCCATAATTTCACTGCTGATAGGAAAAGGAACAAACCCAGCAAGGACCCAGGACAGCCTAGGTGCTCCCCGGCAGAGATGGATGTCCAGACCCTGGTCTGACCTCAGCCAGCTCTAGGGAGGGTGTTCAACACACGGCGTAGAGTAAAGAAGGGAAGGGTCTCAAGCAAAGGAAAGGGATGGAGGGAGAATATGGTCTATATCCATCACAGATGGATGCAATTTCAGCTGAGCAGGGTGCGCAAATGAGAGCTTTGCAGTATTATTCACGATGGCACGTTAAATTGCACAGACATAAAAAAACCAGCTGTCTAAAATGTAAATTCACTGGGTCAGTTCCTTCATTTCTATAGAAACAGCAGAGCTTGCCAGCGGCTAACTCAAAGGAGATGTATTCAGATCCCTGTATCAACTATTCTCTTGCACAACTGACCACAAAAAAAAAAAAAAATTTACAACCCCCCAAAAACCTGACAATAATACCATGGAAACTGTGAAGCACAACATATGGACTTAATTAGTAGCTATGAAATCACACGTATGGTACAGAACACATATGGGGTACATGCTCCAGAGGGGAAGGGTTATAACTGAGTATTTATAAAATGAACTGCTAATGTGCTGCTCTTGTGTGGCTTCGCAAATCAAAGCCTGCGCAAGGGCTGTATCGCTTTGCTGGGCCCTGCCTGCAGCCCCTAGTCCCCTGGCACGGTGACCTGGGCAGGCACATGGGACCCCGAGGGACGGGAAGCTCAAGCCCGTGTCATCCACGGAAAATCCTCCTCGAGAAGGCAGAGTCATGGTAGACTTTGCGGGTACCCCTCCAACCAAAACCCAGCGAGGTACCACCAGGGATTGCCGATGCCATCTGAAGTATGGGCAGCTGGCCGGGCACGGGATGGTGGGTTTGGCCCCTGTCTGGCTGCTTGACTTGGTGTTATGGCTCTCTGTCACTGCCTGAGCTCTGCTGGCTTCCTAGGGATGTCATACCATCACAGTGATGTCACCTTACCGCAGCGTAATCTCAGTGGCATCAGGTGTGTGTGGGGGAAATAATGTCCCCTCTTGTCCCAAGCTAAGGGAGAGGGTAAAGAAGGGGTCCCCGCCCCAAAGAGCCAAAGAACCTGTACCCAGGAGAGGGCAGACACGGGGTGGTTAATCACCAGTGGGCTCCCCTGGGCAGCCCTGAGCCCCAGCCTCCCCAGGGGGGGCCCCGCTGCCCCCCCAGACCTCACACACGGGGCTGTTGGCTACTCCCAGAGCTGCTCACTGAGGGTGACGAGAGGTTTTTATTTCCCTTCCCAGCGCTGTCACTTGATTTTTAACTGGGAAATGAAGTCATGCCCATTAATCAGGAGTCCCTAATAAACACAAGTCTGAAATAATTAATTGAACTCGCCATCCCCCTGCGGCAAGGCTGGATCAGAGCTTTGGCTGCTCTCGAGGCGTTGCTGATAGAGGCATCGCAGCCGCCTCCGGGACGTCTGGCTGGGCTGCGGCATCTGAAACACAGCGGCCAGTGCGAGGGCATCAGCTCCCGGGAGCAGAGGAGAAAACGGCAGCACGAGATGTGCCTCCAGCCTTTGGCGTCAAACATTCTGGCTTGCGAGCCCCCATCGGTAGGGCCTGAAGCCCCCCGCGAGCGAGGACGGAGCAATGCGCAGTCCTCACGCCTCCCCTGCGACAGGCAGGGCTCAGGCAAGGCAGGGAGCTGGGGATCCAACACGAGGAGCGGAGGCTCCAGCGCCAGGATAAGTGACAGCAGCCTTTGGAAGGTGGCCTGGTATTTCCACAAGCTGCCATGACCTCGTTAACAGACTGATTGCAGCTAACGAAGCAAAACCAAAGCGGAGAATTGGGGTGGTAACAGGAAAGCTCTGACGGCGTGCTCCTCCCTGCTCCATGCCCTGGCTTCCAGGCTATGGCAAGTGGCGGAGCTGAGGTCGGGATTGCTGCTCAGGTGACCGAGGACCTGTCACCTGCCTTTGCAAAAGCAGAAGGAGGGGTGGAAATGATGGAGGGCAGGATGGGCCATCACTCCTAGTTGCATAACTTCAATGCTCTGCTCCTACAGCACGCAGCCCCTCCTGCGTGTTTGCCAACATATATCATAATATATGATATAGAGCAGCAGTTCTCATCGTGCCTGCAACGCAGGGACAGTCTGTGCGCAGCCACCAGGATCCGTCCCTTGGGCCAGGGCAGAAGGTCCCAGTCCTCAGACCGTGTCCTGCAGGCAAGGGGGGTGTGGGAGAGGAGCTGGGGAGAGCTGCAGGGCATCCCGCATCCTTAAGTGAGCTCAGGCCTTTCCTTCGAGCTCTGGACTCACAAGGTACCCTTCTTACATCTTGTGATAAGATCTGGGAGACAGGAACATGGAGAAAAGGCTCAGTTTCCTGGAGGTCTTGAGGTGTTTAGATTTTCCGTTCTGAAGAGCCAGCCTCACCACGAGGAAAGTTTTCGAAGGGCAGACCAAAAAGTGGTAAAGCATTGGGAGGCAAATCCTGAGCACCCGCTCCTCTTCCCCAAAACTGGATTTTAAATTCTCATGATCGCTTAAGCCAGTCATAATTTTTCAGGAGCTGAACTGGGGTTTACAAGGTTTGAAACCAGCAGGGCCAGACCGCAGCCCTCTCTGCATCATGTACCTGGGGCAATACAACACCATGTGCATCCAACCCCTCCCGCCCCAGCAGCCTCCCCGGGCAGGACGGGGATGCTCCGGCAGCACCACCACCACAGCAAACCCCTTTCTGGCTCTTGCTGTGCCAGAGAAATGGAGAGGGAAGTGCACCTCTACTGCCTGGAGAGCTTGCCTGGCAAACTGCTGCAACCTCAGTTGTGGCAATCAAAAGCATGTCACACACTGTCCCTGCTGATGGAGGGACAGGATCCTGCCCTTGACTACAGCACAGACAACTCCCCCCTGTCCCACGGCCTGCCGTGCACTGCGCTCCGCTTAAAATATAGGGGTGGGTCCCCTGCTCCTGCTCAGCCGTAGCAATGTCCCAGAGCAGACGGTGGCAGGGCCAGCCCCGCCAAACCCCTCAGGAGGAAGACACTGGCTCTGCCTGGGCAGACCTTGATCAGTAGGAAGAGGCATGGACCTTCCCTCCCGCTCCCGGCTAGCAGCAAGGAGCCGATTCACCCCACCAGCCTGGCTCCCCAGTCCCTCTCCCGTGCTCCCCGGGGAGAGCGTCCCTTCCCTTTGCTCGCTGTCTGGGTGGACAGCACGTTCTCACCTTGAGGGGAGTGGAAATGGCAGCTGGAATGTGGGCTGGAAAAAAAAAAAAGAAAGAAAAAAAAAAAAAAAGAAAATCTTGAGGCTTGTCCAAACCTACTCATGTTTATATTGGAGCCTGTGAGTGACATCAGAGCAGGGAGAGTATAAACACCAGCAGGACCTAGTCGGGGCTTTAAAACCTGCGAACACGCCGCTGCCTCCAAACTGCCTGGGGGGTGATGTGCTGAAGTGGCGGAGGGGAGAGCAGCATGAGGCTCCAGCTGGAGAAGCAGCTCCTCTTCCTCTCCTTCCTCTGCATCCTCTCCAAGGTAAGGCAGACGGGGCCCTGGGGTGGCTTTAGCCTTACTCAGGGAAGCACCCGGTTCTTGCAAAGTGAGATGCAGGGAGGACTGGGGTGTTACGATGCGTCCGGTGGCTACCGCCGGCTGGCAGAGGGGCTGTATTTAGGCAGCCCCACAGGGGCAGAGCTATGCTTGGGAGAGACATTTGTAATTAAGCAGCAGGGTCTTAACGTTCATGGGCCGAAGGCATCCATTGTGCAAGTCCATGGAGCGCACAGGAATGACAGCAATGTGCTCTGTTTGCTCGCCCATCCCTGCAGCGCTCCCGGGGATGTGGTATGCGTCCCTGCGAGCGAGGGAGCAGCAGCTCGGTGGTAGCGGCTCCTGCAGACTCCTCAGTCCCTGCCCGGGCTCCCGAGGCAGAGAGCCAAGCAGCGAGCACCAGCCCCGGCATTACTCAGCTCTCCCCCCACCCCGGGATGCTCATGCAAAGCCAATGCCTCCGACGGGATTTGGGTTGTTGTAGCGACTTTTTTTTTTTTTTTTCTTCTCTTGGACTCTGAAAATAGTTGCCTGTGCAGAGAACAGGAAAGTTGAAAAGTTTGGTGCATCTCAGCTCCAAGTTTTAATTGCTGCTTGAATCCCAAAGCAGACCTTTTGCAAGCAGGGACATGGTGGCAGTGTCGTGCCTATTTGGCTCCTTTCCCAGACAGTTAAGATCTCTGATAGGAGCCACATTGTCATCTAAAGACAAGTTAATTACAAGGAGCAGGGGGAAATGGATTAATGGAGCTGGCTTGGCTAATCTTTCTAAAACATTGATTTGTAATAGCAACCTCCTGAAAGATGAAAAATACCCTTGGCTGCCTGGATAAGCTGTGACGGAGAAATGACTCCTGCCCCAGGCACCCATGAGCGGCTGGAGAATCACCAAGGGCTCTCGTGCCTCCAGCCCAAACCTGGCTACCGCAGCCAGTCCGACGGTCCCTGCCGCGAGTCTCTCTCTGGCTTCTGCCACACTAATAATGCTGCTCATTGATAAAACTAGAACAAGACACAGATTGCCCAGCCCACTTTGGATATATTTTATCTCCAGTTGCTGGCACTGACATTTCTACAGCCCCATAAAAAACATCTGAGCTGCTGCAAATGGGGAGCGGATAGCACACCAGTACCTACCTTCTCTGTCTAACTGGTCATGTCAGACCTAATGCTACTGGGAAAAACTAAAAGAGAAAGTAAAATGGTATCTAAAATCCACATTGTCCAGCTGCACCCATTGATCTCTTGGCAGCCTCAGCAGTCACACCAGTATCCGTACCAGCACAGGGATGAATTTTTTGGTTGCATGTTTGCTGAACTGCTGCCTACGCTGCACGTGCTGGCCATGCAGCGAGCAGAGCGCGCGCGGTGCCGAGCAGCAGGGCTGCCGGAGGGCGGCTCAGAGCTGCTGCGTGGGGCTCCCACGCGCTGCCAGGCCAGTACTGGCAAAGAATTCCCTTCCCAACTGCAGAGCCAACTCACTTAGCTTCAGGCCCTATATGCAACAGCCCTGTCAGATACGACATGACAGGAGCACAAGCGCTGCCCGCAAAAGCTGTTTGTGCCAGGGTAATTGTGCAAGCAGAATGAGCCATGGATATAAACACTTACCTGCCTGGGTGAACTCCTGCAGGCACATCCCTGGCAAACGATCAGCTGAGCAGGCAGACGACTGCGGTGCACAGCTCTGCCGAAGCGATGACTCAGTCTAGCTAGGAGTGGAAATGTAGCTCCCAGTCCTCGAAAACGTGTCTATCTCAGGGCTCCTCGCCCAGCGGGCCAGGCCAGGCAGGGGATGCTGCCGCCAGGGCCAGGCAGAGCAGGCAGCTGGACCAGGAAGGAAAGCAGTGAGGTTCGCTTGGCTCCAGTTCCCCCGCTGCCCATGCGATGCTCTGTTTCTTGGCATGAATGAGAGCTGTGAAGACTGTTCAGAGTGAGATGCTGTGCCCTCACCGTCTGCATTCAGCCCCTGCAAAGCCACATCTCCAGCTGGGCACAACCCGCTGCCTTGGTGGCAGGCATGGGGCAGGCTGCTTTCCCTCCTTCCCTCCCTCCTAGGCTGCTTAGGGCCACGTGCGGCTGCCTCCAGGGCTGCCAGCCCCCTTAAATAACCACCACTACCTGGGACGTTCGCCTTGTAGCTCCATCCTCCTCCTGTGTATTCAGAACAGTGGTGCGTTTGAGTCCCCATTCTGCAGAGTGCTGTGCTCATTCTCCCTGGTTTTCCATAGGTGCCCATCGTGCTGTGCCCTAAGGGGACAGTAGCTTTCCAGGCTGCTCCACTGTATTCCCATGGATTTGCAGAGCATCTCTCCACTGAAAATCTGCCACCATGATTGAGAGGAGGTTACCTGGCTGTCCCAGTGAAATAGCAGCTCTTAGCCAAAAAACAACCTGTATGGCATCAGGGATGGCTTTGCCTCCGCAGGTGTGTGCCCAGCTGTGCCGGAGACCATGCTACTGCCCCTGGGTGCCACCCCGCTGCCCCCGCGGGTCCCCCCTGGTCCTGGACGGCTGCGGCTGCTGTAAGATCTGCGCCCGGCGCCTGGGAGAGCCCTGCGACTTCCTCCACGTCTGCGACCAGAGCCAGGGCCTCGTCTGCGACTACAGCGCGGCACCTGCGGGGACAGGAGCCACCTGCAACTGTGAGCACGGGGGTGCCCGCTCCCCCCGGGGATGCCCCCACACCCCTAGTCCAGCACACACCGCAGCTCCGGCCAGGGCCCCGGCCAGCACCAGGCATCCCACAGTGCTTTCAGGGAAGCGGTTAAGGCTCCGAAAGCGGCTTTATTGAGGATGATGCATGCAGCTTGGCTGCGGGGCTGTGCTGCAGCTCCAGCCAGCTCTCGTGCCATTTACCGGCTGGGGATTCAGGGTGGTTTGAGCAGGGGTGGACACGGGGGTCCCGGGGATGCTGCAGTCACCCTGCCATGGCTGGAGCCTGAGGGTCCTGCAGAAAAATTTCAGAGAAACTTTTCCTAGCCTGAAAACCCTGAAAGGCAGGGTCAGAGCTGAAGGGCAGTAGGTTTCTCACCAAGTGTATCAGCTGCTGCTGCTGATACAGGGAGATCAGGAGAGGGGGCAGGAAGGGGAGGAGGTTGGCTGATGCACATGCTGCTGCAAACCCATGTCTGCCCCACACACCTCTCAGTCACTTCTGTGGCCCCCCTGTTCAGCCCCTTCGTGCCAGCCCCACGGTTTCCCCCAGCAGTGCCCACCACCATCCACATGTCTCTGTCACGTTGTCCCTAACGGGCTCCCTGGCTGTTGCTTGCAGTTGAAGACGTTGAGGAGGGCTGCGAGGTGAATGGCCGGGTCTATCGAGACGGGGAGGTTTTCCAGCCCAGCTGCAAACTTCAGTGCCGCTGCCTGGACGGGGGCTTCACCTGCGTCCCACTCTGCCAGGAGGACGTCCGACTGCCCACCCCAGACTGCCCCTACCCACGGCGCGTGGAGGTCCCAGGGAAGTGCTGCCCTGAGTGGATCTGTGAAGCCCGGGACCAGCACCTCCTCCGGGATGCTGGGGCAGGTAAGATGCAGAAGATGTCAATGAGGAGGTGCCCATGCAGGTCTCTGGGGATGGTCCCTTCACCCCAGACCATGAACATCAACAGGAGACACCTCATTGCACATTTCCATGCCATGCAGGGCTATGCCTGTAGCATCCTCAGGGCACGCTGCACAGCGCCTGGCTCCAACCACCATTTTTCCCCTCCTCTCTTTTCATCCAGCCCCTGGGACAGCATCCCTGCCACTGCCGTACCCCTGCCAGGAGTGGGGCACGGAGTGGAGCGCCTGCTCGGCCACCTGCGGCGTGGGCTTTTCTACCCGTGTCTCCAACCAGAACCGCTACTGCAGGCTGGAGACTCAGAGGCGGCTCTGCATGGCCAGACCCTGCCCGGCTCTGCCGGCAGCATCCCCACTGGTAAGTGAAGGCCTCAGTGAAACTGGTGCCTCTGGGCAACAAGTTTGACCGAGAAAGGGAAATGTCAGCCAACACGAGCCATGGGACCCCCGATTACCTGTGGGCACCCCATCACCCCTCCCTAGCCACAAGTTGACCATGTCTCGGGGCCAGATAAACCACATCCTGAAACTGTGCTTGGAAAACAGCTGATGGCAGGTGCAGACCTGAATTTTGGTGTCTTTGGATGTCTGAATCCAAGAACACCGTGGACCTCACGTAACCCTGAGCCCTGCAGGTGTGCTTGCCCTGTCCCTATGGCTGGAGATGCATCTGCGGCTCCTGCCTGGCTCCCTGGCTATACCCGAGAGGCAAGGCTCTACCACCCCTTTAATTAGCCTGGCACAGCCCCAGTGCGGACATCGTGCAAAACTGCCTTGCTCGCATCCAGCCAGCACTTTCCAGGGTCAGGCACCTTCACTGCCACATGCCCCTGGCTCCCTAGATGTGGGGGACACGTCACCAGCCCCTCCATCTCCCCATCACTCTCTGCTTTGCTTTTCCAGAGGGGAAGAGGAGGTCGTTTGTAGCTGTGCCCATCCCAGTCACATCCTGGAGCCAACGCCTTGTCCTGGCAAAGGGTCTGGCACAATCCCATGGCACCGTGGTTTCGGTGGAGATGGAGGACGCATCCCTTAGGAAACTGAGGAAGAACTGATGGACTTTGGCTGCAAAGGAGGGTGGAAATAGAGACCAAGATCCCTGTGTTACCCAGCACCTGCCCCCTCTGTGTAACCTGCTGCCCCAGACAGGGTTACTGGGCAGCATCCCTGAGTTTCTTAGGCTGAATGAAATGAGAAATGGGGAAACCCTGCCCCGAGTGTGAACCCATCTGAGAAAGCAGGAATTGGTCCTTTCCCAGACTGGTGGGGCTTTTAGCGAGGTGATGCTGCTCCTCCACCACGTCACACACACAGCTCTGCTCTGCGGGGGCTGCGAGAGAGACTGTCTCCAGCACCTGGAAGCCCAAATCCCCAGGGGGAACCCTCATGCCCTGGCCCCCCGGGGAAGGAGCAGGTACATCAGGCTGCACACCACAAGTCACCGCCGCACCAGGCTGAGCGGCTTGATCGTGCATGAGTTCAGCCATCCCACAATATCCACCCTGCAGCCAAGCAGCCTCCTTCCTGGGCATGGGCAGAGGCATCCTCCTGATGGCAGCTCTAATTCACCTTCCCCGCATCTCTCCAGAATAAACACGAACCTTCCTGCTCCGCCTGGCCTCCTCCTCTCCAAAGCACCGGCGGTTTGGCAGGGCTTCGGCGAGCGAGGAGCTCAGACGCAGGAGACACCGCTCCGCAGCACCAGACATACCGCCTGCCATCCAAGCACATACCCTGCGAGCCAAGGCCAAAAGAAAAGCAGGAAAGCAGGAAAAAAGAGAAAACAAATCGCAAAGATGAGTCGGGGCCCTCTCCCGACGGGCTGGAGCTGCTCCAGCTATGCAAGAGTCGGCGCAGGAGAGCTGCTCGGCAGCTCTGCCTTTACATTCCCACAGCGATAATCCTTCTGGATGATTGAAAAATGAAACCCAAATGCCCTCTAACGGCCTCGCACAAGCGTGCAGAGGGAACGCCTGTCCCACAGCGGGGCGAGAAGGGTAACTGGAGAGGATCGACGGTTTAGGTGATGTGTCCAGGTGAGGTCTGGACAGTTGAGATGTGTATTTGTGGGACTGAAAATAAAGACGTGCTCATCTAGGTGTGGAGCTTGTCTGGGCCTGTCCGTGCGGGGTGAGCCCGGCTCCGGTGAGCCCTCGGGAGCCCTGCTGCTCACTCCAGCTCGGCTGCTGCAGGAGGGGCCTGACCCAGGACCGGGCAGCTTGGCGGCACCTCAATTCAGGCTGCTTAGAATAAGAAAATTAAAACAAAAAAAAAAATTAATCAAAGCACTGAAAACATTATTACAGTATATTATATCCTGGATTAAATTCTGCCCCTTTGCTTTTACCATTACGCCATCAGCTCTGCCGATGGGACCAGCCCTGGCCATAGCGGTGCCTGGGTCTCCACTCACTGCCAGGCTGCGCAGGAGAGCACGGCATGGCACCGGCTGCATTGCTGCTGGGTCTGCACCCCCAGGCACAGAGCAGGCCGTGTCTCTTTTCAGCCTCCCAAAAACCAAAGCCAAAATTCTCCTCCTGTAACTCATTCCTCTTCCCGCCAGCCTCACACCTCCTCTGCTCACCCCGGACCAGGATTTCCCCGGCATCGTGCCACCATCGTCACCAGCTGACTGTCCTCCCGACCCAGGCCAACGTGATACCGGGGCAGATTTGGGGGTGCAGGGGCAAAAGGCTGAATGGCAGAGGGAGCTCCCCTCTCCTGCCCGGGGCAAAGCCCCCCCACAAGCAGCAGGAAAGGCAGCAGGTTCAAGGTAGCCGCTTGCCCGCTCCCCCGGCCCCTGCAAGTGCTGAAAGTAAAATTAAAGTCAGGGATGCTTTTCAGACACCTCTTGGGGGGGGGGAGAAAAAATATATCTCACTGCTCAGGCAGTAAAACATGGCTTACAAAGAGAATTATTTACTGTGATCATCCGGTGCTCTGCCCGAATACAAATCATTAATTCAGTTTGTTACAGGGGACACGGTGAACCTCTGGCAGGCAGCAAATCGCAGAATGAACATGGCCCGGGCTGAAGCTTTTGTTGACTTTCTTCACCTCTGCAATGCCAAAAAAGCCTCTGTGCCAAAAAAGCAGTGGCACGAGGCTCATGTAGACTTTAAAACCACCATGTTCCTCAACTGACATGGATAAGATGTTCTGTGTACTGAAAATCCTGTTTTTAAGCCAGTTTTTGTTTGAGCGTGTTGGGACACGGCCACCAAGGCCGGGTGAGCTGCCAGCAGGGAGTGCTGCGGGGCTGTCACCCCCTCCCAAATCCTGCCCAGCCACCTCGGGGTGATGGTAAAAATCAAAAGATCACTTTTTAAGCAGCAGCCTGTAATTCTTATCTCAAACAGAAAAGACTCAACATATCTCTGCTATAATTTTCATTTTTTTTTCCTGCAAAATGTCATTTCTCCCTGATTCACTAAGCAGAAAACATCTAAATAATGAATTAATGAATCCAAATAAATCAGAGTTATTTTTCCCTAAGAATACAGGGAAATCAACTCTTGTGATTTGAGTGCCGGTCTCACAATATGTGCTGTTCCCTCTAAAGCCCTGCTACCCTGGAAACACGTAGTTATTTGAGGATCGGGTTTACTGCAGCTCTGACACAGGGTCCCAGGCTTTGCCTGCTCTTGTGGAGCAGCAGATAAATACTCTGTCATCCCCAGATGATTATCGTCACCTGTAAAGATAAAAAAAAAAAAACAAAAAAAAAAAAAACCCAGAAGACAACTCACCCCTGTCCTCAAGGCACACTGCCATACCAGCACACATAAATGGCATGTGATTTGACAACCATATTCCTGAACCAGCGGTGAGCAACAGACCACAGCTCGTTTCAGCGCTAGCACACTCAGCAGCCGAAGGAGAAACTGTGTGCTACTGCGTGAGTAAACAACGTGCATCAGAATTTTTGTTTTCCAAGCCATTTTCATGACTGGTGATTTTTAAATGCATGGCGCTGGCTGGATGAGCCTCTCATTAAAGCTAAACATTTTCAGATACCTCCCTGAAGACAGGAGTGCAGTGCTCAATAAAAAAAAGCAGCTCAAGGCCCTTTTTTTGCTGTTGGTGAAGGGCCTCGAATTGGTTACCTGAAAGCCCATCCCTCCGGTTACCTGTTTGCTGCCCGCAGGAGCTCTCCCAGCCCCGTGCTCTCACACTGCCCTGGACACGCTGGCAGCAGCGTCGCTGCCGTGTGCCAGAGCCGGGCACTGGAGAGGAGCATCCTGATACGGGATGCTCGGGCAGAATGGGTGGTAGCACCTCTATTGCCAGTGAAATCATGGGTCAAGAGAACACCTTAAACACACGCGAGGCAAGCACAGGAGAGAAGAGGAGCTGTGCTGTGAGTGCCTCCAGCAGGTCCAGCGAGCAGGAGATACGGAGAGCATGGGGCTGCAGCCAGGCACAGGCAGTGCTCCCTGTGCCCTGCCCTGCTCCTCTCTTCCCGTGGCAGGAGGCACCCAGCCCCAAGCCTTCATTTTGGGGACCGAGAAAGTTTTGCCTACACCGCTGAGAGCAGCTTGTGACCCTTCCCATGCTTACAGCAGTCTTCCCAGCCAGCTGCTGTCTCTGCCTCAGTTTCCCCAATGGTTGATGCTCGGGGACAAAGGGAGCCAGTCCCAGTTTGTTCCTCTCATCTCGCTGCACTTCTGCACCTCCATAAAGTTGCTTTGCAAGTTGTCACCCCAACCCCCGGCTGCAGGAGCAGCTGAAATGCGTGGAGGCGAAGGGGGCAGGAGCAGGGCAGGATGGAGGACTGCTTTCCTGAGGCGTGAGCCCCCATGGACCCCCTCTTCTGCTGCTGCTACTCCAGAAGCACAGTCCCACCAGAGCCTCTGGAAAGCTCAGAAAAGCCATATCCTCACCCCATGGAAACAGCTTTTAAGCTTCATCTCTTCGGGCATGCCCGTAGTGGACAGATTTTTATCACGTAGGCAGGAAATAACATACAGCCTTTCCCATCATTTATCTCCTCCAGCAAGCACTTTTTGGGGTCAACACACTGATACTTACAACAAGCGACTACCACCATCCCATGTCTTGGGCTTCCCTAATCTGGCTCCAACCTGCCATGCCTGAGCATGGTCCAGCGGAGACGTTGGCGGCTCCCAAGGAGGGAAGGGCAGTCAGGATGGCTCGGCAGGATTTGCCCCACTCCTTCCCCGCTGGCAGATGAGATAGCAGCCTCTTCCCACCCCCTGCCCCAGATTAAGTTCCAGGAAAGCAGGTGGCCATGGCCCTTCCTGGGCCCAGCCCTTCAACTGAAGTTGTTTTGCCAAGGTCGTTTCCCTATGGCTTGCCAGGGTAAACCTTCTCTCTTCTGATTGCTGGCATGTTTACTCCTGCGCCTAGAGATAAAGTTATTTCTGGCCTCATTTATGCGGCAGCAGCTGCTCGGCAATGCAAACGGGGGCTGGCTTTCCTTGGGGGGTCCTCTTTGGGGTCGCTGGTTTTAGCTCTTGCCCCAACCTCACAGTATCTGTGTGTCTTCTGCGTGACATCCCCTGCGACAGGGAAGGCAGGAGAGGAAGGTCACAGCCTGTCCCGCATTCCATCCTTGCTAGGGTCAAAACCGCTCAAAGGCGGGGGGGGGCAAGGGGAAGAGGATTTTTGTGCTTGGGTAGGGATATAGAAGGCGGCAGCAAGAGCGGGTCGTTGCTGCGTGCTTAGGGAAGGTGCAGCCGCTCGGCAGGGAGCGGGGCTGCTGGCCTGGTGGCATGGCTGCCTGCTGGAGCGGGGCTGGCAGCAGGAGCCCCATGGAAAGCTGCCAGTCTCCGCCTTATCCCCGCTCCCAGTGTTCCTGGATGGACGGTACAGTCCGAGCAGCGGGGCCAGGAGAAAGGCTATGAGGGGTTGGCTCATGGGGTGCAGGCTTCCAGCCCCCGGTCTGGAGGGATGGGAGGGTTTCTCCTCACCCCGAGTGGGACAGAACAGAAGCAGGCTGAAAGCTCTGACCCCCCTCATCAGACATCTCCCACCCGCTCCGAGGCAGAGCTCCCCCTCCCTGCTCCCTTCCTCCAGCTCCCTCCAGGCACGCTTGGCGTCCGAAATAGCCGTGGGCCTGCGTGTCCCTGGCGTCCGGCTCAAAATATCTCAAGTGGGCTGGCGGCAGGCACCGAGGGAGTGGCGGAAGCCTCCAGACACCGAGGCTTTCTGCTGAGGCAGCCCTCGCCACATCCTCCCCACGCTCCGGCAGAGCACCCTGCGCCCCAAACATCCTGGCTGGCGCCCGGCAGGAGCAGCAAGCGCAGGCCCGGGGAACGCGGAGCTGCCGGGCTGGCTCTGGGCACGGCACTGCCAGGGCCGCCCCGCCCCTGCCACCACCGAGCTCTGCCGCCACCAGCGCCACCCTGGCAGCAGCCACCCCGCCGTGGGACGGGCCACCGCAGCGCCCGATGGCCACCGAGGCTCTCAGCCCGTGGCCTGGCAATGGCAGCTGGGTGCTGTGCCCTGTGGACACCACCTTCACCCAGCGCTTCTTGCCCGCCGTCTACCTGGTGGTGATCCCCCTTGGGCTGGCGGGGAACGGGCTGGGGCTGTGGCACCTCTGCACCGGGACCCAGCGGCACACCCGCCATCCCCTCGGCCTGCTGGTGGGCAACCTGGGCCTGGCCGACCTGCTGTACGTCAGCACGCTGCCCTTCCTCGTCAGCTACTACCTGCGGGGCAGAGTGTGGCTCTTTGGGCAGGGCTGGTGCCGGATCACCCGGGGCCTCTTCCACCTCAACCTCTACGCCAGCATCGGCTTCCTCACCTGCATCAGCGTCCACCGCTACCTGGGCATCGTGCACCCGCTGAAGGCGCGGGGCAGGTACCAGGGGGCAACCTCTTCTGCATGGCTCAGCGTGATGGTCTGGGTGTGGGTCATCGCGCAGGTAGCTCCCGATTTCGCCTTCAGCAAGATGGATGACATGGGGATGCGGTGCCATGACACAACGGGGCACGAGAACCTGGGCGTTTACTTGCCGTACACTGCGGCCATCACCGTGACTGGGTTCGTCATCCCGTTCCTCATCATCATCGGGTGCTACTGCCATGTGGTGGTGGTGCTCTGCAGGAACAACACTGTGGACCTCAGCCTCAGGAGAAGAAGCATCAGACTGGTGATTCTCGTGATGGTCCTCTTCTCCATCTGCTTCCTCCCCTACCATATCTTCAGAAACCTCAACTTGTTGTCTCGAGGCTGGCAACTGCAAGGGTCCTGCACACAGGCTTTAAAGAACATCTACATTTCCTACCAGGTGACCCGGGGCCTGGCCAGCTTCAACAGCGCCCTCAACCCCCTACTCTATGTGATGACCAGTGAAGACTGCATGTCACGTATGAGGACCATCCGCCAAAGAGCCAGCCAGTCCCTGGGGTTCACCTTCAGGAGGAAAACCTCTCGCCAGGCAGATGAGAAGAAGATGAACATCATTCTTGGCGAGGAGGAAGCTTCTGATGAGCTCTGAGGTACCCAACACCCGCTCCAAAGGATGCACCACTTCAATTTGCACTTGGCCCCTTCTCGGGGGCAGCTTCCCCACCTTGATGCCTGCTTTGCAGAAAGATGGTGACTGCAGCATCAGTGGTTCCAGTCTCACACAAGGGACAGACAGGACTGCTGCCGTCAGAGAGCAAACTGGGACCAGCTTTCACAGCAAAGCTACTCAACCCAACCATTTTGTCTATAGTAGCCCTGGAGTTGGAAAGATATGAACATTGCGTTTACTCCAGTCCTGAGGTATTTCTCAGTCCAGCCTCCAATGCCGTGGTCCGAGCTGGTTAACATCCCCCTGGCCACTCACCGAGCTCCTCAGTGAGTGAGGGATGGGGGTGACCGATGCCTTGTCCCCGCACTGCGTCCCCTCTCCCTCACTGGATGTGGGTTTGAGACAGGATTCCCTCCTTCACCCAAGGAAAGGGCACTGGTAATTAACTACCTGCGTCGCAGAACAGCTGAGAGGGTGAATTTTTGCAGGAGGAAGTGCTTTGGAAATGCAAATATTCATAAAAATATCAGGTTTTAAATATATGACTAAGCTGTGCCAGCTCCTGGGTTAGTTGTTCCTGGGTGACTGAGCTGCTTCAGGATCTGTGTTATCCTCTACTGCCCACCTCCTTCACAGAAGAAAAAAGTATTTTAGCATTACTCACTCTTTTTTGGAAGAGCATACAGCAGACAGCAAATTGGCATTTTAAAGTTTCTGGAGGCTGTTGGTTGGGTTTGGGGTTTTTTGCAAGGCGAATGACTGCAGTAGCCTGAACCGCTGCTTTCAGCAGGCAAATCCCAGGAGAGTTTTGAAATCCAGGTGGGTGGCTGCATTTTACTCTTGCATCCAGCCTTGCAAGGGGATTAGACATGTCTATTAAAAATTAGACATGCAAAAAAAAAAAAAAAAAAGAGAGGCGACGCTGGTTTGAAGGCTTGTGAAGGCAAGATTCAATGGCGAGGGCAGTCCGTGTGTCATCACCGGGGGGCCGGGGGGATCTCTGCTTCAGCAGGAGCAGAGGCTCTCAAGCGGCATTTTGGTTTTTGCTCTTGGTGTTCCTCACCACGAACAGTGTGAACGTTTCGGTCCTTGTGAAAGGAGCAATGTGATTTGCAGCAGCGGATCTTGCAGCTCGGCTGAAGGAAGTGGATTGTGAGTTAAAATCAGCCCGTGCTGGGAAAGCGCCAACCCACGGATGCTGCGCTCTTTGGACCAAAGCCTGATACTTATCGTGGTCAGCTGCTCCCTGCACGGACCCACCTTTGCTGCCGTGCAAAGGGAGCCGCGGCTGGCTTTCAGATGGAGTTAATATGGCTAAAGTGCAAATAAACACCTAATGCTTTCAGTTGGGAGTCGTCTGGCTTCTTTTAAAGCTTTATAAGGACACGGCAGCCAGCTGGCCTATGGGCTGAAGCAGGGGCTGCCTGCTGCAGGGAGCGGTGATGAGTTTCCCAGGGCTCTGCAGACAGGGAGCTGCGGGGAGCGCTGCCTGCGCAGCGAGACTGCAGGCGGCCGGCCGAGAGCAGTGCTGAGCCAGGCGTGCACTAAGGTAGGTCCCCAAAATCTGCTCAGCACCTGGCAGGGGCCCAGCAAAGCCCTGAAACTTTCAGCTCCCACCTCATCCAGAGGAAATCAAAAGACAGAGCTGAAATTCCCAAATGAGATGTTCTTCTGTCTCTGCTGTAGGGAAGATCTTTGGGACGTTAGGAGCGCATCTGGCCTCTCCCGCTTGCACACAGTCCCCAGCTCTGGGCTTCTCCAGAGCTCTGAACTCTTTTCCTCCTTTCCTGAAAAAGTACTGTCGCTTCCAAAAGCTGTCCAGCTCTTCCATCGTCACACATGGATCCTATCCATCATGCTACAGCTCCCCACAGCCCACAGGAGCTGCAGCACCCTGTCACTGCACCCACTTGGTGCATGATTGATTGAAATAAAGCATCACCACATCCTGGGGTGGGAGCGCTGCGTAGGAAGTGTCAGCAAACTCTGCTGTCACCCCCTGCATTGCTGTGCCCAACTCTTCTTCAGTGCCCCCTCATGTCATTGTTAATGATGATTTAAAGATCTGTATCCCGAGAAGCATCTCTGAGCCCTAGGGACAGTTGCAGCCGTAAATCTGTTCATTTTTCTGTGTCCTGCATCTGTCAAATCAGCAAAAGCCATTAAGGATCTGTGTGTTGGGATGATGACCCTGAGATACGGGGTTTTTTTGGTATTTCGTGCTTTGCAGTCCCCTTGATTCTCACACAATATTGCTTCCCCTTGTGAAGTAAAGAAATGGGCTCCTTCCCTTTATTAACTATACGTGTAATTAAGGGCCAACTGCTGGCACATGAGCCTGTGGCCAGTTTTTGCAGCTGGTGATGGAGCAGCAAAGCAGCCCTCCTTCCTCCAGCCCTCGCCATTAAACGAGGCTCCTTACCTCACAAAGAGCAGCCGCTGCTCTCTGCAGGACACTGCAGGGGCACGGTCACTGCTGTGGACCTACCCAAAACACGTGGGCACCACTGACTCCTCAAAACCTTCCCGGTGTTCTTTATCCCCTGGGAGCAGAAGGGTGGGATTGTCCCTGGAGCAACCAGCACAGGCAGCTCTTGCTCTGTGCTGGTCCCCAGCCATGGCATGGGGAGGTGAGGACGTAGCACGTGTTTCATCAGTGGGTGAGGGGACAGGGAAGGTGGGGAGCTGTCATATTCCTCCTTCTCCTTCTCCCAGCAGCTCTGCCAGCCCTTGGCAGGGCCATGCCCGAGCTGGCAGGAGGGGGTCAGTGCCCGCTGGAGCTGCTGTGCCGTGGCTGCGCCCTGAACCAGGCATCAGCCTCAGCTCCTGGCTGGCACAAGTGCAGAGAGAAGAGCTGAGCAGAAGACCTGCGGCAGCGCCTGGGTGGGCACCCACCTGCTCAGGGGCTGGCTTTGAGCGAGGTCCTTTCCCCTCTGCTGCAGAGACCTTCCAGCGCTGTCAGGTTCCTTTACATGAGCTGCGCATCCTCATGGGGTGAGATGGCTCCGCAGGAAGAAATAAATTTATGTCACCTCTTTTGGGCTCCTGGCTTAAGATGATCCGAATGTTCCTCTTTCCCTCCTCTGGCTATCTGCTGCTGGACTTGAAGATGCCTAAAATCAGGCGAGAGGAATCCCACCTGTACTGTCTGCTTTTCCCACAGACTCTCTGGCCCAGCGAAGTGGAGCAATGAACTTGTCTGCAAATCCGACCCCAACGCAGATTTTTAACTCCTTTATCCAGATCAGACGCAGCCAACAAACAAACATGGTGGAAAGTCTCCTGTTGACATTAATGGGATTGGGATCAAGCCTGGAAATTTGACGGCATTTCTTGCTCCATTAAATAAACCCCTCTTGGTTGAGGATTTGTTGCAAACACAGTCGAGATTTGTTACTTTAAGGAGAACTTTTGAGCTGAGAGCCCCGGGAAGCCATTCAGGCAGAATTAACAGGCACACGCACAATGCACAGATGTACAACCACTTTCTTTCCCTAAAAGGCAAAACTGTTTTTCTCGGCATGCAAAACGCTCTACAAGAAGAAAGTATCGCTATCAGCAGCGGCTACAGGCACAGGACTCAACTCTGTTTAATTCTTTATTTCGCTTTGCACACATTTCTAAAAAGAGACTAAACACGTTGTGTTTCCAAGGTCTTTGTGTCTCCAGGGGCAGGCAGCAAAGCGAAGGGGCGAGAGGCTCCCGTGTGCAAGCGGCGGGGAGCGGGAGCGAGCGCCGCAGGAGCCGCAGGGGCTCCTTGAGTTCAGCCAGATGATTGCCAGGCCTCGTCTGACAGCTGCTGGCTGCGGAGCTGCAAGGCGTTAGCCCGCTGGAGTAGGAGGATTCGCTCCCAGCGGTGAATACAGAGTTCATGGCGTGTGATACATGGCCTCTGGCTGAAATCTGGCTCCGACCGAGCTGCCCACCTCGCTTCAGGGGGGTTGGTATGGCCAGTAAAGCCCTGTTCGCTAAACAAGCGTGGGGTGGCTGCCCCGTGCTGAAAACATGGGCTCATGCATTTGTGTCAGAGGTTTCCGCAGCCCGGGGGAGCGGGAGCTGCTGCTCGGACGAGGGCTGGGGGTGCCGGGGAGATTGCTGCGGGACTGAGATGGTGCACTTGGGTCCCCGCCGGGCAAACAGGGCGTCTCCACAAGGCGAGAGCCCCCAGGCCCAGGTGGAGGTGTGAAGACCGCGTGCGAAGCCGGAGGAGAAGCAGCACGAGCAGCAGGCTCCCGCAGGTCTTGGCTCCCCGTTACGCTGGGCACCAGGCAGCGGGACTTTGTGGTGCATCTTTTATGGTGTGGTGGGAGGCTGCAGTGTGCACGCAAAAAGGGATGAGTCACTCAGGTCACTAATGAAAGGTCACAGCATCCTCAGATTCAGCAAGAGGCATTTATTTCTTCAGCAAAACAATTTCATTGCTAAAGTACCTTTGGCTACAGGGACAACAGATCTGACAGGCTATCTTATTTACCAAGGATATTGATCACACTGGGGAAGGAATAGTAGATGCAATTACTCCAGGTGACCTGGGAAAAAATGGTAAATATACCTGGGACTGCATGCTGTTGGCGAAGATTTTAATAAAAGAGAAATATCTGAGTCTTTGCCTATGTTACGCAGAGTGTTTTGGCATCTGGGAGATCAACAGCTTGTGAAGAAGAGCAAGTCACATAAATAGAACAACATTTAGTGTGACTGTGTGAGGCCATCAGTCTAATATTATTCCTGCGGTGCATGCAGTTATAAATAGGTGATGCTGTGTAGCGTGGGACCTGGGGAGAGGGAGAGCTGAGGAATGCACTTGCAGCTCGGCAGCGGCGGCACTGCGCAGCTTGCGGCTGTAACCCGCATTTGTATGTGCGCTACAGAGCGACTGCGGCTGCACCCTGCAGGCAGGGATGTGTCCTGGAGCACTTGGCGAGCCCAGGCTTAACAGAGATGTGCCATTTTTCAGACCATCCCTCTAAACGTCCCCCAGTGGCAAGCCCTCTGCGCCCCTTGCCACCAGTGCTGCTCGTTGCTCAAGGCCGGGGTCAGCACAGAGAGCAGGGCAGCGAGAAACCCCCCGGGACCTGCTCTGTGCACCACGGCCTGCGCTGGAGACTATAGTTTAAATTTTGCCCAGCACCTCCGCTCTGCCCCCACCAGGAGACGCTCAGGTTGGATCCTGCTCCCTGAAGAGCCCTTCGTGCCGCAGCGCAGCCCAGCCAGTGTGAAATTCTGCTGCTTGTTTGGGCTCATGGGTAAGAAGTTTACTCTAAGGAGCATCGGAAAGCTCTCAGGCTTCTCAGTAGCACCACAGCTCCTCCTCTGAGAGGCTGCTTCCATGCTGTGCAGAGGACATCCAAGGACAGGAGACGGATTAACTCCATCCTGGCTGCCTTTGCTCTGATGTGGAGGTACCACTCAGCGGAGGTGGGGGAGAACTGCACACCACAGCTCCCAGACAGCTCTTACCAGCCCAGACCACCCTGCAGCACCGCTGTGCCTCCAGTCCAGGCTGTTTAGGGTGAGAAGGTCCCACGGCAATGGGAAGCTGCTGGCCCAGAGGTGAGCTCAGAGGTAGGTTTGGTGGCGGTTATACGAAGAGCCAAGCACTCTCACTGAACGAAGCGCTATTTGGTTGTGGAGGCAAAAATCCCTTTAATAAAAGAGTGTGCAATGCTGGGATGGCAACACAGTGCCGTGCTTTGCGAGAGCCCTTGGGATGCAGCTCATTCGGGTGCCTGGGGCTCTGCAAGACCCCAGTGGGTCTGCAACACCCAGCGATGCTGCAGCCTCCCCAGGGCTGCCGGGGGAAAGCATCTTTCTGTGTGCAAAGCAGAAACAACAGTCTCATCACCATAGCCACTATCCCACCGGACTGAGCTGGGAGGTGGGAAGAGCTGCAGCAGGTTTGCCCCAGGGCCAGCTGCAGAACAGAGGCACCAACGGCACAAGGTGCACAGTGAAGGGGAGGGGCCCCGTGAGCTGAAATATTAGGGAGAAGTCTGTGTTTTAACCCACCTGTCCATAGAGGTTGAGCATGAGCCATCTCTCCATGGCTGGGTTTTGTGGCCACAACCGGTGGTGGAGGAACCAGTCTCCGAGTGGGTCAGTGCCTCTTCCCCCTCCTTGCCAGGTCTCCATAACTCCTCATCCCCAAATTTACTGCCAGTAGCTCTGGTTGGCCCCAATGGGAGCAAACCCAGCAGGAAGAAGGCAACAGGACAGTTTCTTTTCCTTTCCAGTGCCGCAAGGGTGAGGAGCAGAGGGTCATTCATGGATGAAACCGAGTAGCAGCCTCAGTCTGGGAGTATGGGGCAGCCTCCTCTCCCAAAGGCAGCCTCCTCTCCCAAAGGCACGGCACAGGGATGAGCAATGGACTTGCAGATGCATCAGCACCTGCAAATCCCAGGCTGGGAGACAGCTCGCAGCTCTCAATCTTCCTACATAAAGGGGACCTTTCAAATGCAGTTCTGAAGCCAGAAATCCAAAAACGGCCATGCCCTGAATCTGCTGCCTGGCCCTGTGTGGAGGTGCCCTGGGGGGATATCCAGAAGAGCATTGTCCCCTGTCACTGCTCCCACCCCAAGAGACACTCAGACAGGGGACCTAAAACTTTGCTAAATATTTCTGAACCCAGAGAAACCTCCAGTTTGTTTTCCCATTTAGCTCAGGTGGTTTGCCTGCCTCCAGAAAAGCCTAGTCTTAATTTGATTTCCTGTAACTGATTCATGGCAAATCTGGCATCCTGATGCCCGGAACAGCTGTGATTCCTGTGCCGCCGTTTGCTCTGCCCCAGGGACACCGCACAGCCCCTGAGCGTGGCTGGAAAGAAAGGACCAGGGCTGGAGCAGGGCACAAACAGCTGGGCCAGGCACACACAGGAACATCTTTGCATTTGCAATTCAGAGAGGATGTGTCTCATCTCCCCAATTAATCCCTCCAGAGCAAAGCCTGGAGAGAAGCAGCTGGAAAATCTCTGCATAGAAACAAGACTTAGTCAAATCTGCAATTTTGAGGTAGAGGAAGAAATATGTCTCCAACACGGTGCTTTCACCGCAAGAGAAAACAAATATTTTCCTTTTGTTGTATTCATTCCCCATCGAGAACCTGCTGTGCTCTCAGGCATGGCACCGCTGGGAGCATTTTCACAGGGCGATTCGCAGCTCCCTTGGCTGGGAAATCGCTTGTGGTCCCAAAGCTGGAGCCGCCTCTGGCCGGGGAAAGCTGGTGGCTGGGACCAGCCTGTGGAGCATCGCTAGCAGGGAAACCAAAATGCATCTTGGTGGGATCAAACGCTGCATCAAAAGAAGTTTGGTGCCTGGCCGGGAAGCGCAGTCAGCATCTCAGTGCCGGATCCCTGAGCGTCAGAGGCAGAACAGGAAAGGATATCTTGAGTTATACTAATAAATGCACTTTTCCCCAGTTGAAGTGCTGGGGCCAATTTGTTTCCTACGGGGTTATTTTTAGCATCGAAACGAGCCATTTGCTGTAAACTGTCTGCCTGGGAAGCGAAGCCCCGGGGCAGCAGACAGGGCTGCCGCAGCTCCCGCGCCACGAGGTCACCGCTCCGGCTGCCGGCACGGCCAAATCTCACCCGGAGCACAGCTCAGCTCGCCAGTGGGATGGGAGCCACCACCGTTCCTCCCTCAGGCACACCCAGGCAGGCACGCACACGCGCTGCCGGAGCTGGGAGCCGGCAGCTGGCAGCAGCTGCCTCCTGCCCCAGCCAGCCCACGGTGCCCCGCAGTGGGACATGCTGCTCCGTGGCTCCTCCGTGGGAAGGCGGGTGCCACAGGACCTGGGGACCTGGTTAATGAACCCACCATGCCGGCAGACACCTTTGGCACTGAAGCCACCCACAGGGCTCCTGGCAGGGGCCGCCGTGCTCACCAGATACCATGTGGGTTAAGATGTGCCACACAGCGTGCCAGAGCCCATTGCTTGCCCGGGGGTGTCCCACAGGAACCCTACAGCGGTTCAGGACCTTTCCCGTCCCCGCAGTGCAGTGCCACCGTGGCAGGGACTGCCTTGCAGGACAGGGGCAAAACTGTCACCGGAGCACCCTGCAAAAGAGCCTCGCATATTTGCAATTCATTCCCAGACCCTTTGGCTTCCCACCCTTGACATTCCTGGCAATCCTGCAGGCTGTGATGCAGGAAAGTCATTTATAGCATCGCGACGCTGCCATGGTGGGAGCAGAGGCACGCTCAGGATCAGGCCCTGCTCTCCATTTGGCCAAGGGTTTGACGTGGCCATGTTTCTATGGTGAGTCTGCGGTCATGGCTGTGGCAGCTCAACTCCAGATTAACCTTCCCAGGGAGCGGGACCCTTCTCCAGACACATTCCCAAAGCCTCTCTCCTTTGTCACAGGGGTCCGGTGGCTCCTTGCAGGGATCAGCCCATCCCAGCACCAGCAGCAGCCCCCCGGAGCCTCCCACCCCCGAGCCCCAATCCAAACTGGTTTCCAGTTCTGATTTAACAGGCTCTCAGCAAATATTTCCACAAATTATTAAGCAGGGGCACTATTATTTTATCTTATTATTTTATTATTAAAGCCAAGATCCTAAAACCAAATAAATGAACCAACTAAAGTGGCTGAGATCAAGAACTCGCTAAAGCAGAGCAGCACCTTTCCCGTTTGGTTGCGGTCCAGGCGCTTTATGGCAGGTACTTTGTGCCTGGCTGATGTTCAACTGACAGCTTTCCAAGCGTATAAAAAACTTATTAGGCTGAAAATAGAGTTTGTGACCATAAACTGTCAAGAGCACTGTCAGCATTTCCAGCCCAGGTCTGCTTCGTGTACAACCAACGGCAGGTCAGGCTGCTGGGGGGAGCAGGGGTGGGGAGGATGGGGTTGTGCGGCCCCTTGCAGGACCCATTTTGGGTAGGAAGGGTAATTGGGGAAGGCTCACTAATGGGCTGTGGGGTATCAGGAGGGGGCATGGCCGAGGTTTAGCATGGCTGGTGCCAGGGTGGTGAAGACAGTCGTACGCGGAGCTGTGTCCACCTGCCCTGGGGTTTGAAACCTGCAAGCCACATCCATGGTGATCACGCGGAGGCCATCTGCGTTTGCAACCAGCTTATACCCAGCGCTTCATTAATTCCCTCGCTGATCTTCCAGATTACAAGGCAGAGCAAAGCGCCTGCAGCCATCTGAGCTACAAAGAGTCAGGGAGGGAGGCAGCGGGGAAATCCCAGAGCCCAGAGAAAGCCAAGAGGTTCCTGAGCCTCCAGTAACCCCGAGCGGAGCCTGTAGGACAGAGACAAGTTAGCTCTGGCTAGCAGAGGGATATCTTACGCGAAGATTTATGGAGTCATGAGGCAGAAGCAAACGCTGCTACGTGCAGCCTGGATCTGGCGAGGAACTCTGTGTCCGCAGAAGAGGGCATTGCCATGCCCCTCGCACGGAGAGGGGGGATCGCTGCTCCCTGTGCCCAGCTCACGGTGCCGCCTGGCCTGGGACAGCCGGGCAGAGCTCTCGTCTGGGCAGCTGCAGCTGGTTGTTATTCGTATCTCAGTATCTAATCCTTTTTTGAAATGAACTAATCCATTGCTTTAAAAATATCCTGTGGCATTGCAAGGCTATAATCTCGGTATTAAACGGCATTAAAGCCAGAATAGCCGATGCTTTTAGCAAGGCAAAAGAAAACATCTATTTATTCTCTAAAAATAACCGAAAGAAGCAGAGTGCGCCAGGAGGGTCCCCGAGCCCCTGTTGTGGCCAAAACCCGGGGAGGGGCTGATGTCTGCCAGAGCCCGTCCTTGGCCCTGGTTGCCACCCGTGGGTGGGTGGGCAGCACAGCCGGAGGTGTGACAGCAGCTGGTACCGCACGTCCCGTTAACGTTGAGCCCTCTGCTCGGGGACCAGGAGCTGTCTGCGCACACCGAGGCAGCATCCATGCCCAAAGCAGCTTGAGCAAAGCTGGCGGGATGCTCCCATCTCTCCCCACGTACGGCGGGCTGCGGGACCGACTCCCACAGACCCACACTGCTGGTCCCTATTTAGAATCTTTCATCTGAGACCACTAAGCAGCTTTGCTTATTTCAATCCATTAAAACTAGAAAAGCTTTTTAATAAATTCCCCGCCAGCCTGGAATTAGTAGATGTGGGCCAATTAGACACATTAATTAGGTGCTGGTTTAAACACAGATGAGGTTTGACTTTGTTTACCACCCTCGGAAGGAAGCAGCTTCTCAAAGTTCACCTCCAAAGGACCGGACAAACAAACAGGGTATGTTCGTTCCCGGTCACAAGCACCTTACAACAGAAACACATCACTTCGACTTCTATTTTATTTTCAGAGCTCTTGCTTTCTCTCTGCCTCCCCACGCAATAAAAATGAGACATTTAATCTCATAATGCAACTTCTCACTGGAAATCAATGATAAAGTACATTATGTTGCCTGGCCTGATCCTGCGGCTCCAGCCTGACCTTTCCCAAGCGCAGCGAAGTCGGGGAAAAGACAAAGGTTGAACGGAAGGAGCTTCCCAGTGGGAAAGTGTGACACTTTCCTGTGCCTCAGGAGGGACTGCCTTGCACAACGGCGATCTGACACAGTTTGGTCTCGCTCATGCCCCCGCGCTCGCTCCATGCAGGAAAAAGCAACGCGTGAGCAGTTTGACCGCGGAGCAGGCTGATTTCAGCATCACCTTAATGAGGAAGGCTCCGACCCCATTCAGAACACACGGCTGTGTGCGTTACTGCCTGCACTCTCCTGGCTTCCTCAGCACTGGATTTGTTACAGGGGGGTTCTTGTCAGGAGATGGATCCTGCTACCCTTGTTCCTTGGGGGCAGCATTTATTCCACAGGGGCCTGTGACCTGCATGAGGTCAAAGCAAACCCCAAAAGGAGAAATCGGTGATGTCCCAAGCCCCCATAGGAGTGATAGCAACACTTTGGTTGTGCCCGTTGCTGAATGAGACCCTCTTCCAATGCTGCTCCATCAATGGCATCCCGTTTTCCAGAAAAAGGATTTGCCTGAATCTCTGTAACTCCCAGCGTAGCAGGGAAAGGCCGTGCCGAGGGAAGACGTGTTCCACGAGACATTGCCAGGTGAGGATTTCTGCTGTGGCCAGCAGAAGACCTTGGAGCCAGCCAAGGTCAACCCACCACAAGCCCCAGAGAGGATGGGGCTAGCAGAAACCACCCTGAGGAAGTGCTGAGAGCTGTTCTTACTGCAGGGGCAGAGATGGCCCTGCTGCCCCAAACGGCCCCTAGCCACAGGGTGGGTGAGATCCCACCTACAGACCCCCTCCCTATGTAGGTAGTGCTTTGAGAAGGCTGTGCTGTACCGTCTCTGCCCAAGCACTGCCGGCTGTCATCGCAGCCACGTTTGGAAACAAACCGTGGAGGATTTAGGTAGTCCATGACCATCTAAGATCATGCTGCTGCTAAAGGAAACTGTGCAAGTAGCTTGTGCCTATCTTCACCCATGGCTGGAGAGCATCTCCCAGGGTTTTCCATGCTTGAACCTACACTGGCATGTTGGCCCAGTGTCTGCACAGAGCAGCTGGCTTTGGATAACAAGCTACAACATCAGCTTAATGTTCCAAATATTACCTGGGGACCCCAGAATTTGACCTGCAAGGCCTGGAGGCCCCAGAACCCCTCCTAAAAGATGGGTGACAGGCACCCACTGATGTGATGACCATAAGATCTCCTTCCTCTGTAATGGAACCAACAGGAGCTCAATCAGCAGCACTGTGTCCTGTCTTCAAGGTGGGATGTCATTGCTGACCAGTGGAAAAAATCACCAGCAGCTGGATGGCAGCAGGTGAAGCGTATCTGCTCTATCAGATGGCCCGCACATTGCCCCGGGTCTGGAGGTTTGACAGCATCCCAGGCCTCATTAGCAGGGCTGCAGATGACACTATGGAGAACATAAACCAGACACATTCCTCCAGCCGGGGCTTTGCTGCCTGATTTAGGAGACTGCAGGCGTTACGATGTCAAACAGCAATCCACCGACAGCTTGTGCCGCTGGTGATGGATGCCGGAGCCTGTATTTTTTCTTCAATAACAACTTTCAGTAACGGTGCTGGCACGGAGGCTCGGCAAGGAGGAGGGAAGTGGCAAGTGTCCAGGGCGAGAGAGTTCACAATTACAGCGGGAAAGGGCACCGTGTCCCTTGTGCTGGCTATGGAAATGCAGAGGACAGGGCTGGAAGGGGCTCCAGGAGGGCAGCGAGCGATCCCCTGCTCCGGGAGGGCATCAGGTCTACCCAGAGCGCTTTCAGCAGACATCTGCTCATCTTGTTTTTAAACTCCTCCAGCGATGGGGCTGCCACAATCTCCCCAAGCAATCTGTTCCAGTGTTTCACTGTCTTCATGGTTAAAAAGTTTTTCTTATGTCCAGTTCAAACCTCCTTTGCTGCAATTAAAGCCTAAAGCATCTTGTCGTCTCCAGAGAGAGAAGTGAGATGGAGTGAAGCGGGATGTAAGCCTGCTTGTTGTTTTCCTTGTTTGTTTCATTCCCGGTCAAAAGGAGAGTTTATTTCTTGACGGAGATGATATCTCCTGCAACACACAACTCAGAGAAGTTATCTTTCTGTTTTTGAAAGTGAAAGCTTTTAGCTCAGGAAACCAGTAATGAGAAACAGTCTTCGCTTTGCGGGCTCTGCCTGCTACCACAGCGAATTCCCCTGCACCTCCGAGCCCACCCGGGCTGTCGGCAGCGCATCGGCGAGGGGAGGCTCTGCTCGCTGCCCCCCACACCAGCACAGGGCTGGTGGGCCCTGCGTCCCCCGCACCCGCAGCATCTGATGAACATGTCAGAGAAATCAGCAGAAACACTGAACCTGGTTATTTTGTTCCTTTCTGCTCTCTTAAAATAGCACCGGACACAACAGGCCAGACCGGCTGGAAAAAGCAGGGAGAACACAGGTAACAGTCATGGCAGCGCGTTCCTTGCGGCTCTGGGTGTGAGCAGCACCTCCCTGCCCACAGCCGGACGGAGCAGCGGAGGCGAGGGCTCCTGCACAAGGATGGCACCCCAGGGCTGTGGGACCAGTGCTGGTCTGCACAACCCAAAGGTCCCTCCCTCCAGGCAGGGTGGGCGGCGAGGGCGCTGGCGCAAGAAACTCCTCCAGCCTGGGAGCACGAGGCCAGGAGCAACTTTGGGGAATGCGACCGTTATCAATGTCACCGGCGTGGGATGAAGCGTGGCCTCGCTGGGGCTTGCCTGCAGGCTGGGGCTGCCAGCTCCGGCCCGGTGCTGCCAGGCACGGTGGGCTTGGGGCATGTGGGAGCCAGTCTCGGTGCGAACGGGAACTGCTACTGGTGCCCACAGCAGCCGGGGCCTGGACCAGCTGGTGGCTGGGGAGCCAGTGCCCGGTGCCCGCAGGGGCTGGTGCCCAAAGCAGCCGGTGCCCAGTTGCCCGAAGGGGCTGGTGCCCGGGGCGCCGGTGCCCGCAGGAGGTGGTGTGTGGAGCAGCCGGTGCCCGGTGTGCGGAGGAGCCAGTGCCCGGTGTGCAAGGGCCGGCAGCCAGTGCCCGGTGCAGGGAGGAGCCGGTGCCTGGTGCCCACAGCAGCCGGTGCCCGGTGTGCGCCGCAGCCGGTGCGCGGTGCAGGGAGGAGCCGGTGCCCGGTGTGCAGGGGCCGGCAGCTGGTGCCCGGTGCCTACAGCAGCCGGTGCCCGGCGTGCAGGGGCCGGCAGCCGGTGCCCGGTGCCCGCAGCAGCCAGTGCGCGGAACAGGGAGGAGGCGGTGCCCGGCGTGCAGGGGCCGGCAGCCGGTGCCCGGTGCCCGCAGCAGCCGGTGCGCGGAGCAGGGAGGAGCCGGTGCCCGGTGCCCACAGCAGCCGGTGCCCGGTGCAGGGAGGAACCAGTGCCCGGTGTGCAGGGGCCCACAGCAGCCGGTGCCCGGTGCCCGCAGCAGCCGGTGCCCGGTGTGCAGGGGCCGGCAGCCGGTGCCTGCAGCAGCCGGTGCCCGGTGCAGGGAGGAGCCGGTGCCCGGTGTGCAGGGGCCGGCAGCCGGTGCCCGGTGCCCGCAGCAGCCGGTGCGCGGAGCAGGGA
>VFFE01007671.1:276282-362583 GCA_008921705.1 Burhinus oedicnemus | reverse complement strand
GCCATGCGGAGCCCGGGCTGAGGCGCCGCGGCCGCCCCTCGCCATGAAGCGGCAGAACCTGCGGACGGCCGCGCTCATCCTCTGCATCTTCTCCTACCTGCTGGTGGGCGCCGCCGTCTTCGATGCGCTGGAGTCGGAGGCGGAGAGCGGCCGCAAGCGGCTGCTGGAGCAGAAGCGCGGGGAGCTGCGGAGGAAGTACCGCTTCTCCGCCGACGACTACCGGGAGCTGGAGCGGCTGGTGCTGCAGGCCGAGCCGCACCGCGCCGGGCGGCAGTGGAAGTTCGCCGGCTCCTTCTACTTCGCCATCACGGTCATCACCACCATCGGTGAGCGCTGGCATCCCGGCGTGCCTCCCGCATCCCTCCATCCCCGCAGCCCTCCATCCCCGCGTCCCTCCATCCCCGCATCCCTCCATCGCTGCACCCCACACCCCTCCATCCCCACACCCCTCCACTCCCACAAGCTCCCGCACCTCCACCACCTCTGGGTGACCCAGGACAGCCCGGGGAGGGTGCTGGGGTGGGGTGGTTGCCTGCACAGGAGAGGCAGGTCTCACCCTTGCAAGGCTGGGACACCTCTTCGGGCCACCCCCCGAACTGACCCTATGGGACCCCGGTGCCCAGCGGTGGCAGAGGTAATCCACGGGCAGGCTGGGGTTCTGGGGGATGCCGGGGGTGCTGCTATGGCTGGGGCCACGAAACGTGGCGTGCACGTTGTCCCGGGGAGGTGGCAGCACGCGGAGCTTCTGCAGGCACCTTTGGGGCAGGCAGCTGCAGAAGTTGGTGAGGGTGTAGGAGGGCAGAGGTGGGAGCCGTGTCCCTCCTCTGTGCAGTGGTGTAGCCAGCAAGCCAGGCTGAAGAGCTGGGCAAGAACTGTTGCCTTCTTTGCCAGCTCAAAACTCTGGACGTTTGGCTGTAGGAGACCTGTTTCGGGGAGCCAAGCCAGCCACCAGCCACTGAACCTCGCTCCGCCTGCACGGGAACCTGCAGAGAGACGGGTGTCAATTAGCTTGGAGGGGAGTGATTGAATCGCATTAAACCCCCAGGCAGACACACTTACCCATACGAGAGCCCAATGCCTTGGTTTGCCCGCTTCAGTTTTGCAAGAGAAGGAAACTAAATTGAATGAGGATTGCCTTAATACTGGGTGAGATTAGCCACTTGGGAGTTGAGCGTTGTTTAATTAATCCACTTTTATTAATCTGTGCACCCTGAGCATCCCATGGGGGCAGACAGGCATGGGATCCCGTGCTCGTGTCATTGCTCGTGCTGGGATTTCGATTGGCAGCCGTGTTTTGGAGGCAGGAACCCTGAGGCCAAATCCTGCCCTTCCACAGCCCGCAGCCACCTCCTCGTCTGCAGGACGGGGCTCAGCCTCGCCGAGGGGCTTGGGATGGGTGAAATACGTCTGGTAGCTGAAAGCATCATCCCTCAGGACAACGGCTGGTGGGATCAGCTGCGCTGCATTGCCAGGGGACAAGAGGTGGTGGAGGGGCAGGTACCCCACAGGCCCTGCCCCGGGGGGCTCCGTGTGCCCCCCGAGGTATGAAGTGGGGTTGGTGCAGCGGGCAATGCACATGGCCAGCAAGCGGCGATGGCTTCAGGGCACGGTTAGTGTCAGGCCCCAGCAGGAGGGCGGAATGAATGGCTTCCATGAAAATCTCCATCATCTCGTGACAGGTTATAGCTTCATTTACATTATTTTTCTGTTGACTGTGACAAACAATTGCTACGCTTATCACACACACTATGCAATAAATAATTTCAGCCCAGATGCCGTATTTCTAAAACGCTGGCATGTCAGATCTCTTTATGTGGGGCTGTGCTCCAAATCTCAGTTTTAATGTTAATGTGGCTGTGTTTACTCTTTCTAATTCTCTTTGTCATTTTGAAAGCATCAGTCAAATGCTCTTTCAGGAGTCTCTCAGGGTACAACAACTGTTTTTCCACTTACTGCTCTTCTGGATCATTATATTTACCTCCTCATTGCTGTCATTGTATTATCTTGTAGCCTAGGACCCGATAATTGCACACGGTTATTAAGCTTGGATCTGACTGGGGTTTTTTTTGCTGCTGCAGTCTCATGTCTGCTCTGTAGTCTGTGAAATGTGGCATGCAGGCATTAAGTTTATCATTTTTGATTGCGTGGGTTTACGAACAGACAGAGCAATTAGAAACCGGTCCCTTCCTGCCTGCTTGCAGTTCGGAGCACAACACGGTCAAGGATAACCTTGTCCTCAGCCCCCCAGCCCTGTCCCATTGCAGGAGTTTCCTGGAGCGGGAGGTGCGCTCGGGAGCCTGGGACAACGTGGTTATCGTCCTCTGGTTGTCCCATCACAGCTTCCCTAAGAGTCCTGGAAATCCGCTGGCAGCAGAGACAGAGGTGAAGCCAAGTCACAGGTTTGAACAAGACTGAGAAATAAAAAGAGGGCATTTTCCCCATGTTCTTCATGCAAAAGTCACGTGGATACCTGGAAAAAGTAAAAATACAGATAGCTGTTTGCAACAGGCCACGCAGCGGCGCGGGAAGGAGCTGGGGCTGTTCTGCAGACACCTTCAGAAAGGAAGTTTCCAGCCCCAGCAGCTTCTCATAGAAACTCAAAAGAAAGGCTGGGATGCCTTTGGATGCCGTTACTCCCCACGCTGTGTGACTCCCTTGAACGGAGTCGGTTACTCATCCGCTTCGGTCAGAGGCCACCGATTCCTGTTAAGCTTGTATAATGAAGTGAGGTGGGTGCAGAATCACTAAAGTCCGGAAGATTGTGGTGAATACCTCATTACGAGTCACGGTATAATTGTGTGTGTCCTTGAGTCACAGCTCTGAAACTTGGAGCAAGGTGGGGAAATTAAATCTCAGAAGGCATTCAAGGAGAACCTTGTCCTCCTTGAGCTCCTTGTCCCTGGGACAAGGGCTGCAGGACTGCCGTGGCATAAATTCTTCCCTGCATTTAAAACAGCACAACCCCTCCTCCCCAGCGATCCAGCACTGCTTCTGGCCTGAGCCGTAGTGGCACTGGAGTAAATCCCAAGTTGCTCTGCCGAAGTCCTCCCGGACTTAGCTGCTCCTGCAGGGACGGACCCTACGGCGCAGGGGCCCTATAGCTTCTGTCCAACAGGCCACACAGCGAATGATCACGTGGCGAAGAGTCAAAGACACACGTGACACTGGAGGGCTCCGGGGACAGGAGGGGCAGGGGTGGGTGCCGTGGGACAGTGGCTCTGCAAGGGCAGTTGTGGACGGGACTGGCTGGGTGCGTACCTTCCCGCAGGGTGACCGGGTGCTGTTGGTGTCAGCGTTCTGCGGAGCCTCCGTCCTCTGTCGCTGTGGCGATTCAGGTTACCCTGCAGGCCCGGCGCTGGCACGGCGGCACGGCCTCTAAATTGCTGGTGAGCTGCAGAAGACTTGCAGACCCCAATCCAGCTCTAAGGCTGCTCTTGGCCTCCTCGTACAAGCTCAGGGGTTATCAGGAGGGACCTTCTCTCTTTAGAGGCTAAATGGGGTTCTGCCCACATGATACTGCCATGTGCCATCGTCCCAAAGGATGTGGCATCCCGTGGCCCCTGCCGATCTGTTACTGATTCATTTTCCATTTCCCCCTGCTTCTCCTACTGCTCCTCTTGGTCCCAGGGCAGCCTTGCTGGAAAACCCAGTGTGGGCTTGACGCCTGCCTTTCCTTTTTTCCTTCGCAGGCTATGGACATGCTGCCCCAGGCACGGACGCCGGCAAAGTTTTCTGCATGTTCTACGCCATCCTGGGTATCCCCCTGACGCTGGTCATGTTCCAGAGCCTGGGGGAGCGCATGAACACTGTCGTGCGGCTACTGCTCAAGAAGATCAAGAAGTGTCTGGGCATGAGGACAACCAACGTCTCCATGGAGAACATGGTCCTAGTCGGCTTTCTGTCCTGCATGGGCACCCTGTGCATCGGGGCAGCAGCCTTCTCTTACTTCGAGGGCTGGACTTTTTTTCATGCCTATTACTACTGCTTCATAACCCTGACCACTATCGGCTTTGGAGACTTTGTGGCTCTGCAGAAGAATGAGGCTTTGCAAAAGAAGCCCCCGTATGTGGCTTTTAGCTTCATGTACATCCTGGTGGGTCTGACCGTCATCGGCGCCTTCCTCAACCTGGTGGTGCTGCGGTTCCTGACGATGAACTCGGAGGATGAGCGGCGGGATGCCGAAGAGCGAGCCTCGCTGAGGAGAGCCCGCAACAACATCCACCTCAAGCCAAAAGAGGACAGCCGGAGCAGCAATGCCATTTTTCTCCCCGTGGAGGACAGGACGAGCCAGATGAACCTCATCCCGCTCATCCAGGAGGACGCGGAGAGGCAGCGGCGCCGTTCGGCCAACTCGGCGGCCGCGGTCCCCTCCTTCTGCACATGCCTGTGCTACAGACCTCAGCTGTGCAGCAGCCCGGTGCCCTCCCACCCCGAGACCCTGAGCTGCCACACCAACCCCGTGTATTACAACTCCATTTCCTACAAAATCGACGAGGTCTCCCTGAGCACGCGGGGTCAGACCGGCTCTTCCCCGGGGAGCACTTTATCATCCAACAGCCCTCGCTGCCGGCAACACCCCCGGCTGCGGAGGAAATCCATCTAGGAGCACGTGCCCAGCTGTACTCAGTGCTCGAGTCTTACTATGACTATAAATTATGAATGGAGATGTCGGGTCCTTCTTACTGCTCTCATTTCTTCTGTTCCTCTCCCCTCTCAGCTGGCAGACAGCCCCACGAAGGGTCCAGCAGGAGTCTTTAAACCCCCTTGAGAAATAGTCATTCCTTTTTGCAGGCACTGAATTACATTGTTAGTTTTCTTCGCTTTTTTCTTCCAAGTAGGTTCAAGCATTTGGGTCTGGCAAGAAGCTCCCCGCTGTGAAGGCCAGCAAGCTGTAGGTTCGCTTTCCCACCTCCCTGCTCCCCAAACGGAGGTGTTGCTGCCCTCCCACCCTGCCCAACCTTGGCTGTGCCCGCTGCCAGCACGCACCTCGCGTGACACCGGCTGGATTGCACTTGCCGAGGGCGTACCAAACCCAAAGCCCGTGTTAGGGAGCCCTGCAGGGCTGGGGATCTTTACGCTCTCCCCTGACACTGGGTGCAGGTAAGTCGGTGCCACCCAGCAGGTTTGCCGCTGGCGGGTGGGCGGGCAGGGAGAGGTGGGCAGGAGGGGACGGGCTGTGGTCCTGCCGCTCAGCACACGGGGACAGCTTCATGGCACTGCATCTCCCATGACCGGCCCTCTGGGCTTAAGCTCAGGCTTGCGGCTGGCTGGGTACTTTTGGAAGCTGGAGGTCCACACGCTCACCCACTTACCCACCAGGACACACCACCCTGTTGCCAGCAGGGACCCCAGGCTGAGCTGCCTGGTGGGACGCAGTGTCCCATTCTCAGGGGAAGCTGAACTCCTCCAGCCCAGCCATAGCCCTCCCCTGGGGTGAGCCCAGACTCTGCTAAGGGTGCAGCCCCGGGGAGAGCCTCGCTGAACCACATAGAGCCACCTGCAAAGCGTTTGGCCCTGATGAGATCGTTAGCTAAAATCACCCTTTCCTTCACCACCTTTTCCCCAGCTGGCAGCCCAGCAAGCGTGCCCGCTCCTCACCTCTTCCAGTCCCCCCGAGCCCATGGGTTTGCGCTTGTCACTGCTGGGGATACGGGAGATGGGGAGAGCCCATCTCGGTGTGCGTCCCTGGGTGGGATGCAGTACCCGCGTACCCCCACCGGGGAGGCTGTTTCCAGCTGGTCCCCCCCGACATGGCCTGCGTCCATCCTGCCTCATCTGCAAGAAACAGGACTGGACTCTGACAGCGGCAGCAGCTCCGTTTCACTTTTTCCCCCCCCAATAAAGGGACATTTCCACTCTTAGTTCTACCTAAAATACCCTCTGAGGGGCTTTTCCTGGAGGAAAAATCCCCTTTTCCCAGTGGGGAAGGCATGCAGAGTGCCAGCATTGGGAAGGCCTCGGGGCAAGCTTTGCTCTTTCCTCTTTTTGTTCTGGGCAGTTTAATAAAAGATGAATCCAGCTGGTGGTGGTTGGTTATTTGTCACGAGGGTGAGGATGTGATCCCAGCCCAAAACCCCAGCCCTGCCCGGCTGCTGGCGTATGCCAGGGCTGGCTCCCCTGCCACGGGGGTGTGGGCAGTGTTTATATCCAGGGATATCAGCCCTGGGGATGCTTGCTGGGATGTTTGGGCCTCAGAGGGAGGAGGCGGTCAGAGTGGCTGTCCCAGAGCTGGAAAGCAACTGAGTCTTGCTGCCTGTTGTGGGATGGTGTCTTTGCCCCCCCTCCCCAAGGATGTCCTGGGCTCTTCCACTGTCCCTGGCCAGTGACCTTCATGTTTCCAACCTTTCCTGGGCTTCCCCAGAGGCAGCTTTGGGCTTTGATGTCCCCACAAATCTGTGAACGCTTGTTACAACTGGGACTTTCTTGTTCCAGACTCTAAAATGGCAGGGATTTGGGCTTCGAGACAGGTGATGCCCAAGTGGGCAAGACCAGGGATGGGCAGGAGCTCTGACTGCCGGGGCCGGCTGGCAGAAGAGCAGGGCAGTGCCAGCGGTGCAGGTCTGCAGTGGGGCTGCTGCGCTGCCTGGGTAGGTGAGGGTGGTTCCTCGCCTGGTGCCGTTATTTGGGGGGATGCTCTCTGGCACGGCTCCTTGCTCCCTGCCAGGTTCTCCACCTGTAGATCCATCCTTCCTGCCCCTGGGCAGCAGGACTCTCATGCAAGATACTCACCCCTTCCTGACCTCAGCCCATCCCCTTGTCCCACATGCGGGCAGGGAAGGGACAGTGACAGAGCTGGGAGCACAGCCCCAGGCGGCAGCCAGTCTCCCACCACCAAAATGTCCCGGCTGCAGTTCCCCCCAGGTGCTCAGCAGCTGCATCACTTTCCACCAGTGGCCCCAGATCTGGACGAGCTGTGTGAGCCTTGGTCTAAATAGAAAGGGGAAGCAGCAGGGGGGGGACGGGACAGGGAGAATAAGCTGTGAGTGTATAAAACAGGCTTAAAAATGAGGCTTTCCATTGGCTTCTCAGCAGCGTCATTCATGCTGATCCCACCCGCTCAGCCCCTTTGTTGCCGTGTCCCATCCCTCCCCACCTCACCAAGGCTGTCAGCCCGAGGTTTGGGAGTGCCGTGGTGCCCGTGCCATCAGAGCTGGGCAGCAGACAGAGATCTCTCATCCTTTCCCTGCTGAACCCGCAACACCCTCCGAGTGGCCAGGATGGAGCCGGCACCTCTCACCCTCCTTCCACTCTCGTGGAATTCCCGCACAAGTCAGAGCCTGCATGGCATCGTCCTGGTGAAACCCACCTCTTCTGGAGCTGGCAGTGGGAGAACAACCACAGCTCGGAGGCTGAGCCAGCCTTGCACTCTCCTCCTGGATTCAGCACTCGGTGGCTCTGTGCTTGTGCCACAGGGCCCGCTACACAACGATGCAAAGCCAAAGCCCGGCAGAGGCACCGGGGCTGGTGGTGTGATGTCTGCACCATGGAGCCTGTCTTGGGTGGAGGACGGAGCTGGCAATGAGCTGACGGCGCAGGAAGCAAGGCACCTGCTCGGGTTTATTGCTGAGTCTGTGTAGCCTGAGCTGCCAGGCAGTGCTGCTGGGGAGCTTCGTGACTGCCTGAGCCCCATCCTGCTTTTGGAAGCTGCTGAGGGTCTGAGGGTGGGAGATGCCGCTCATCCCCAGTGCCACGCTGGGCTGGGCTGCCCCAACCTCCCAGACACTCACAGCACTGGAGAAATCCTCCTCCTCCTCCACCACTGCTCCCCTGGAGCTGTAGCTGGGTGGCCGGGTGCGGAGCTGCCCTGACCCTCGGTCCTGCCGGGATGACCTGCAGAAGGATTTGGAGGCATGAGAAAACTCTTTAAGAAACTCTCAGTGAGCTGGGACACTGTGATCCCTCGTAATTCCCAAGGGAAAAGGGCTTGCAGTGGCTCCCCAGGGGACACTGCCTGCTCTTACCGCCTCCTTCCACAGACCCCCACAGCAGAGCCCCCAAATGCTCCTGCTTGAGGCCATCCAGGGCCAGGCAGTAGCTGCACACCCAGTGACACCCATGGGTCTCCTTCCCGGAGGGTCCCCAGGCTCCCCCTGCACCCAGTAGACTGGGGTAGTGAGCGGAGTACAAGCTAGGAGGAAGCTTAGCTCTGCGCCTGGACATGCCCACATCCAAATTACATCTGGAAATGGCACAGGGAAACGCAGGTTTGAAGCTGGGGTTGATTCAGAGAGGGAGGGCCCTTCCATGGAGAGCACTGGGAAGGAGCCTGGGACAGTGCTGGGATGCACCAAACTGAGCTCCTCTCATTCCCTTTAGGCACAAGGAGAGGGGATGGGCCAGCTGAAGGCTTAGGCTGAAAATAATGGTGGTGGCAACAGAGAGGGCAGAGACGCTCCACAAAAAACCTCCAACACACCGTAGGAAAAAAAAGAAAGGTTTTATTATCACCATTATCAACGTTTTCATTAGCTTAACACTGAATTGTAAATCACTCAATCATTACATAGTGTCTGAATAAAACCTACAGACAGGAAAAAAGTACAGCAGAATCCTCTCCCAACTACAGATGAGCTGCCGGTGACGCACCGGCGCTGCCGGGACGGTGTCCCACCTTCCACCCAAGGCAGCCCATGCACCTCACAAGTGACTCGCCACGGTGGCAAGCAGGCTGCCCAGCTCTATTGCCTGTGTTCCCTCCAGCTCCACGGAGATTACATCTCACTGGAGGATGTTAAAAACCTCCAAAAAGTTTTGGAGAGGGTTACAGAGGCCAAAAAGAGCAGATCAGCTGCCCCCACTCCTACGGAAAGGCAAGAGGAGAGGTAGCAACCGTGTAGTGCCCCTGCCAAGCTATCAGTTTTCGTGGAGCAATTAATGAAGTAAAAAGGTTTAACCCCATGAAAGCAGATTTCCCTACCGTGGCCAGGCCCCTGGGCAGCGGGGGTACAAGGCAGAGCGCTGGCACGCTGGCGCTGGGGAGGAGAAAGCGTGGATGGGCTGGGGGTGGTGGCTCCATCCCTGAGCAGAGGCCAGCTCTGCAGCACCGCCCCGGGGCTCCCCGCGGGCAGCGTGGGATGGATGCTTCAGTGCAAAGAGATGCTGTGGGCAGCCTCAGTCCCCTCGGGTTGGAATAAGGCCTCGTATCGAGAGGGAAGGGAGAACCCATGTAGGGAGCAGTGGGCGCAGGGGAAAGCAAAGGGAACCGGGAGGAAAGCTTGCTGGGAGCTCCCCTTCTCCCTGGCCAGCACAGAGGCAGCTCCCTCCTTGTCCCTGCCTTCTCCTGGCCGTCTGTATGGCACATCACACCTGCGTGGGCTGCAGAGGCCCTGCAGAAGACCCCTAGCTTCTACCAAGGATGGGAAAGGAAGGACCCCCTGTGGTCTGAATTCAGGACTGCCACAAAACATGGGCAGGACACTGGCATCCCAGGTGGGTGGCAGGCCATGGCAGTGCTGCTGAGGGGGTCTCTGGTGAGGCACTGCATCCCCAGGATGCCCTTTCCACCTGGCACAGGGAGCAGCCTGCAGCTCGCAGGAGGAAGGCAAGCTCAGTGCGACGGGGCTGGGAGAACATGCCTTGGATTCACACTCCAAACCTCGCTCTTCCTTGCTCCAAACAAAGCCAAAACCAGCTCCAAGTCGAGGACATGAAATCACCAAAGCAGAGACCAGTGAGCAGCACTGAGTAAGGAGCAACAGCCCCAAAGAAAAAACTGCTGCAGGACTTAAAGTTCCAGGCTGGTGTTTAGTGGGATCTGGAGCCCTGGTGGGCAGCTATCCCAATCTGTGGTGCCCAAGCAACTACAAAAACCTATTTCCTGGAAAGCTTGTGGGCATGGCTTCAGCAGAAGGTGTGCCTCGATTCTTCCCTTGGGTCGCTTCTGCCTCCGTCACCGCTCAGCGAGCAGAGCTCACTGCTGCCCAGACGCTGTGTGTGCCCACACGGCCTCGGCAAGACAAAGCCCTTTCCTTCCCACGCAAGGGGCTCTCAAGCCCACGCAAGATGCCCAGCGTGCAGTGTAAATGCAAAGGCTGCCTACTGACCCGGCAGAGTGGGGTTTAACAATATAGCTTTGGTTGCCATTTTAGCTACTGGAAAGTCATGAAGGGAAAATCGTTAGGTCGTAGCCTCTGTTTGCTGGTGCTCTGTAAAGGGCTGGTGCTGGCTCCTTCTCAGTTTCAGCTGCTAAAGTGCAAAGAACCAAATGCTACAGGAAACTCTCCCTGGTTCCTCTCCTCCACCAGGATAAGAGCAGCTACCACAGGGAAGGGAGGGCAGAAGGATGTCTACACCATGAGAAGAGCTTGAGGTTCCCCAGGAACGAGTCTGATACTGCTGTCGTGGGTGAGCGGCTGGGGCTAGGGATGGACGTGCGGCTGCCTGGTCACTGCGATGTTGGTCACTGAGCAGAGAGGAGTCTGGCAGTGTGAGTTTAAGACTCATTAGCCACATTTTGAGAATACCTAATCACTTGCACACTCCCCAGGGAATCACCACATTCACAGACGCAGGCTGGAAAGGCAGGCAGACCGTCAGATACACGCAGGGCACAGCAGGAGTGTAGCTCTGGGTCTCTGCCATGCCGGATTTCACGAGCACCCCACAGACTCGACTGCTGGGTCTCGGGTGGGCAAAGGGCTCACACAAGGGAATGAGAGGCTGATTGTACAACCAGCCAGCCCCTTCAGAGGGATTTTGCCTCCCTAAGGGAACCTGGAATTTTCCAAAGCACTACTGTGCGCTGCGTGCCTGTATACGTTCGTACAGATGCACACATATGGACATCCACAAACATACACACCTTGGCAGGTCTGCACTGGGGTAAACATGAAAAGGCTTTCACTGATCATCCTCTTTTCTAACTTCTTGGCTCAAATTTGGTAGCTGCAATTTCATTTTAGATGCTTGCTCCAAGTCTCGATATGCCCTGGACTTCTCTACTGACGGCACTTTGCATTTACACATCTCTTCTCAAAGCATTTCACAAAAAATGTGAATTATTTCATCATTCACTGGGGCTCCCAGCAGTACTGGGTCAGTGACCTGCTGCACGCATGGCCAGCAGACTGGCAATCTTGAGAACAACATGAAGATTTTTCCTATGGGAAATGCTGCGAGAAATCCACAGGCAATGAACTGGGATGCTGTTTTGAGGCTGTTTTATTTTATGCACTGCATCAATGATAGAGCTGACTTAAAATCCAATATCCTGATACTGCCACTTTGGAAAAATCTTTAGATGAGCCCAGCATTAGCTAACTTCTGAAGAATGGCACAGAACAGCCTGTTCCTGTTTTACACGTTAGTCCTCCGTGATCCTCTGCGAAGGTGCAATCTCTCTGCCTTGGGTGGAATTTTCTAACAAAATGGACAAATACCACCTATGAAATGGACAAAATAACCCACAAAGCCTTTAAAGAAGAGCAGCTCAATCTGCTGCTCTGAGAAAAACCCTCCCTTTAGCTTGCCCCTGGTACCTCGAGGAAAACAGGCAGCTGTCAGGCAGAACTCATGTGGCCCCAGAGTGCAAAGGCTTTTTTGCTTTATCAGGGCTACAGTGGCAGTGGGAACCATTCTCATCGAGTTACAAATACCAGATAGCCTAAGAAAAACAGGGAGATTGAAACAGTCATGAAGTTTATATTGAAACTATTTTTTTACCTCTGTAGTATGAAGTTACCTACAGCTGTTTCATTCTTCACCTAAGAGAGATTTCATGTCAATGGGCACATATACTCACGGAGAATCTATAGGATGAATATATCTCACAAGGCAGCAGCCCAGTCTTCATTTTTTACAATCAAAGTTAATATGGATCTCTTTCAAAAGTGATGTCATTGAGATTGAAGACAATTATAAACTGTATCAACAATATGTACTACAGCCTGCAAGTCACAATCTGTGCACACCAAATGGAATATATTATTGCTTGTTAGCCTATTAGACTTTCTTTATAAAAAGATTTTTATACAGAGTACAGGATTATGACAAAACTAGCTAAGTAGTTCTCATCTTGAAAATACAACATCAATTCTTTCAACAAAGGCTTGAATAGTAGCTGAGAGCTAATGAACAATAACAAATATTTACTAATAATTTTATGGCCCGTTTGAACAGAATTTCTTATAGGACTCTTTTCTGGTGTCTATTTACATATGCCTCTTTTCTTTTGGAAAAAAGTCGATAAAATATAACAAGGAACATAGGAATCAAAAGAATGAGTAAACTTCATACCAAGAACATTAAACATTTTTGAAAACACTAAATTATGTTATCTGTTAAAAAACATACATCATTTTGTCTTTAAAGAAAAATATTTTTCTTGTTTTAAAATATTACCAACAGCATGTAATAAACTAACTTAAAATGAATTTCATAAAAAAGTTGTCTTGCTGTCTAAACATTACTAAACATGCTTAGGTTGAGATTCTGTTAACTGCCTCAACATCTTAAAAATAGCTCCTGTACAGGAACTTGTGATATTCATACTCCAGAAGACCTGCAAATTTAGAACAGTACATTGATAAAGGATCCGGTAGCTAGAAACAATAAATATATATTTTCATTCAAAGCAAATAATTCTGCAATGTCCTTTGAAACAATCCATGGCCAAGAAGTGGGGATGTACTTGGCTGAACAATAAAGCCATCTGGCCCTCGCCCTGCCCATGGACACAAACGCCTGCGCGCAGTGCAAAAGGGATGCTCCAGCCTGCCCGCGCGGCTGCAGGGTGAGGACCCAGGGACTGAATTGCAGAGTGAGGACCTTGTGTTGGCTCTGTGGCATCCCAGCTGTGTTGGGGCAAAGGGAAAGCAACACCAGGAGATTGGGAAAATATCACGTTTGTTGCCTGAACAAACCAGGACTAACCATGGTCACAGCCGCTTTTTGCTCAGACCACAAGGAGGACAAAGCCGCGTGCGAGGCATGGTTTCAGTGCTCTGCCCTCCCTGTGTGCAGGGGATTCCCCCTGGGGAGAGATCGTTCTGCTCTCAGCATCAGGACTTCTTGGTTTTCCATGGTAACAGTAATGCAGGTAACATTTAGGGACCAGCTCTCCTTTTTTTTTTTTTTCCAAGCAATCCTTCCATTACTATTAAAATGTAGTATTTCATGCACAAGGAACAGGGAATCAGCCGTGAGCTGGGCAGGTATTTATCTCTCCTCAGTCTCATCCCTCATCACTGCTCACAGACCAAAAATACTACGAAGCCTTTTTCTTTTTCAAGTCTCCTGCTCTTCCTCTCTCTCCCCCTCCCTGACTATAACCAACAGCTAGGCTCAGACACAGGAAAAAACTCAGTCAGGACTTGCCAAGGGGACCAAAGTTTAGTTCTCAGCTGCTCATCACTCTCACAAACTCCTGCTTTTTACACAACTACACTGGTAATCCCAACTGTCATATCACATCGCCTTAGACAGAAACTGGCAAGTCAAATTTGGGGGGAAAAAAAAAGGTTAAGTTTTATAAAAACAAGCTATTCCAAGCCTGACACTTGCCTTGGATGCTATACTGGGAGTCTTTAAATTGATGGATAACTAGAAGACTTCTTTTTTAACTGTTAATACACCACGGTCAGTGCAGGAATCACAGGCATGAGTGAAGCAAGAATTTAGACTGTGGGGTACCGTGCAACTCTGCTGGCCTCACTCTGCGCCCCATGGGCACTCTCGGCAGGGCTCCTGTGAGTCTGCTTTACGAAGGAAGATCATCTGCACTTGCCAGTTCGCGTGACTTTGCTGTGCGTGGCAGCCAGGGGTTGCAACGTTCGCTTACTGGGGAGAAACAGGACTTGGAAGTGAGTAGAAACAAAAGCGAGAACCACTGGACTGCAATCAACCATGTAAAAAATGCAGAAGAAAACAGGACGGAGCAGATTGTTAAAACTGCCTCCAAATTTCAGAATCTGAGACGTTAACAAAAATAACACAAGTAGAACTGTAACTGTTTGGTTTTTTTTTTACCCTGCCAGTGACCTTTTAGCATGATTAAAAACATACGGAAGATAGTCCTCAGTGTTAAGTAGTCCTATTGTAACTAAACTGATCATCATCGAGCTTGCAGAGCTTTCGGAGGGGTTGGATATAGAGACACGTCACATTTGCCAGGCACAGAAGAACTGAGCTTTTCAACACACAGTCATTAAACAAAGTTTTCGGGGGGGGGAATATTTCTGACTTATATAGTCTCCTACTCCCCATTAAAGACTGCAAAAATGTTGCATTCATCTTATTGGACACAGGAAAACCATGATTAACTAGCTAATGCTTGGTAGATAATGTCCAAACTAAGTACCAACATAAAGTTTTCGGCATAACTTAAGACAGAAGCCCTGTTACTCAGCTGCCAGGTCTGGGATGTACCTGGAGCTCCCCATGGTCCTTTTAAAGACATAGTTATTAAAAGATCCAGTGCTACAAACCACTAAATCTACCTAATCTATTCTAGTTCATACACATATTATACAATATTGCCTAGTACTTACTACATACCAAGAGGAAAAGATGCTGACTTGAATTACAGTAAATGTGCTTTTTTTAAAAATAAAAATAAGAGAGAGCCACAACATAGTTTGACCAGCATGCAACAAACTTTCTTCAGCTAATATATAGAAATTGTCTAATACCATTAGAAAAAATAATTAGTGAGAGGCCAGAGACGTATTTGATCAAGGAAATTAAGAGATTTATCTGAAATGTTGAGGGCTTTTGCCACTGAAGACTCAAAAAACTATTCATTCTATGTCCCTTATCCTCCTTCCCTCTCCTTTATAATATATAATTTTTTACAGAGATTATTGTAAGGCCTATTATTTTTGCATCTATCCTGTAATTTATCTCAAAATAATTTAAAATGCCATAGACAAGCTAGGACCAAAAGCAACTGCTTTTACCATCCACTCAACACTCATGCTTTTATTCTAACAAAGCTGAGGTCCACATGCAGAAGTAAATGTTCAGTACGCCTCTACGACAGGTCAAAAATCTGCTCACTCCTAAACGTGACATGGGACCTTCACTTTTAAATCACAAAGTAAAACATCTCCAAAAGCTTATTCTGAGAGAGCAGTCATCAAATCCTCATTAGGAACTAAGACAAAACACAGCCAAAAGAGGTCTATCAACAGAAAATCTTTGGAGACTCTCTGTAATTTCGGGTAACAAGTTTTGAATCGGCTGAAGGATTTAGCGCACTTACTCCGGCACATGACTCTGCTGACAACAGCCGCTGTAGCTCAGCAGCTCAGAGAATGTGCTTTACTGGCTTAATCTACACAACTCGTTTACAGTTAGTGTTGCACTTTAATTAACAAAATATACATGCCGTGACCACTGCGTCTTCAGATTCCTCACCCACTACCTCTCCATACTTTGGGGATTGCACCTCCTCTTGCAGGACACTCGACTATGTTTGTCTACTACCGAGACTGCCTAAAGCACCCTTCTCTCCACAAGGAAGGTTACGTGCTCTCCAGCACCTTCTTGTCAGATGACAAACTGAGGTTTCTTTCTTCTGCACCCCCAGAAACCTCAATCTCCTCTCCCGTGGCAGAATAAAACAGTCCTGTTTCAGGTCAGTCCATAGCACAACAGGAAGGGCAGCATCTCCAGCAGATACGTACCAGTACAAAGGAGATGGAAGAAAAGCAGGAGATAGAAGACATTGTGACTGAAGGATGCACAGCAACAAGTAAGGGAGTCAGTAAATTGCAGAACGTTGTATCTGACAATACAAAACATCTCTCAAGCTGCAAGCCTGATGTTCAGCTCCCACTTCTAGTGGGGTTTTTTTTCTGAGCAAAATTGCAGTTAATTAGCCTGCTAAACTCGAACTCTGTTCAAACTGTCTGGTCTAAGTAGGCGCTACTTATTCTCCCACCAAGTATGCTTCATCAGCAGTGTTAGACAAGTAATGCAGTAAAGACACTTGCTGGTAATTTGGCACAGTTTGAAAACACAGCAACGACACTGTTACAGTTAACATGACTCAGTGATAGGGAACTGATTCTAAAGAAAGAGTTGCAGTTTTCTTTCATTTTCTTCATTTCAAGAAGGAAGACCTTCCCAAAAACCTAATGCTTCCTCTTAAACTTTCTGCTTCTGCTCTCTTCAGGTCACATATTGGCCTCTGAATTTTTCAGGTACTTTCTCATTAAAGAATCCATATTAGAAATTTCTAAGAGGCACAGTCAAGGAAAATTCCTTCCTTACTCCTCCCAAATTCTTTCAAATGCTGCAACTTTCCAGGGTTAATACTGATCTGAAACAAGGGTCCAAGAATGACAGCGAGAGAAGTGAAACAAGAGGTGTACGTCTAATTTGACAACTAGGACTCATGCCCCACGGCACCTCCTCCTGGGACGGAGAGGGCACAGCGCCCTCCCCCTCGTCTTCTGTCTAAGGTCACTGGTTTATCCTCCTCTTCCAGCTCCACAAGAACTGATTGAACATGCATTGCGCTTGAGGTCAGAGTTCCAGCAAACAAAACCTTGACAGCATGTTTAAAAAACAAAAGCAGTTCCCCCTTCCTTACTCACTAAGACCTGTCACAGCAGGGTCCCACTGTGCTCTCCAGGGAAAGCTGTGAGGACTGACGCAGCAGCGGGCCCATAGTGGGATCTACCATCGAGGAGGTTGGGAAGAGCTTGTACCAGCCAATTGCTAAAGTTGACAAATCCAGTTCTTCCAGGAGGACCCTGGCGACTCCCATGAAGTGCTTGCGTTCCATGCGTCCATAGTTTCCCCACACTATCACCTTAGGAACAAGAAGGGGGAGCACAGTTAATCCTCCAACTTGCACACTTGCTTGGGAAGCACAAGTCTGATCAATCCTTCTTTCTACTCATTCGACTTCCCGGGGCTTTACTACAGTCCGAGAAGAGCAGAAAGGTTTACATCACCAACAGGTGACATGAAGCTCTGGCTGATGATTTTACTGTTTGTTTTTTTTAAGCAAAGTTTTACAAATCCTAATGTTATCAGACTTCCCCGCTGCCCCACCATGGAAAAGAGGTGAATGCCCGTGTGGATGAGACACCTTCTGCTGTTCTACCTGCTGGCCAGGGACAGCGTGTGTACAAAGCATCCCTGGAGCTGCAGCTCCAACACCTGCAGGTAAAACCTGGTGCTGGCACAGTAATGGGCCTTGGACACAACAAAAGACAGCCTGTGGGAAAGGAGCAGGAAGGGCTTCTGATATGGAAAAATACACCAACAAAAAAAAGGTGAGCAATAGTTGGGTCAAGAGCCACCAGTTCGAGGAAAAGAGCATGTCTTCTGCACTCAGAGCTCGTGACACAGGGCAGATGGAGATGAGACACAGCTACTCACCTGGAGAAAGGGCCAGAGCCGAGCGCTGGCAAGTGGGACCGGTGATGCAAGGGGCGCACATGGAGTGGCATGCAGGGGAAGCAGAACAGACTGCCGAGAAAGGCTTGCAAACGCAGAGGAAGGTCTAATGAAAAGGAGCTGGCAGACGAGCAGGGAAAGCTGAATCACACTTATGACACGATGGAGACCAGTGGGTGGAACAACAGATGTAGTGAGGGTCATGGGCTTAGGCATGCTGGAGGTCGGCACATGACCAAGTGGCCCTGTGCGGTCAAGACAAAGGTGACGACTGACTCCAGAGCGAGTCCGTGTTCTGAAGACGAGAGGATAAGTACGATGGGTTATGATGGTGACTAGTGATCTCTGGCTAATCCTGACAGCTTCTTTCCTTAGGCTCTGAATAACCAGAACATTACAATTTTCTGTAAAATGAGGTAGGAGAGACAATGAATGCCAATTAGAAGCCATAAATTAACACTCTACATCAGCATGAGATGGAGCAAGCCACTGCAGAAGGTTGGTTTGGTGGCACGGCCACTGGCAGAGAGCCAAGCTCCTCATTTTATTCTCTTGGAATATGTGCCTTTCCTGGCAGCAAGGCAGCAGGTAAGGAAACCCATGCAAGGCAAGAGCAGACCAAGCCAGGTCCACCCCATTTCAGTCAAAAACGTGCAGTCTCGTTGCAACAGGGGTAAATGCTTCTAATCAAGGTAAACGAGGAAGAGTTCAGTAATGAGAAGGATCCAGCAGCTCAGCTGGCAATTCATATGCCAGTGGAGGTAAGCAACAGAAACTCACGGATTCATGACATCAGTACTACCAGTCAATTTTAGCCAGGCTTCATTGAATGGAAATGATTTAGGTATGAATTAACAATGCAAATCACTCTTTGCTCTGGAAACATAGGTACACAACTGAAAATATGTGTATGGCAGAAAATGTACAGCAGTAAGAGAAAAGAGGTAGAAAAAGGTAGGATATGTGATTGGGTGATGGCCAAAACAGAGTGCTACTAATATGTATAAACACAGAAGACAACCTACGCTGCAAGATTGTTTAGCATCTATAGGTACTACCTATGTCCTAACAGGTCTGGGAAAAAAAGAATTAAAAAGGTAAAAATCAACCTTTTCCTGGTAGGCACACAGTTTGAGTATGAAAAAAAGGTTTTCCTTTCCATTTGTTATGCTCAGATCGAGTGCATTTGGTTCAGTGTGAAAACATTGGCTATGTCAATTATCCAGATCCCTGGCCAAACTTAATATCTTCCAGCAGAGGTGGAAGAGAGAGATGGGCAGACCTGAGACTTGCTCATCTTACCTGTAATACTTTGCCCTGTGGGCTCTCAGCAAACAGTAACACCTGATTGTACAAAGGATCTAATGATTTGCGAGCCACTTTTGTCTTCTTTTTCGCAATGCACACACCATTCTCTAGCAGGTAAGCTTTGATGTAAGCAGCTGGAAAAAATAAATATGGTCAAATATGACAAAATCTTCATGCTCACTTTAGAAAAGACAGAATGCTGTGTCTTAGGTATTTCTAAAGAAGGCATTTACAGCAACGAAAAGATTTGCTCAACCAGCCTTATTTTCAATACCATATACAGACTGCTTATTTCTGCACAAGCCAAGCGGAATTGAATTTTTTCTTTCACAAGCATCGCAGGAGGCTTGGGGTCAGTGAATTACTTTAGGAGGTCAAAGCATACTACCTGGCAGTGTTTTGGAGCCGGGTTTTGGTGTCAGTCCTCGAGCCTGAATGATATCCACTTCTAGCTGCCCATTTCGCTCTTGCAAGCCAATTTCCACATCCCCTAAACCAAAATGTCAAAATAGAGAGAAGATTTTCAAAACAATATATCTGTGGGCTACTAAAATGTTAAAAAAACCCAATCCTCATGTCATGCCTGCTACAAGCTGTAACAAACTGTAGGCCCTGAGTGCCTGATCTCCTCTGGCGTTACTCTGGAGCAGCACTGCAGTGACTCAAGTCCACATTTCCAAAAGCAATCTCTAATGTCAGCCCTCTAACGTGGCTTTGGTAACCCAGTCTCATACTCCTCAGTGGCAACTAGCCTCTCATCTCTCCCAAACCGGAGCACCTACAGTTGCAGGCTGCTTTGGAAAATGCAATTATGGTGATTTGTAAGATTTGTAAGAAAATCTTCACAGAGCCCGGTGGGCCTTAGAAAGCAAAAAAACCACAAAGATGCACAGGATGCATTTTCAGGATTTTAGCTACGTTCTACTTAGTCTATGCCTTTCAGATCTGACGGAGGAAAGCATAAAGCTGGTGCTCTCCTACTAATGCCACATTTGCAGCAATCAGCAAAACCTTTCAGCCAAGCTTACTTGATTTAACAGAGAAACGGAGCCGGGGAGTGGTAGAGCAGCAGATGCTGGACATGTTATTAGGTGGCTTGTAGGAGCGGTCTGTCGAAGATTAAACGAAAGCTACCGAACATCTTTGTGTTCCTTACCCATCGAGGTGGTGGCCAAGGTCTGACGTCCAACAAATTGTGCAGGGCCCATGCTCCCCAGGAAGTCACTAAACTGCCCAGCAGATGCCAGATGGACTCCACTGAAATTCAAGCTGCAAAAGAAATTGATTTTGGCACGTGATTAATTTGCATTTTAAAGCAATCCAGTAACTAAAGAACCAGATTCAATATATCTTTGAAATGAATGACATCTACAGAAGCCTTTTTGCCTTGCAAAACTCCCTCATTTGCAGGCAGTTGTTACATGGAATCCACTTAAAAACCCTTTCCTCGTACCAAAAAAAAAAAAGTAATGGTTGCAGTTACCAGTTGGTTAATACTTGTTTAACTATAACTAGTTGTCTGTAAGGAAGATCTCTGCCATCTCAGGCTCATATGCAGCCTACCACCTCTTCCAGGTAGTGTTATAATCTAAGCAGCTTCCTAGCATAGCTTATAGGATCTCTCTTAGCTGTCCCTTCCCAATCTTCACTTCTGGAGAGGAAATAGTGCATCTACAGTAGCAGTTAAAAATGAGATGAGGGGTGCTGGCATCAATCCCCTTGGGACTCAATTCCCTATTTATTTCTTACATGCATAAAGCGATGCATTTCCTTCTTGACCAGAAGACCCCATTTCTTACTGCTCAACACCAGAAGCACCCATCACATCCACTGTGTGTTTTTCATACCTGCTTCTACGATCAGGCCTGAGGCGATCATGAAGAGGACCTGAACACTGGTGCAAGGCTAAAGGGACAACCTTGTCAAACACCAGCAATGCCCCCGCTGCAGTCACTGCAGCAAAACAGGGGGACACAGCCCTCAAAGCTATTCACCAGGCACCTGAGGCTGGTCTAGGGCATGGCTACAGGTGCTGGTCACTGCACTGGACATGGGTGAAGCAATGCGAAAGGGCCAAAGCCTGTGGTACACAGACACAAATCAAGGTTTAGCCAGTTGTACCCTGATTTACGCAGCTGTATCACAGGTTGTGGGAAATCTTGCTGCTCCACTTGCTGCGAATGGTTAAGGAGGAGGCTTGAGGCCATCACTTGACACTGACTTTTGTCCTACAGGCATCTGCCAAACCGAAACACAGCTGTTGAAACACAGGTCAGGAGCTTTGTGCCAGGGTACCCACGCTACCGCGCTGGCTTTTGCCCTCTGCTTCCGGGGAAGTTGCTGCACACTGAAGTCAGGCACAATTACAAACCTCCTGCACTTTGCCAAACGTCCTTGGTGGGGGACAATTACCCACGTCATGACACAGCTCCCTGCTGCCCCAAATTCGTTTCTTAGAAAGGATGCCGTGAGGAGGCTGCATGTTCGGTAGAAGCGAAGCCGGAGAGGGAACCCTGCCTGCGGGGTGGGCTGGGGACCGCAGGCTCTCACGCAGACTGAGTCAGCCGCAAAGATTCATTGATTCCCCCCTGCAAGCCAGTTACATTTCAAAGACATTTTAAAAAGACATTTTTTTAAACCCTATTCAGCCGGAAGAGTGTTAATTTCAGGTTGGGATTTCAGCTCTCACTAGCTTTTTGCAGACCTGGTCTCAGCCCCATAGGTATATTTATTTATTCATACGAGGAATGAGGAAGCCAGCACACACACCTCAGCATCTTGCCACGCATGGGACTGAAGAGGATGTGTCACTGGCACATGTCCTCACGACAGGTTCACGGTGTGGCTCAGCTCACTGTGACGGGGGCACCGAATTAAATGGCCAGACTTTTCCACGGAGCACTGCACCTCCCCTCGGCGCTGACCCGACTCTTTGAGAAACCTGGTTATCGCTGCTGCACAGGGAGCTGCTGCTGAGCTTTCAGCATGGAAAAACCTGCCCTTGAGCTCTTTACAAATGTCACCTTTGTGAAAAGGGATGACGGAGGAGGGTGCCTTAGCCTTCTGGAAGACAGGCTTGGGAGGGGCTCTGCACGGGGTGGATTTTTCCTGGTTTGGTGTTTTTTTTCACCCTGCATCCACTGTTTGCACAAACACTCCAGGTGATATTTTGAGATACAACAGAAACAGCAGGATTTATAATTGGCATTAATTACAGAGAAGGCTTAAGATTTTTCTCAGTTTTCAGCGTCACCGACTGCTCAGATGCACCATCCATCCATCCATCCCAGGGGCAGAGGCAGCGCGGGGCCACACTCTGCTCCCTGTGGGTACGCAGCTCCATCCGCCAGCCCCGACGGGGCAGATGTCTCCAGGAAGCAGCATCCAGGACCAGGGCAGAGATGCTGGATGTGTAGCAAGGCTGCCAAGGACAGACTGTGCAAAGAGACATCCCCAGGGCTGGTAAATCTGCTGGGACAGGGACATGTGATGGGAAAAGCAGGGAAAGGGGGAGCCCAGAGCCAGATGGGCTTTAACAGGCTCATGATTTGTCCATACAAGGAGGGAAGAAGCAAGTCCTGGTGCACACGAGGACCAGCAAGACTCCTCGAGCCTGCTGGCTCAGGCGTTTTGAGCTGCCCATAGAGAGTCAAAAACCAATGAAAAGTAGTGCTTGGAGAACCCAAAATAGTTGAAGAAAAAGGAGACCTGACAGAGAAAGACATAAGATTCAGCAGGAGATGAATGGACTATCAGCCAGAAGGTAAACGTTTTCTTTACCCTCCTCAACTCATGGAAGATAAATGGGCAAGCTCGGGTCTCGCTCCTGCCCTGGGGAGTACGTGACCTGAACAAGCACGTAAATAACAAGCTGACAAGACAACTCACAGCCGTTCAGGGAAATGTTCACTGCTGTGCTCCGAACAGATGCTTGGACTCATTAACAAGATGCCGAGGACCAGGACAGTGGAGGGGAAACCCAGGACTGAGTGAAGCCTAGCACTGCGAGAGCCCACAGCACACCCAGAACCAGGTCTCAGGGAGATCCCTCTCTGGGGTGAAGTCCAGCTGTGTTACTGCAGTGGGGACACAACGCTGGGAGAAGACCACCCACAGAAACTCCACTCACTGCAGGACAGCAAAGAAGAGACACCCTTCTGGCCCCTGAATGCTCAAAATAATTCACAAAACCTGCCACGGGAGACCGTTTCCTCTGACCTGCTGGGGAGAGAATCACGTCAAAGGCTGATAACAAGTATTTGTCTGCGTTTGATACGTGTGTGGAGAGAAACCACCCGAGCTCTCACACACCAGCTCACCCTCCTTTGGGCAACACTGCTCCCAAAGGCTCTGCCCAGCACCTGGGGCAGCTCAGGAGAAAATAAAAGCTCCTGCTAATGGAGCAGCTGATGCTGCAGCCGACATCAACGATATGGAGCAAAATAGCAGGAGAGCACGAAAAACCGTACTAAAACGCACAAGAAAGAGCTGTTGGGCTAAAGGTGAACCCCCGGCAACTGGAAGCATTTACAGCAAAGCAAACATTGCTTTTATCTCCACGCTGATTCAGAAGTCAGAGGGCTCAGGACGACCTCGAAACGATGAACGCTCCTCAGTGCAAATTACAGCGAGAGGGCAGGATGCTGCTGCAGGGACACCAGGGCTGTGCCGCAAGCATGGACCCTCACAAGGAGAGCAGCGGAACTGCTGCTCGAATGAAGCTGCTGCTGCTGCTTTGTAGCACCGAGGTTGATCTCAAGAGGAACGGCAAAAGCCCACTTAAAAACACAAGCCAAGGTCAAGACTCGAGCAGTTTGGATAACAGCCTCAGTTAATAGGTTTACTAGCGCTATATGAAACTCAGTATTAGGTTAGACAGTTAATGTTTCCCATTCTTGTTATATTTGACCGGGAAGGGAAGATGTAGGGAATAAATTCTTTAATAGATTATGCCATTAGCTGGTGGGACTGGCTGCTGTTGTTGCACAGAGGCTGACCTTTTGCAGTGCTGCTTTATTAGACATTAGAAGCAGCAGCTCTAAATCAGGCTCCTTGGCTTTGACCCATTCCTGGACATATATTTGGGCATTGCCAATAACCCTGGAATGGAAACAATTTCTGTCTGGAAAAATCACAAGCTACCTCCAAGAAAGCCATTGCTTCTCCCTTGAGAGGAGAGGGAAAGGGAAAATAAAACTGCAGAAATTTAGTATGAACGTGAATTAAAACCAGCAGGAACCATTTAGCTGCATTGGCTAAATTTAGGATGCTCAAATCCAGCTCAGTGAGCTCTGTCTGTCAAGTGCTCGGAGAGGAGCTGGGATGCTGAGGTGAGGGGGCCGCATACGGTGTGATTCCGAGATGGGTGGGACAGACCTTCCCCATTCATTCACTTGCTTTTCCTGCAGCTGAAGCAGGGAGGAAAAGAGCTCCAGGGACCATCATGACTTCTTTCAGGTCTTTAAACGCAGCCCTGGTGCTCCCAAGAGCCCTCCCCTGCCACTCTGCCGCATGCTGCACGTTCAGCAGACTTTTCCTGGCTGACCTCTGAAGAAACCGAGCCATTCCTCACCTGCCCTCGATTCAGCAACCGGCTCTCCAGCTGAACGCTGGATGTGCTGGCAGGGAGACCTGCTCCCAAAGGGATCCGCTTGCAGGTGACGGTGGCAGCTCCACCTTGGGTGACAGCCAGCAGATGGGTTTCGCACGCACTGGAGCAACCCTGGAAAGCCCTTCCTCTCCCATCGGCAAACATGCCTCTCCCTTAAGGGGAGAAATCACTACAGTCTGGTTATCACCAATACAAGATGTCTGGTTTTTTACTGCAATCTAAAAAGAAGTGCTAAAAATAGCTGGAAGAATAAAGTGGGAGCATTTTGCAGCTGATTTGCAAATAGCAAGTGTCATAACCAGCAGTGCCCTGGGGACCGGGGCTGCGGCAGGACCATCTCGTGCTGACAAACAGCCGCACACAGAACAGATTAACAGGTGACACTTGTCAGCCTTTCGTCTAAAGGGCACAAATCCTCCACTGAGCGAGGGCACCGCAGCCTTTTGAACAGGAAAGAGAAATTAATTATCTCTTCTCTGGCCCTCTGCTTTCACTAATCATGATTCATGGGCTCTGCTTTGCCACAGCTGAATAAGAATGATTTTAATGAAGTTAAAGATTATGGGTTTTGCTGTGGAATTGGTTTTATGTAGAACATGACTCTGTTATTGACCTGAAGGCACAGAGAGAGTACAGGGAGGTCAGTGGCACCTCTGAGGTGTCAAGGACAAATGAAGGACATTTTGCTGGAGAACTGCAGAACACGGCTCTCAGCTGTAGGTAAGGAAGCAGAGCAGGGCAGCAGCAGGACACCACTTTGGAGACTACTGATCCTGGGGTCTCCGAGCCCTCTAACGCAAAGCAGCATCAGCAAAAACCTCCACGAACGTCGATTTTGTTTGCACAGGTACCAGTTCCACCCCAAAGCTCAGCACAGGCTGCAAAACCCATTTCAGAGCCACGGATAAACCAGCCGTTTCTGAAGCCCAAGCCGTCCCCGGCACAGCAGCCGGCCAGCGCGGACGCCTCCACGCCACGCTGAAGGCACGGCAGCACGGACACCCCGTGGGACAGCAGGGGACAACTGCTCCCGTTGCAGTCGTCCGGCCACCCGCGAGAGGGAGACAAGACCACGCAGACACCGGCCGGCGAGGCGACAGCGCCCGCAGCCCAGCCCGCCAGCCCCGGGCGGCCGCAAGCGCTGCCCGCACGCAGCCCCCGCGCAGAGCGTGTACCTCCTTACCAGCCCCCGCCACGGGAAAAAAGGGGACTGCAGTAAAAATAAAAAAAAAAAAAGAAGAAGAAAATGTATTTCTTTTGCGACACGTTTATATGCAGAATAAAAACTGCGTGCTCGCTCAATTTTAGGAACCGCGTGCTCAAAGCGGGGCTGAGATTGCCTAGATGTTCTTCCTTTTAAACACAACATTCATAATCCAGATTATTTAGGAAATCTGTGCAGCAATCTCTGAAGACTGTGCTCCTGTGCTGTAGGTCAGGGCATATGAAATCTGTCCTCTGTAGTGTAATTTAAGAGTGGCTTAAAGGCTCTTTGCCAGCTGCTTGCTTCTCTGCTCTTTCAAGGTAGCAGCATTTCCTGACCTACCCATGGCAAAGATCTGTGCCCTTCCTCGCCACCTGCGAAGCATCGAGCAGTTGGTTTCCTTCACGGCAAGGTCACTTTTCTTCAGATATATTCGAATGGAGAACTAGCTTTTCAAAGTCTGCTTGTAAACTGATCAGGTTTTGAATGCCTAGATGGACAATGCTGATTTCCATATAAAATGGTATAAAGCAAATTCAGAGCCCCTGTGCCGATCTCTCATACCGCATATATGGCTCTGCCCAGCCTCTGCCGCACCCCCACCCGTCGTTGCTGCACATTAGCATGCAGAGCATGTAACAGCACAGACACATTTAGGGAAAATGTATCATTAATTTCTTTTCCTGTCCATGCGGAGTTTGTCCGACCTCTTTTCTAAATCTATTTTTAAATCGCTCCTGGGACTCTGTATGCCAGGTATATATACCATTATGCTGCTGCAAGCGTGTGCAGAATCATCTTGTCAAAACCTTGCAAAACTCACAGGAAATATGGTAAGAAAGCATCTCCACAGGTCACCCAGTCCACACCCAGGTCCCAAGGCCGGAGGAGCTTTATTTACATCATCCGTGAGAGCTGCTTGTCTAACCTGTTCTTAAAATCCCTCCCTAGAGAATTTATTCCTGTGCTTTGCTTTACATTTTCCTTCCAAATCTTTTTGCAGTCCTTCCTCTTTGCACATCAGTCCTCAACACCATTCGTGAGTTATCATTTCGAGGCACAGATCAGTATATTTCCTGTCTTTTGCCCTCAATACAGTACTTTTTAATCTTACATGACTTTGGGACTGGCACCGGTTGTACCAACTTGTAATGGCTGCACACTGGCTGCTGTGTCTGAGCAGAAGGAACGTAGAGCGAGGTATTCATCTTTTGCTCCCTTCACAGGCGGGGTGTAACACCCTTTGGTTAAAGAGCTCTGCCAAGAAGAGGGGTATTCTGAGAGGACTCTGTGTATCCCTCCCTTGGAGCAAATCCCCATTACTGCCCCTCTATTACACTTGCACATCTTGACTTCTGCAGAGCTGCACCGCTCCACTGCTGTGGGTTCAGCCAGGTGGGGTAATGGTGAAGCCAGATACCTTCAACACAGCCACCCCTAGCACATCCAGAAAACAGCTATTTTCAGAAGATAAACATTTTGTCTTGTGCTTTTCATGGATTTATTCACACTGTCTGCACAACTACCTATTTGCCATCAACTCAAGCCTTTAGAAGCGATACACTCTTTAAGAGGTGCTCCACTGTGTCTAGTATGTACACGGAATGTGTTTTGAGCTCAGGGTTCAGAAACTATTGTTCTGTTCTTGCAAATATTTTCTAAAAGACTTTTTTTTGTCCTCTTAGCACACAAAGTTGCAATTAATAAGCAAGTTGCCTAAACACAGCCATGCAACTGAATGGTTTGACTTGCACAGCTGAACTAACAAATTTGCTATACGTCTACGTCTAATGCACAGCTAAGTTCTCCAGCTCTGTTTTTAAAAACCAGGGACAGCAACACATACTTCCTTCATCCAGAAGAAGGCGGGGGGGGAAGTCTCCTCTGAGACTGATAACATATTTGACAGTTATTTTATTTGAGCATAAAAAAACCCACCAGAACTCCAATTTCAGGGAGCAGTAATGCGCTATCTAACAATCACGCTCATCCATATTGCATGTTAAGGTCTTTTAAATTGCATCTTACATGCGGAAGCCACGCAGGTACCTATCAGCTAAGGAGGAAGGCAGAACTGATTAATTTAACATCCACTGCCCCTATCTTTAAAATATTTATGGTGCACATAAGGAATTATTAATGCAATACGCATCTGACTACATTGTCAGGGGACTGGGCACACAGCCCCATACCCTCTCAAAGTCAATGTGAATGCTGCAGGAGCCTTCACTTTGGCTGGAAGGGTTTTCTATGAGCATCTATCCCTGCAGGACCCAAACCCAACCTAACCCCACCGACCGCACACCTCTCCTCTGCCAGGCAATATCCTGTCTCTGCCTCTCAACAAGCTCCGCTTCTCTCCTGGCCACTCCACTTTCTGTAACATTTTTAGTGCTGTGACGTGCTGTCTTATGTGCTGTAACACCCTGTACTCCGCTCGTGTATCCAATTCCTTCTGCTGTATGAATTCTGCCACCTAAACGGAGCTATAAAAACTATGCAGTGAATTATGTACAAAGACCTCCCCCATTCCCTTACCAGGCTAGCTCCATTTTTAGCAATCACAAGTCATCTCAGACGTGCTGAATAAAAGATAGCTACCTGCCTTCAGAGAGCAATTCTGCCTGTTCCCAAGAGGTTGCTGAAGATGGGATTCACTGTATTTACTGCTGTAACTACAGCTCTCAGGGCTGCATCCTCTCTGAGCCGTGCTGGTCAAGCTTAACAGCACAAAAGGATGTGCTGTTGCTGAACAGGCTGACTAATTTTTCTTGGCACATTATAGAAACAATCTCTATGCCTTTCCCGGTTTCCATCTCAAAAGGTTTTGATTTCTTATAGCCTGAACTGTATTAACAACACATTTCATTACATTTTTTTAAAAGGACTCGGATAAAAGGAGAGGCCTGAAGATAATTTGCCATAAAAGAGTCTAGAAGTTCCCTGGCTTTGGATACTGAGAGAGAGATCTTCAGTGAATGGCTACGACATGAATGTCCTGAGTGGTTGGTTCAGGAATCAAGTCTTTTGGTAATTCTCGAATGCTGATGGAGAATTTTTGGTGAATGAAAGTGAATTTTCACACAGCCATATGGCCACAAGCCAGGCCAGTATTTTCTCCAGCTTCCTTTTAGTTACTGCTCCACAGTGAAGCAGAGAAGGGCAGGTAGCTCTCCTAGCCTAAGTCCCGGTATTGGTTCACATCAGCCCTGTACACACAGATGGGAGAACTGGTACAAGCCATAGCTTGCAGAAACAGCACAAGACAGAACACAGCCGAGAGGTGCGGGATGCCCATGCCGGCAGCAGACGTGCCAGGCCGCGCTCTGCCTCCAGCCCTCATCACAACGGTGGCTTCAGGCAGGGCTCAGGCTGCTGCTGCCCTCACGATGGTCCCCAGAGAGATGATATGGCTAACAACAAGATGCTTCCTTGCTGGACAGGCAGACTCATCTCAGGTAGTACAAGAACAATCATCTAAGTCTTTGCTAGTCATCACCTGCTGTGCTTTTCTAAGGTAAAAATCACCTTAGCTCTCTGTAACTTAATCATCTCAGCAGTAGCCAGCAAGAATAAAAAAGCTGACGAGTACCACTTATTAGGGACTATGGCAGCAGTCTTTTGTTCCAGGTCCATTTTTGTCTTTCTGCTCTGTTTTCAGAAAGAAAAGTGATTGGCAGGAATAAGTTACACATAAGTCCAGAATCTACTGCTTTCTGAATGTTGTACATGGTCTCGTGCAGCTGCAGCAAAACCCAGCCAAAACAAGATGTAGGTTGTGCAAGAGCCAGGATGGAGCTGGAGATCTCTGTTGAATCTCAGGGGTTTGTTTGTGAGTTATTCCTATATTCGGAATTTTATCCTTGCAGTAATCTTGGTGTCCTGAGACTACCCGGTAGGCACTTGCTACAGTGGGTAACTGTCCTCTTTTAAATACACACATAGAAGAAAACACTCAGGGCTGTAGAGATTTGTAACCAGTACTAAGATTGGTCTGGATGAATTACAAATGGAAACATTTGTGTGTTCAAAAGCACGATGAACCCGTCAGCAACAGACCTGTCCTCCAATGACAAGATGAGGACATCAATGTTAGAGAGCACACCACTTCCATACCCGGTCTGAAGGCAGGCTATAGCTATAAAGATGCCCCACACAAGGAAGCAAAAAGGTAGCAGCACTGCTTAAGACATATGGAAACCAAAAAAAGCAAGACCCTGAGGTGAAAGGACAGGTAAGTCCTAGAAAGTGTAAAAAAAGAGTCCAAGAGCCAGTCTGTTGTGAAGAACAACTGAGAAGACATAGCAAAGGCATGACAGATGGTGTCCCTGGTCCCTGGCTACAGCACCTGGAGGCACGAGGCTTGGTGCCTGCACGGGGCGGTGAGAGCGCAAGTGAGTGAAACCTAGATGTGTGAATGACTGAAAACAGTTTTGTTTAGAATAAGTATCACCTTTCCCTTCTACAAGGTCTCACATTGAGTTTTATTATATTAATTTCCGACACTGGTGCACAACCACTGTGCGGTATAAAAGCTGGGTAATATAGCTGGGGGACGTTTTGTACAGCAAAAAATTAAATAGAGCAGCGTGTTGACACTGTCAGCACTTACTGGCATGCGCACAAGCTTAAATTCCAGGAGATACATCCTTTAGACCAGCTAATCTTCAGTATACTTCATCTTCAGGTAAAACCCTAAAGGGAATATTTTCTTGAAGGAGGGCGTAGCATATCTGAGGAGAAGTATATCCCTACATAATAAGCCCCTCCATAAAAAAAACCCCAACTAACTAAACAAACAAACAAACAAAAAAAACCCAAACCCAAACCAGATTTCATGCACTCTGGTATTCACAGGAAAAGCAGCTTTGCTCAAATTCATGCACTACAGAAAATTCTTCACCGGCGATGCTCAGCAGTGGCACTGAGCAGCTGTAGCTAGCTGCAGCCAGCTCACCGCAACAAACATGAAAGCAGTCAATCAGCATCACTTTAAAAGCACATTTGTATGACTGACAGCAGGTATTTTAAGACCTTCTGCAGCAAAGTTTCACCAAATCTTTGATCATTTCAGTGTGCCAGTTTTGGAAGTTGTCCTTGTAGTCCTTAAATTGAAAAGGACTATAAAAACATACGGAACTTGGGAAAACAAACCCTCTTGAAAGATGAGGTTTTGAATCCATTTTCTTCCCTGCGTGAACATACGGAAGAGATGCATGGGTAGGAAGAACTAGGGCAACCTCATCTTGCTGAAAACCGTGTTTTTGACAGCCACTGGTGAAAACTGTCTCTGACCTAGGAGTATCTCCATCAGTCAGAAACGCAGCATTAGAAAGAAAATAAACTTGCCACAGCTAACAGTCGTATGAATCTTCATTTTGCCTCCCTGGGAATACAGCTCCAGCAAACGAGAGAGGTCAAGAGAAATCTGATTTAGAAGAATACATTTGTGTTCCTCAAAGCTATTCCCCAAACAATTCCTTTCTTTATTGCAGGAAAAGAAAGCAAAGAAACTGCCCTCCCACCATGTTTCAAGAGAATAGAGCCCTCTTAGCTCTTTGTACTCTCAGCCATGTTTGCTTATCACTTCCTGCTCAGACAGACAGCTGCAATTCCCACTGGCTTTCCAGAGGAGATCAATTATCCCACCTAGGAACAAAGCATCCAGGAACCACTTAATCACACTTTTCAGAGAAGTAAGAGAAGAAACCATCCCATCCCTGGCAGAGGGGCTGGCGAGGATGTCCTGGCAGCGTTTGAGGTTGGAATACCAAATGTTAGACTTGTTCTAATAAAGACATTTGGATTGTAAGACAGTATTTTTTGTTCTTTGTTGAGCTGATAGCTACATGCTGCCTGCCTTCAGGGTAAAACAGCACTTGTATGGGTGCAATATTTTGTTGGCAAAAATATTCTCTCTCCAGGAAAGCACAATCAAAGCAGCCAGCACATGCAATGATAGGACACAGACCTTTCGGAGAATTATACCCCTTCCCAGGAGGGCAAGCTATGTAAATGTAAAAAGGAAAGAATTCTATTCTGCATGAAAGCAGATTCTTGCCCCGCATTGCCAAGGGATTGAACTTAATCACTAATCCTTTGCATCTCGTAGCAGAGGCAGAACTCCAAGCCACAGGACTGTGCTGGTGTAGCAGGAATATTTCCCCGGAGACAGCAGCTCACAGAAGAGATAAGGTACATCACAGCTTTGGAGTGACAAGATTGCTATCGCAGCCTGTGCCTCATTACTATTTCCAACCTTCAGCACAGATCTATGATGCCTTTCCAGGATTAGCCTACTTCTAAAGCTAAAGAAAGTCTCTCTTAATTTACAGGCTGTTACTTATTTAACACCAGAATCACATTAATTGAGAGCGCCTTTGGACTATCAAAGCACTTTAGCAGTATGGTGTACTTGGAATACCACGTAGGACTACAGAGTGTACAGAGCGATGCCAAGCGTGGTACTTGGCTTAAACAGAGCACGTTTTAGGTATATAAACATTTTGGCCTCATACCTAGAAGCACACAATCTGATAGTATATACTGCCCGCTTTTTTAAATACAGGGGGTTTTTTTGCCTCCGAAGATTCCCATGAATGGTCATCTTAATAAATGGATGATAATCTCCATATATGGCTTCAAATAATGGAAATACAAAAAACAGAATTGGAGACAAGTCAGCCCCCAAAGTTCTGGCCTAAGGATCCCCTGCTTTGCATTTTGGTATAAAGCCTAAGCTCAGCAAAGTGTGTTATAACTCTTCTTGGGGTCAAAACCCGTTTCTCAAATACATTCTTTTAGGACACTGTAGCTCAGATGAAACAAAAGAAAGCTTGTTACCAAAAGTATATGCAGGCTTCTAAATATGTATTTTGATAAAAGAATGACTATTTTGCTACTTGCATCCTTTTCATCACCTTGGCACTTCCTTTTTTCCCCCCCAAACCAAAAGGCTATCTTGAAATAAGGAAGATGGACAGTGATTGTGCAATGTTAAAGACTACTGGCTTATAATTTATTACCAGTAATAAGCCTCAGCTATTCACCCTGAATTATTCTTCTAAAGGCAAAGCGGTTAAAAGTAATGGGTGTACATTTCAGCTCAGAATAATGAGGACACTAAAAAAGTATATAAACACCTAGCGTATGTGCCAGCTATGCAGGCAGAGAGATCCGCTCTACTCTAATTGAATGGGCAGTACACCTGCAGCACAGGCAAGTCAGACAAACACATCATCTATCATGCTGGAGGAAAATTAATAGGTGTAAGAAGAACAGTGCATCCCACAAGTGATTACCCAGCTCCCTTTCAATGACTTACTTTCCCTCTGATCCATAACTGTTCATGCTGTCCTCAATGGACTCATGGCTGGCTTGACGAACGGTCCGGCTGGGCATTTCAACAGCTAGCCCAGTTTCTGTGCTCCTTTGGATGGCTCCTTTCAGTCTCCGACCATCCCCATCTAGGAAAAAAAGGGGAGAAAAAGACAGTCAGCTATTGTTCCCAGAGCCTTTTGCAACAAGAGAGTCAAGGAGAAGCAGAGAAGGTCTTTCAGAAGATCGGCCTGGCATCTGGCAGCCAGGCAGTATTTTGCACTCACGCAGCATTTCGTTGCTCAGCCCTGCTTCATCAGCAGCCCCGAGTCATCTTTGGAACAAACCCAGTGCTCCAGCAGGCCAGGGCCCAGCAGAAACTCAAAACGTACATAGCACCCTACCTACTGCAAGCATTTGTACCAATTAACGACGCACCGAGCGCAGGTGCGTGCCGGCATACCAGCTGGCTATAGCTGGAGCTACCCACTTCGGGAACACAGCAGCAGTAACCACGGGCAGAGCTGAGGTGTACAGCCTCACCGTGCCTCAAAACCTTTCCTAAATCCCATGTTGCTGCCTCAGACGGTGCGGAGCAGTGAAGAGCCACAGCTGCTGGGGAACGTCAGGGGAGGAAAAGGCCAGGGAGCACCAGAGGTGCTGTGAAGGCAGGAGCCTCCCAGACGGGCCATAAGGGAATAGCTGGGCATGGCCAAAACGTTCCCTGGTTGGCACCTGGAAAGGCACCGGCAGTGGAAAACCCTGGAGAGGACCATTCCCCTTCCTACACGCCCGCGGCCACGGCACAAAGGGAATTAAGTAGGCTCTGGTTCCTCCTGGGTACAGTCTTCAGAGGCTCGGCCCTCTGAAATTCACAGCTGCTATTTCCATCCCCCATCTCCAGCAGCCTGCTCCTCAGAACAAACCCGGTTATGTAAGGAACATGTCATGAATACCATTACTATTAATTGCTTTAGCTAGTGTTAGGAGGCTCCAGATTTCATCCCACCTACAGCACTCATCCTGAAACACATCTGCTGCAAGTTTTCTGAACAAAGCAGAATTATCTAAATCCTTTAAAGATGCCCGCCCATTAACTTGGATTCCGGCCACAAACCAGGACAGACCCACGGCGCCCCCAGAAACCCACCGGCGTTGTGAGTGCCACCCCTGGAGAAGAAATGACCCAGCTACTGAGCCTAGAGAACTCAGGATCCCCAAATATTAAAGAAAACAAGTCTTTCCCAACTACTTTGGAAACACCAGGGTATCTGTAAGAACCTGTCTAAAATACACAGAATGTTGTTACTTGTGTAGCAAGCTGCTTGACCTAAAATACTTTTCTTTACATCTTGGTGTGAACAGGCACTTTAAAAAAATTAAAAATAAAAAAAATCAGTAAGAGATCAGAAATGCTTCCTATCCTACTTCACAGATTATACCTACACTGAGATGCAAAGACAAAAATTCTCCAATAAATACAGCTGTAAAGTCCCTTTTCCTCTGGTATCATGAGGTTTCCAAGTGGGTAATTGTGTTGGCCCCAGGGCTCTGTACCAGCTGCTGTCCCCACATATGGCGCAGCATGTGTATGCACGTCCCTATGGGCTAAGAGGACAGAATATGCATGTTCTGGGTTAACATTAACTACAATTTGTATTGTTTATGCGCCTAGAGCAATGCATGAAGCACATGGTATAAATCAGGAAGTTACACAAACGTAAAACATTTTTAACGTGCTTTCAAAATCCAAACCTTCAGGCAAGAATAATAATACAGACATCAATAAAAACAAAGCCTCGTGAAACAGCCTTACCTACTTCCCCAACCCCTGCAGAACTGTTCCCTTTGATGCACCTTCTACAAGCCTTGTACGGCTTGCTGGATCCTCTGATGGGGTTTCCAGGTTCCTTTCAGAGAGCATCCCACAGCCTTGTGGGCTGACTTGATGGTCCATTTAATTTGTCTCACATTCACCTCCACAAACAATCATTCAGTCATCTACATCCACCAATGCCCACCCCTCCTTCATGTGTGCACTCTCAGAACACTCATCCTTCTGCACCTTTTAGGTTTAGCCCTTACGAGAGTCTTGGTAGGCAACCAGAGTCAAAGCAGCAAATGACATAAATGTAGGAAACAAATTAAAAATGCCCCGTTACCCAACTACGCAACATCTGTTTTAAAAAAATCTCTTATTTTCCCAATCTAATGAGACATGCCTGGAGACATTCATACTTCGAAGACTGTGCATCCACACCTGGCAACAAACTAGAGGCTCGGGACAGAGCAAGGCTTTAGAACAACCCAAGATGCTTGCTGCTTTCTATCAGCCACCTCCTGATTCAAAGCTTACGACATAAAGCAGAAGGGCCCAAAGACAAGGAAAGGCAGCACCGTGGAAGAGGGGCAGCACCAGAGCACGGTACCGGAGACCACTCAGCAGCACGGGGCAAGTTCAGCTGCAGCACCACACGCACAGCTTTCCACTGCTGGCTTTCTACGAGTGGGTGGTTTCCTAGCATTCCTGATTGCTTTTACAGCTGTAACACATGGATATTCTTATTTTAAAATAAATAAATAATGGAGAAACTCTGGAAAACAAGATGACAGGAATAGATAACAAGAATCCTTCGTTCCTTCTTCCTCTTCCAGACAAAGATGCACAGTGACTCCTGCATCTCACAAATCATCTCTCATTATTCTGGAGAAAGGTTTCTTCAGCCTTTTTCCCCTGCAGTCTCTTTTTGCCAGAAGCTTCCCTTGAACAGAAGGGGAGGAAACTGTTTTGCCAAAAAGGCACGCTCCCAAACCACTGCAGCCAGAGTCAAGACTGAAACAGGGTAAGACATTGGCATAAGCACCAGAGATACCATCAGAAATGGGACATAGGTTCCCAAATCACTCACTCAAACCCTTTAGTCAAACTTTACCCATAGTCGGCACATTACAAAAATAGAATGTTTTAACCCCTGCAGTTGGGAGAGAAGGGCAGATCAGAAATGGCACACCTGGAAAGGAAATAAATATGTACAAAGCTGCACTGCGGGCCAGTGGACTGAAAACATTTTACAAGCCATAGTCACCTACTAGCAACCTTCTCTGGCCAGCGTGGAGCACCATACAGGGGCTGTGCCTCCTCTCCTACCCAAAATCTTGTGCCTCGACATATTTGCAAACCAAGACAGTAGATGATATGCCTCTATGAGGGTGTTGCCTGGCAAAACCATTTATCTGAATTTAATTGTTAGCAGTATTTGGAACAAGTAAAAGCAGTATTGACATTTTCTGCAATGTCACCAGATTTATTCCCTGCACCTTTTCCAATTAAGCAGTCAACGACAAAGGTTAAGCAGCCGGTCAAGCCTGCAGTGCAACACGCAGCTGAAGAGCAGATTCTGCTTCAGAATGACCTTGGGAAGAAGAAATTTTTTGCTCAAATACCGAGGCTGAAGACACCCAGCACCTCGCAGACGCCAGGAACCAGAAGGGACCAGCAGACGCTTTGCCAAGTTTCCTGTGCTGACAGGCGCTTAGATTTCCCTCTGTTCAGCCAAAAAATTTACGTTTGGCTAAAGAGTCTCTTCTAAAAAGCTATCCACTCTGGATTTGGAGATATCAAGAGATGAAGAATCTGCCACTTGCCTGTGCAGTTGATTTTACTACCTGACATTTAGAGATGTGACTTAAGTTTGTCTGGTTTCAGCTTTCAGCCATCAGGTTTTTTAATGTCCTTCTCCACCATGAGAGCTGCTTTGTATTCTCGCTATAAAGACTCTTCTGCAGTGTAATCAAGTCATCTCTCACTCTTTTTTGACAAGTTAAACAGACTGAGCTCTTTATGTTTCTCATAGTCTGGCATTTTTTTCTCCTGCCCTTGAATCTTTTTAATGACCTCCCCAGGTTTTAAAGGCCCTTTTCAGAACAGGCACAGCAGAACTGGAGACTGCATTTTAGTGCAAAAGCACGTACAGAGGTAAAAATCAGCTCGTACTCTCATCTTCGCTGCTTCTGCTTGCATCTTTCAAGACTGCAGTAAACTCTTGGTACAGCATCACACCTCACCTGGACACTGTGCAATCCCTGCCTGTCCTGCTGGTACGATCTTGTAGAACATTATATTAAGAAACATGTAAGAAAACACATTTTATTTGAAGGAGAGAGCAAAAAGTCCAGACAGCTCTATATAACTCTCCCACTCTCAATACCATTTACTATCCTGCTAATGCGCGTATCACCTGTGAATTTAGTACAGTTTAAACTCATGCTTGTTCCAAATCAAATGAAAAAGCTGAATAGCACCAGGCCTTCAAAAGAGCTTCCTGCTTTTGAGGCTTTTCCTTGATAAAGCAGTTAATCTATCAGATTTTTTAGGGTCATGTTGTTCTAGGACAAAGCCCTTACATACTTACCACATTTACCCAGATACCAGCTTCTGCTAGAACTCAGGAGAAAGAAAAAAAAAATCCGACAAGACCCATTTTCCCTAAATCCTGCTTGACTGGTATTAATTATATTCCCATAATTTTGTTCTGTATTAATTGGATCTCATTATAACATTTCCCCTAATTCTGTGCAGGAGTGACATCAGACCAACTAGCCAAAAGTTCCTTCCAGACAACCCAGTAACGGACGGAGTACGGTGACAGTGCAGGACCTGGGCAGAGCAGAGCATCCTTTGGAGAGTTCTCTTCCTTAAATGCAGTTTCAGCTGCCAACTGCATTGAGAGGCAGCTCTTCTCGAGGATGATGCAGCCTCTGTGGCAGAACTGCCTGCCACCAAGAATTGTATTTGCCCTAATCATGGGGGTGGGAAGTAGATAAATAAATAAAAGAGCAGCATTGTCTCCTACTCTCCTCCAAGGAAAGAGTCCCCGTTTCTCATATCCTCTTCTATGTCAATCTAACGCACAACTCTTCAAATCCCTTCCTCTCTGCTGCTGACAGGTCTCTCTGTGCTCACAGGACATCAAGTCTTGTAAAAGCTATGCAAGTTCTGCCGTAGCTCATCACAAGGTCATGCTTATGTAGTTATTACTACTACACAGAATTACTCCACAAGGGATGTTTATTGAGCTGATGTTTCTGAGGGACAGAGTGTGCCTCTTTCACCGTTATCTTTCACTACCTCCTCTCTTGTCGCTTCCTTTTCCCCCACATAGATGTTTAGTACCTTCCTTCTTTTTTCCAGTTTGGTTTCAATTTTATCCTCCGTGTTTGCTCAGTTTGCTGGATGCTACCAACACAAAAAGAAACCAGCATGGTACATGTGCTACAGACCCTCCCATACTTCAGAATTAATTGATATTGATTTAACCCCGAGATGAGGAATTGATGAATTTCAACTCAATCAGCTTTGCTCCTAAATTAACCAACTGCTTCCAAGCACAGAACACATTGGTACCCAAAGCCCACGGCCAGGCAGCACCAATACAGGCCACCCAATACACACCATGGGTCCAGCAAAACAGCCTGGTTAGCTTTTTTTGCTTCCCAGATTTCACCTTGGAGTGCAAGGGGAAAAATAGGGAAGGGAAATCAACTGGATGCTTACTTTCATTTGTTCCTATTGCACAGCTCTGGAAAATACAACATTTTGCATTTTCCAGGAAAGACTAGTCTAAGCTTGAGCGAAGAGACTGCATTTCTCTTGCTTTTCTTGCGCAAGGCAAGCAGTATGCATCGACTGGCATCCATACACGCTGCAGGGTATCGACCTGGGCAGACTCTGGTCTCCAGCTTCACCCCTGGGTTCCTCAGCAAGTGAATTATCTGCTTTGCTCCAAACTGAGGTACAGGTACAAACCAGCACTTACGAAGCACGGAGAACTGACAACCCCCGTGGGGAAACAGAGAAAAACCCATCTGACAGAGTCGATGTACCCTTCAGAGCATGTTGTAGCTCATGTAGAAGCAGAGATAAGGGGGACGAACACCTGCCACAGCAGTGTGCCGCTGCAGTCAGCATCCAGGGGTACTGGGGACACCTGGCTGGGTGGGATGGGAGCAGGCTGCCTGCGGAGGAGATATGCACTGAGCTAAGCAGTGGTTTACGCTGAATCTGCCTGCTCTGTCCTTGGCTCAAACAGGGACTCCCAGGCTCTTTCATTTCCCATATCCATAAACTTCACTCTTAAGGTCAAATACAAAGAGTTGCTTCTTGCTTTCTTCTCCATGAAGGTTTGCCCCAGAAAAAAAGATGATGCAAGTCAGTTTGGGGCTGAAAATGACCAAGTATCCATCTGGATATTACCACCTGCTGACATTAGGAAGAAGGTCCCCAAGCCCAACTGGTCTTCAGCGCGTCTGCGGGCATACAACAAAAGCAGCAGTGGGAGTCTCAGCTCAGCACCCTGTGAGACCCTGCTGCAGCGCTGACCATTTCACCTACTTATTTTCAAATACTCCAAGAAAAGGGCCAACTCGTTAGCTTCTCTGCTTCAAACTTTGTCACTGCATTGTTGTTCCTAATGGGTTTAAAAATAAAAGATTTCTTTCTGTTTAGTCAGATGCTGAATCCCTACAGACATGTGCTAAGATTTGTGTGCCATGAATCAGTTCTGAGATGAATAAAAAAAATTCCATTGTTTGGCTTCAAAGGGAAGAAAGAAAAGTCTTCCCACAGCCTTGCATGAATATCCAACACCTGTGACAGCCTGGCACACGCTGAGCAGAGCGGCTGTCGGGGTGGGCATCGCAGGCCCTTTTACATCGACATCTGTGTTTGGAGCAAGCCACGCTGCTCTCCTAAGGGGACGCTACTGCTGAGGTTAAAAAAAATAAATTAAAAAAAAAAAAACTGGATTGTCATTTCAGAATGCAGTTTAACGAGATGAACTCAATCTCATCATGCCTAGCAAGCTCTGACATCCTGCCAAGTATTCCTTACATCGACATCCTAATGGAGTGTGAATTATGAGCACCTAAAGAGAGGCAGTTTGTACTGTGCTCCAGAACATGCCAGGCTATCATCACAGCCAGAATAATCCACCAGAAATGATGGAAAATGGCTGGGGAAAAACAGGGGCACTAATCAGGCTGCTTGCTTCGTTCCCCTTGTCCTAGTTTCAGACGCTAATAAAATCACACCCTTTCTTTCCACACTAAGCAGAACATCTTCTGTGGGGTAGAAAAATATATTTCAGCACGTTAATTCTTAATCTGTGCAGATTAAGTACATTCACAGGGCTGGGAAAGGTCAGTCAACTCTTCTTGTGAGAGCCAGAAAGTAGTTCCATTAGCAACTGTTTGTGTTGCTGTGACAGCTACAGCCCCCAGCTGAACGCAGAGCGGGGCCAGGACACCCCACCTGCACCGGCAGCCTACAGAGGTGCCAGCAAGACACCTCCTCCGAACTGCCGCCCATAACGCAGTCACGGGCACGTGCCACTGCTCCTGGGCCACGATACGGTATTTTAGCACAAGTAGCTTTCTCTCATCCTAGTGTTCAACCCTGCCTTTCCTCGCCCACACCAACAGATAGTGGTCGCACCCGTGCCCAGACGCGTGCACATCAAACCAACTTCCCCCCGAACCTGTAAGTTTTTTTTCTTCCTCCTCACAATTAAAAGAGGATCAAAAATCATTCACAGGGTTATTTTTATTAAGTAGGCACCTGGCAGGAGTCTCAGAATCTGTCTTCCCTTCTTCACCCACTGAGCGTGAGATGCACAACAGAAAACTTCTCCGGCCCGCAGAAGGACAACTCATTATGTAGCTGCACGCGGCACGGGAGCTCTGCGAGTCTTCATAAAGCAACAGCCCTATTTTTAAAGCCTAACAGAAGCTTAATTTAGGCAGGACAAAGCTAACCTTCTTCCTCTTCCTTCCTATAAATGCTAAAAACGGAACAGAGATCTGAGGCTCCCCTGCACAGCCTGTCCTTCCCTCCCACCCACCGCAGTGAGACAACCCTGGGAGAAGAGTATTTCAGCCGCTACACCTCTCCCACCCCACCGGTGCGGGCAGGGGAAGCACCAAACCCCACACATCGGATTTTAGACTTGCCCGTAGTTCCTAACAACCCGCAACCCAGCTCCGATCCCCAACTCCTCACCCACTTCAAAGCGGCATTTTCTCCTCCGAGCTGTTCTGAGCTGCAGTTTATTTTAAATCCAGCTATATGTCTGTACTTAAGCAGGTCTCCACCGCCGGTAAGATGTTATCACCTCTTGTAGGTTGGGTGGAGCACTGGTAAATCATCAATTTTGCTTCCTATTTTCTTGAGATCCATTTTGATATTTTAAACTAGGAAAGCGTGATATATTTTTTTCTGCTCCTTTTGAGGTTAAAAACAAACAGTTCCCACGACACTATTTTTAATTTTGACATTTTTGACAATTTATCTATATTAAAAAATGGCCAAAATTTTCATTTAAAAATGTCTAAAGAAAAAGTTCTGCAACTAACACATAGCCAGGAAAATTAGTTTTGAGATTTTTTTCCTTCCCTGACAAAAGAGAAAGCTAAGAAACTGAAAAGTAAACATATATATTCCACTGTCAATGGCTTTTAAACAGATTTGACTGCCATAAAAAAATAATTTCGCTTTTCACCATAAAAAAAGTTACAGTACGATAACACTGCAAAAACATTTGTTTCTTTCAGAGTATTTCATGGGAACTACTTTGCAGCTAGATCCAACTCTTCAGAATTCTTTCCATGTCTCTATTTTGTTTGCAGCAGCAGGATCCAAATAGCTTCATCTGATGGCTGCTTCTGCATTTTTATTTTTATAAGAAAATGGAACACGCTGCCCCCCTCTCTTCCCCAAATCTTCCATGCTTTGCAGGCAAGAGTCTGATTAACTGAAATGTCTATATGCATGCAGAAAATTCACTGCTGTAATATTTCTTCAGCAACCTAGCAATGAAACCGAACACTGCCCCGTCCGCAGGGACGGACAAGCACGGGACTGCTGATGCTGCACCGGTCATCCCTGGAAGAGCTGCACATCTGGGACAGACACGTCCCAGGCCTTTCTCCATCTTCTGCTTCTTCTGTGCTTGGGCAAGGGCTGATGACTTAAAAAAACCAAAAAACCCAAATGATCTTACTATGATATTTATAATGCAATAAACCACATTATAAATACACAGACACATCCTGATTGCACAGCAATGAGTTACCCAATCTTTCCACTTTTTGGATTTGTGTGGTTTAAGCCTTGCTAAGAGTTTAACTCCCCTCTTTGGCACTTGTCCACCTGGGAGGCCCTGGGGATCTGCTTTCTGAGCATATGCCAAGTCAAGGAAAGTTTAGCTGATGGGCTCAGAGAACAGGTACATCTGGCACAGCCACGGGCAATTAATAAGAATAAATAACTGATTTTGTTTAAACTACAACGTTGTAATATTTATTCCCTAGAAAGCTGGGGGAAATGTCATAGCACCACCAACCAGCAGTGCTTTAAGACAAAATGTTCTCAGTTCAAAACTCTTAAACTTTGCCAACTATGAAGATCTGGGCATTAGGAAAACATGAAAAGCTGAAAGGTGGGTGGCTAGTTTGTCTGCCAGGGCCACCCCCCTTCTTATTATTTCACAAGGAGGACCAGAGGTAGAGCCGATCGGTGTCCCTGTGGCTGGAAGTCCTCCAGCTGACCAACATAAGTTATGAAGGCCAGGTCAGGATCTCTACTTAATTACAAGAGAGTTGAACCAGAGCACTCTGTCCTAATTCTGCTGTCCATCTCATACTATTAATAACTCTGAGGATGTTGCTTAAGTCCAGGATCTGAAATATCAATGAGCCTGAGCTGCAGAAAACCTCTCAGTTTACCAGAGGATCACAAAAATGAGGTGACTTCACAAAAATAAAGCAGCTAGAAAGCGTCATTTTAAGAGAAGGACGGCATGAGATGAAAGCTAACGTGTCGCTAAGCCAGGAAGCTTTGCACGAGGCTGTTCTGCCCTTCCTGAGCCCACTAACTGTACCTCCTGCAGGGCCCAGCGTCCTGCTCCTCACTCAGTAACTCTTGGGAAGAAAGCAGTGGGCAAAATGACTTAAGCAGTCTGTTTGCAAGCTGTGTTTTCCCGTTACAGAAGAGGACTTGGGTCATGAGCCTCCTGAAGCTGCTGAAACTTCTCAGAGGAGCTGACACACCTTTCCATCCAGGGGATCTATAATGCTCGGATCCAGGGCTTCACTCCAACTCAGAATGTTACTTTCAAGCTGAGATTATATATCAGACCTTTTCTTCTGGGCACACTAGTTTGGGTTTTTCTCTCTACCCAGAGCCATCTTCTCACAGTGTTTGCAGAGGCTTTGTATCTTCCACTTCTCTACCGAATTTGGCTGAAACTGGAAAGTACGTGCTACATAGGAATGACGGAGGGAGGGGAGAGGGTGAGGACAGGGCTCCGGCTTAAGTATTGAAGAAATAATTGCTTCTCTCAAATTGATAGCTAAGGTGAGTAAAGTTTAGTTTTGGTACAGACAAAATTCAAGGGGAAAGAGCTGACAAGGCCAGATTTATTAACAAGATATTTCCCTTTTCTTCTGTCCCACTGACGCTCTTTTAGGAGCGAGCAGCTTTGTCAAGGCCACGTGTGTGTGAACACAAAGAGCGAGCAACGATCTTGGCACAGTGAATGAGTCATGCAACCTTTTGTTCAGTCGTTATAAACACAATTAAAAACACAGCCACATTTCTTTAACAGGCATGAAGCCACAGAACCCTGGAGTCATTCATAAACTAGAATCATGGTGCAGAATCACGCTTAGAATAGCATTTGATTTGTGTTTAGCTTGGGTTGTAATTACTTCATCATATTTTCCTTAAGGAAATGAATGATCAAATTCACAAGGAGTTGACTTTAATTATACACACTGCTTAATAACTTGCGTCCATTTGGAAGCAATTATTTGATCCACTGCGGAAGCAGAGAGGGGGAGATGATGGTCTGGTTTCCAGAGAAGTCAAACAATTTCAGGCATTCAGCTTCTAATTCCAGACAATTTCACCAGACGATACAACTATCTATGTCAGCCTTCACCAAAGGTGCTTTCATGTAATACCCGTAGCCAATGCTATAAAGGAAGCAAGCCGGCCAGCACATTTTCCCTCTCTAATTCTGTACATCGCTTTGACTCACGCAGAGACATCCTGACAGGTCCATGGCCGTGCAGCACCCATTGTGCTGGGCAACTACTGCATCCCACCACAGGGGCACTAAAGGGAACCATTTTCTTCCCAAGTGGTACAAAGACCTCCGCTTGCAGCATGCCTGCGATGCTGAAGCAGCGAGCACAGAGGGTGGCTGTGTACCCTGAAAGCCTGGGGAAGAGCCCAGCACTTTCTGGCAGGTGGAGAGAGGATCTGGCACAGCAGCAGCCCAACTTGCTCACTGGCTCTTCCAACCCATGAACGAGAGCTCTGCTCTTGCAAATGGATCCACCGCACTCACACCTGTTCTCTCGCATGGATCCCTTGTCAGGATCTGGGATCACTTTAATACAGCCCAAGTGGCTGGTTCTGCTTGAGTGGAGTGAAAGGAGAGCACCCTGCCCTTCCTGACAATGATAATTTGGCTGCAGGCATCTCTGGACAGCTGGAAGAGAGGGTCAGGCTTCAGTGCCCAGAAGCAGGACATGAGCAGCAGTACCTTATGACGGGAAGTGATTCATGGTGACGATGAAATCAAAGTGGTCAAAACACTGGGTTTCATCTCATAGCAAACAGCCCTGCCAATCATACATCTTAAATACCTTCAACTGATGATAAGTCAAGCCATTAAACATGGAAAGAAAGCACCATCCAATACCAAAAACAGGTGCTGAAATTTAACCAGCAGCTTCCTAACAAAACAAAACAAATTCAAGCAAAACTTTAACCGCCCAAACCCTGAAGAGATGCACACAGACTCACCTGAGTGATAAACTCTCCCACAGATGAACACGGCAGATACGTAACTGCCTCTGACATCTGTCTCCTGTGCGCATAGAAGCAGCACTCAGATATAAACCCACCCTAAATTATTTGAAGTCCATGGGGAAATTCAGTTCACTGTTTGTCTAAGCAGAGTATTGAGTTTCCAACAGAGGAAAAAAGCCCTTTCACCAGAGCTGGAAAACAGACATAACGTCTTCATCTCTGCTGAAAGATACTGGAGAATGTGGGAAACCAACCAAAATATCATGCCTGTCTGAAGATTACTGAGGATTAGAGAGAAAAAAAAAAAAAAAAAAAGGCATCAATGAAGCAGATTAATATGTTTTGGGAACAATACCAAGATCTAGTTTTCTCAACTACTAACCATTAGATGCAGGGAGAATCAGTCCTTTGTCAAGAAGAGACACACTACAGTGTTCAATATCGTATTGAATAGAATTTGTGTTCATCACTTATAGTGTAAAATGGTCACAGACCAGCCCAGCTTCATGAGAAGTGGATGGCTCTTTGTAGCATGGCTACCCCATGACACGTACATGGCAGCAAGCTCACCAAAATTCCATTATTTGTGCTAAATATTTCTAAATGCATTTTGTAGGAGGAGGAGGGATGAACAAAATGCTTTAGAGCACCTGGGTGATTTCTCTCTCTCTTCCCTATGACAGCAGAAAAGAGAATATACGAAGAAGAAATAAAAGAGAAGTACGGACTTGTGATACAGCCACTATCAGTCCTGCAGACAACACTGCCAGTTGAGGAAGATCAAATGTGATACATAAGATGTGTAGCCAATGATCGACCAACAGTGATGACACAAGGTCAGAAGAGGACACTGTGTATTAACCTTGCTTATGAAGCACCTGCATCTGTATAACTTGCGTCCTTCTTACACCTGCAGTTAATTTTTACATTTGTATTCTCATACCGGGCTGACATAAGGAGGCTTTGGGATTTCTTGAGATGGTACTGGCAAGGTCAGAGAAGTTTGTTTCAGGTGCAGCACAAGCCCCTTCCATCAGCAACTGCTCCATTTCACTCCACGAGGTACAATAAATGCGTTAGTGACCTGCATGCGTACAGCCACCTACCCCACGTTATCAGCACGAGGGTGGAGCTGTGCCATCAGGCTCCAGCCTTCACATTTATTTCAACATGGAAACAAACGTAAGGAAGTAGGACACACAACTTTGAAAGCAAACTTCAGAGAGAGACCCTCAGTCCCAACCCATTCACGGTCCCCAATCACGAGTCAAAATTGCACAGCAAGCTCAGGAGTGAAATAACGTCCTTCCCTCCTCCTCCTCCTCCTGCCTGCAGAGCCACAAGTTCAGGGCTCTGTTTCCTTGGCAACGAAAAAGAGCATCATAACAGCCTCCTCACTAGCAAATGGCATTCGAAAATGTGTCATTTTTTTCTCTCCAGTATCTTTTATCATTAGGGAATAAGCCTGAACTCAGAACTCACCACTCAGCAAAGATGGAAATAGATATCCATTACTGCTATTTAAAATGTAAGTAACTTTGGAACCTTTAAGCTTGTCCAGAGATAGGTAGCGTGTAAGAGATTTTAATTTATTAAGTCAAAAAAAAAAAACCACAACACCTTGCTGAAGTTCACCTTTAAAGACAAATTATAGAACTTGAGGAGTTTGGGGAAAAAAATGCAGCTCATAAATTTAAGATCTGTATTTTAGATTCTGTTAATATCCACTTTTGAAAAGCATTAGAAAAGAAGATTACAAATTTAATAATGTAACACAGGGGATGAATTCTCCTCCTCCCCATATAAAAAGGCAATTTGTTCTTGCCTATAAATTGACTTTCTATTACTGTCATTAAACCAGCATAATGTGCTAAAATTAGGGTCTGCTCCACCACAGCCCTGTGGCAACCCACAGCCAAGAACTCCTCATGCCAACAACTGAGAAGACATCCTAATGAGGCGAGAGGGGCAATGGACACCCCTCCCTGCCAAGGCGTGGATATCTTCTCACTGCAGGACTTTGTGGTGCTGCTGGACATTAAGAAGGGTTCAAAAAGCAACTGGACAAAATTAACGAGGAAAAAATAGTCAGGAGCAGAGGAAGTTCCCAAGCCAGTGGAGGCTGGGCCAGCTCCCTGAAGAAGCAGCCCAATAAATCTGGGTAGCTACTAATCGGAGGGTTACGAGGTGTGTGCTTGTAAAAGAGGCCAAACTCACAGCTGGCAGAAGTGGGGCTCTCTAGGAGGAAGCCATGCTTCTGCTTTCAGGTTTCACCTTCTCCCATTTAGCTGTGCATTACACAGGGATGGCAGTAAGCCCACACTGCTGGTGATCAGGAGGTCAGGCTGATGCCTTGTCCCAGCACTCATCTCCCTCACGGGTTTCCTCCATGGTGTTGGACTCTCTTACCACCTCCCTGACTTTCTCCAGACACCTCTGCACACACAAAAACCTCTTACACCCCTCATTTTGCCACAACAGAGACGTGAGATGACAGTCCTCAGACTGCACTAGTCTCCCATTCACTTCCTAAGCTCCTTCCAAATTTCCCCCCTCTATAGCTTGTGCAATAGGTTTACTGGGTGTCCTGCGTGGTCTCCCTGCTCCATCTGTGCCCAGACCACCAGGGCAGGCCCCATCCTCCCACAGAGCATCTGTTCCTCACCTCTCACTCAACATGCTCATGTCTAACTCCGCACGTGCCTGGGCCATCAGGGATGATGCTGCAATGCCTACAGGAGAACTTGCCTAGCAGAACCAGCATTAAAAGCTATATTCAGTGGTCTCCACAAATGGGCAACTACATACAAACAGCTCCATTGGAAAAATGTTAAAATTGTACTGTCAGGTCTTTACTGTCCCATGTCCCATAGCTCTTCTTCTGTCTCTAAGTTACTGACGGGTTATGACACGTTTCAGTAACAGAAACCTCTGCCACTTCTCAGCACTGGCACCATTCCTCCCTTTCACCAGTAACGTACCCACACAGCTACACACTAATTGTGTCATTTGCTTTCTTTTTTTCTTTTTAACTTGTTTCACCCATACTTTATGCAGCAGGCAGCTAGAAGACTTGCTCACATCTTAGTAACTTCTAGAAGAAATCTGAGCAACTAGCAGTGGGGGAGTGAGTTTATAGCATCTGCTGATGGTTCCTGCCCTTTCTTTGCTCATGAATTGTTCAGACTTTTAAAAGAAAAAAAGCTGGTACTTGTTCAAGATTACCAAAGAGTAACATTGGTCAGTGCACCCGGACGGTGCTCTGCTCCTGAGCAAGCCGGCTGGCACACCAGGCCAGCACAGGACCTTCAAGCACTAATAGGTGGCTTTAACGAGATGTGCCCTTTGCTCCACGACAGGTCGGTTCTCAGACTGCTGGATGACTCCCGCTAAGTGCGGTCATCAATATTTGCTTAAAAACTTCCTATTTACCCAACTATTCATTTGAAGAAGCTTAATGGTTGGAAATTAACACGAAGGCGACTTGTGATAACCAAAGCGAATCCATTTGCGAGTCTGACACAGGCACAGAAAGCACTTTGCAGTCTCCACTGAAGCCTGGCTTTAGGTCTCCCTGCTGAAGCAATTTCTAGGTCATAACATGTGCAGATGTTTGGAGGTCTGTGCTTTGTCCTTGGCCTAATTTGGAGAAAGACGTTATGTTTTGCTTCTGCTCTGACTGCACATTTCAATCAGAGAAACCAGAAGGCTGCACTTGATTTTGGAGTCACTACTAAATTTTAGTCCTCTGGATCCATGAATGACTACTACATCCTTCTGGTATCCTGTAAACCATATTCCTGCTCAAAGTGGCCTCCCGTTGTATCCATTCTCCTTAGAAATTTCACTTTATCAAGCGCAACTTGGCCCTTCTGAACATTACACAATGCTTGGGTTTTTTTACGTATTTTCTGCTACAGATATGTGACTCTCCCCCCTGTATTTTACTGTTGTGTAAAACAGCTTTCCCTTTCAACAGTCCCCCCTCCTTTGCACAGCTGCTTAATGAATTCAAAGTGTGACATTTTGTTTTCCACAGTGAGGTATAAGAGAAGCTGTAAACCATCACTGTGAGATGAACTAGAAAACACAGAAGGCAGCAAGCCCTTCCCACCAGTCAGCCACAGTTCCCTCAACAGCACCCACTATACACCGCAAGACTCAGCTTGTACTCAACTAATCAACAAACTTCACTAAACAAATCAAAATGTCAACTTTAGGAGGTATACACAAGCTTCTGTATGCAATACAGTTTCACAAGCCCCAAAGAGATTCTGTCCTTATTTTTGATACTCGATGTGCTATCCCTACCTCGCCACTTGGATGCTCTGCTCAACACAAGGGTTCCAGGATCCAAGGGGATTTAAAGCCTGGAAAGACTTTCCAGAGCACTGCACAAATTCCTCTGATGTCGCCCACACAGGAGGCTACAAATTGGCACCAGTAGTTGTCAACATTTTGTTTTGATCTTGTGGCAAACAAATCCACCCTCTGAAATGTTTGCAGGATGCAGAGATAAAAAGCTGTAATGAATAAAGACCCAAGAAGTTTGAAAGGTTTATTTTTACCAAGTAATCAATACCTTCTGGCAGTCTTCCTCCAGCTCTAATAATACCAGCGAGGACAGTAACCCTTGGCAGGTTTTGTACGCTGCTCTACAAACGTCATCTAATTAACCATCATGATCCACTTTTAAAAAAAAAAAAAAAAAAAAGAAGCATGATCTTAAGTTCTTCTACAGCAAGAGAGAGACAGAGAGATGATGAGTGCTGGGAAGGGACACTGATGGACAAAACAAGGTTAGTGTTTAGGAGCTCCAGTTCTTGCACACCCTGTCTAACCACGCTGTCCCTCCGGGACCAGCTACAGGGAAACGGTGTATTGTTCACACAACGTGCGCTCGCATTTGCGATCTGTGCTTAGTGCAACCCTTGGTTTCACTTTGCTGCGCTGAAACATTAGGGCAGCTGTCCGAGCCAACTCACTAATAAATCAAATGACAATAAAGCAGTTGGAGGGAGATGAATTATTGAACTCAAAGCAATTTAGTGCTCAGAGACAAAACTCCATGAGCTGGGAGCTACTGAACACAGAGCCTGATTTCCCTCAGAACAGTTTTACTGACGTGCTGTAGACTGCTAGTCCAGTGGAAATCTCAAAGAGGAAACATCATCTCATCTCTTCATTAAAAAACAGCAACCAGCAGCAGCAATCTTCTCAATTAAGTACTATCCTTTCACAATGACTTTAGATACTTTTACACGACCGTTTCCCCATCTTCACTCCACTGGAGCCAAGAGGTGGATCCATCCCTGAAGCGCTAAGCAGTGGGCCATGCTGGGCTGGCCTGAAGCGGCTGTGGAGCTCTATCACCCTGTTCTTGCAGAGGCGCTGGTGTCACTGCCCTGCCACCCAGCCACACTAATGCCCTAGTTTGTGGCTTTTCTCTACTTACCAAGCGTAGCCTTAAAACCTGGTTTCAGCTCAGGAGGTTGGAGCTCCTCCTCCTGATATGGTAGATCTGAGGTCCTATCAGCTCCTTTTTACTTTATGCCGTCCTCTTCCTAGAACATCCCAAATCAGAAGTGAATTTTCTCAAAACGGGGAGTGAAAACCCACCTCTAACACCGTATGACCTCCTCTGCAGGTAAGCCAGGATACGAGAAGATAAAACTAGTAATAATTCACAGGTCTCACTGGAGGACTCCCGCTTGCCGATTACTTAATCACTGATTGCTGATTAACCCCTGATGCCCAGCAGATGACAGTAACTCATTTACTGATCTCTCTTCTATCCAAACTCAATTTATATGACTAGCCCGGCATAAAAGTCAGCTGAAATTTCTTATATAAGATCTAGGCCTTGGACTATTCTTCTCCTTTCACAGCTGGCTGTTCCCATTAACTCCCATTGCAATGCAGCACGGGCATATGTATCCAGGAAAGAACTGAACTCTTCTAAATCCCAGCTGCTAAAATCAAAAGCACCCTGCACAGACTGTTATACTACAATGGAAAGATTTTCCTATTGAAAACATTATAAATAAACCAGCAGTTGCATTAAATAAAATCTTTTTTCTTCCACATTTGTGCCCAACAAACACAGAACTACATTCAAAGATCCCAGTTATAAAGCAGTGTATAATATAAATCCATTTCTCATATAGTCATTTGTCCCACAGTGACAGAATACGCTTCATACTGATACATTTTATATAGATGGTTTTATCTTTGAGGATTAACAGATTCCTAATATACACTTCTAATAACGACTTCACTGACAAGATGAAAGTCACTGCAGACATTTTATTGAGAGCTAATTATTTACCGCAACTTCAGATTATTTACACTGCACACCCCAGGCCTCTGACTCCGTGAAAGGTCTGGAGGTCTCTGAGGTCCACAGCCTCCAGGAGACTTTGCAGGATTCCCACCACGGCGAGCGAGGAGGGCTCAGTCTGTCTGGAGTCCCTCATGCCCTGCAGGAAGGCGTGCACTGGCTGCCCGCACACAAAACGACATCCCCCAGCCTCTCATCCCTTGCAGTTCAAGGCCAAATTCTTAGAGATATTCAGCCTTTTGACAACGTGGACAGATGCCGGATCGGTGGGAACTGGCTCATGAAGCACTCTTTAAAGTTCTGGGGGCTCTTTAGGTGTCTAAATGCCTTTGATAATCCGACCCTCACTCTAAGCACACAGCCCGGGAGCGGTAGTTTCCCTCTCCGCAGAGCAGAGAGAACTTTTTCAACGGAGCTGCCTCTGGAAAGAAGACTTGTCTCTCCTCTTTTTCCATCCTTCATAACTTCTGAACCTTTGAACTGGACAGAGAGGTCAGGTTTCAGAGGTAGCGCATTCCCATAGATTCATGAAAGCGAGCACCCGCGGACAGAAGAGAGATTTGAGTTAGTGCCCCCACCAAAGAAAACGCCTGTTTCAGCCTCTTATCTGCCAGAAGCAGCAAGAGCCAGGTGACTGGTGAGGAGGGATGCTCCAGCGATGCCCAGACTGCAGCCTGCACATCCAAATCCTGTGGATGATGGCAGGAGCCGGCAGAGCCCCGGTGGGGGTGCCTGGGAAGGAGAGGTGTAATTAGTTCAGCTATGCCTGCAACAGCCAAAGGGTGGGGAGGAGCACCAATTGAAATGTAGGCTTCCAAAAATGAGCCAAAAACAGTTCAGAGTCCTAAATCTGTCCCCTTCCCACTCACACGTTATTCCAGTTTCTGTGGTTTTACAGTCAGATTCACCTATTTGAAAAAGTTTTTGTTTTCTCTCCCAACACAACATAAAAGCCCCGAAGAAAGCGGTGGGGAATTGCTCGCCATGCAGGGAAACAGAAACTGAGTGCGCTCCTGCTGAAGAAACAAGAAACTTGTCACAATTAGACACCATTGCTTATGTCCAACTCTGTTGTCATAAATAAGCAGTAATACGAAAAATGTTACTTTTGACAATAATGAGATTTTGTTTAAAAAAAAGGAAGAACAGAGAAACTGCGTCCTCCAACGTCAGCTGCGTCCCTTCCAGCGAGGAACAGGCAGCAGATGCCCTCCACAGCTCCCTCCCCTCTGGGAAACACACACGCCACCAATCAAAGGTTACAGAACAATTTCACTGGGGCTCCTTGCTGCAATATTAACAGCAAACGATCTTCACGACAGCCAAACCCACACGCTCAGCTGCATTCAAAATTCCCCTGTCCTGCAGCTCTGCTTCTACACTCCCAACGGAAAAATTATGTCAATCACAAACCTTTGGTCAAAGTATCTCAATATTGGGATACCACTTCCAATTCTCCTGGCTTTTATCAGATTGAGACAAATCCTGAACTTTAAAATACATTAATATACAACTATGTTTCCTCTGAGACACGAGAGCAGATCTGAGAATGGCCGTAGGCCCAGACCGCAGGCAAGGCACGGCGAGGAACAATGCGAACACCGATCCCAAAACAGCAGAGAGACACAGATGCGACAGAAAAGAGAAAATTCAGACTTTGCTCGAAGTCCTCAACAGTATATTTACTAAGCACATGGAGGAGTTCAGTACCTCCTCAAAAATCAGAATTTAAGATGCAGTGATAAGAAACCAGAGATAAAATCCAGTTCCAGATCAGGCCTTATACCAAAGACATGACAAAGTCGGTATTAAGACAGAGTGACCCCCAGCAACTCCACGTTACCGAGGGCAACTCCTACTTACTCCACTAAGCATGTGGACATCGCACCTTCTTCAGGTTCTTTTTGCATACACAAACCAGTTTTGTAACACTAAGAAAAACGGTTTTGGTACAGATATAATTTCCTTTAATACCAGACAACGAGCCACCAGTTGCCTATGTGACTCCAGACAGTTTTGATACTTTCACCCGTACCAAGGCTCAGAAGAGGAATAAACTATCTCGCAGCATTTCAGTGGGGTACCAGGTGTTTTGATGCTGATCATTAATATTAAAGATGGAAGATGAATCTCAGGTCATCAAGTCAACCAGAAAAGCATCCCAGGCGACGCTCACCTTGACCTAAGCCAAGTCTAAGAAACAGGTCTAAACCCGGAGTCGGCATATGTGCCAATATAAATCCACTTCTGGTGTCTTCCGAATAAACTACTTTCTATTACTTTGGGGCAGCCATTACAGAGTCACAATATTTAGTCAACCTTTTACTTCTACAGTCATTAATCATGCACCATTTAACTACTGGTTTGTCATTTACTCTCTTAATCCTTTTCAAATCCTTCTGCTTATTTTCACATCTTTTTTCCAATCCCATTCTATGTGTCTTGCTAATTACACTCCTGCACTGTCATAGGCTGTTTTAACACAGACACGTTGAGCCAGAGGTGGTTTGATCACTTGCTGTGTTACATGCCCAATGAATCATTTGCTATTTAAAATATAAACAGCGTTACTGGAAGATGATCAACTGTACTTAATTATCTGGACAGCTACGAATAACTCTAGGGCAGGAAGGGTGAATGGCCATTTGGTGGTGTACTTGAAAACAAGGTTTCTAACCCTGTAAAAAAGAACAATGAGAAAGGGGGAAAAATGCGTAGAATTTCCATCTACTCAAAATATGGAATTTTGCTCCCTTGCAGACAGTACTGTTTTCAAAGGACTGTTATTTGCAATTTTGCTGCGTCCTGAGCCAACCATTCCTGCCGGTCTCAGGAGACTCTCTCTCTCCAGAAGTCAGCACACAAGACCAGCCTAAGAGTCGCAGGTCAGCAAAAGCAAAGTCACATCCAAATGACAGACGCCAAAAACGGGTGACAGACAAATGAGACAGAGCAGACATCACCTGAAAACTTAAATACAATTGAATTATTCATGGCCAAAAGGAAGAGAAGAGGAAGTGTGATGCATATAAGAGAAAGCAGGGAAAGAAGGAACCGAGGGAAGTGGATGACTGACTGCCGTCAGGAGCAATGGACTAGTTCTCAGAGCTACCCAGAGCATTAGAAATCTCAGCCCAAATGTACACGTCCACAGATTTACTCCCAGCAACAAGTCTGGCTACACAACTCAACATCAAGGCAACACCACCCTGAACACTTCCTCTCTTGAATCTCAGTTTTCATTTCTCTTGTACAACAATGTCTTGACCTATCACGCCGGTGACGCAAACCTTAAAACCACAAGTGTGTAACGCAGAGATGACTTGACTAAGAGCCTGGAAGAGTAACTGACTCATTCACCCCAGAGGACAGTTAACAGAGGCTGGTGAGGACCAGTTATTTGCCACCATCGTTAGCTCCTAATTCAGTATTTCAAAGGAAGCAATGAACACTTCCACCCCCTCCGTGCCAGTCTCCTCAGAGGTGGCTAGCAGCCCACACCGAAGAAAGCATGCAAAGCTCAAAGGGGAGCTGAACTCAATGCACTTAGTACAGTTTGGAGAGTACTGTCTAGGCATGGTTTGTCACAACATTGAAGCCAAAATGTTCAGCTAAAACAAGTGAAGGACCAAACAGCTTCCAAAACATCATCAGCCCTATGCAGGAATTGGTTGGACAGCTTCCACTTGCCAAGAAAAATGCTGGGGGCACAGTAACTCCCAAATACACTCACATCGTGTAACCTCATTAGATCAGCAGCTCCTAATTAATTTAGAGCGTGGATCAGTCCTCAAACACCTTTTGCTATCAGTAAGACCTCCTGAAAGTGATGAAGAGGAATCATTATGCATAACACCCGCAAGAACTTGCTGTAAACACATTTGGCAGCACAGGGAGGTTCCTTTATGGCATAATCCATTTTTACATACACCTAATATTTTCAGGTTTTCAACCAATTGTCAGTGTGTTTGTAGAGGCTGTTAATGAATCTCATTGCTAAAAGCAGTTACAATTCTGTAACTATTAATACAACGTGACATCAGTTATGCCAGCTTCCGAGTGAATCACAGTTGCAAACTTGTAGGTGTTCGATAGCTGGTTGTCAAGTCAAAATAGAACATTGTTAAATATAATCCAAGTCTGTCCTAGTTTTGCAGCTCCTTTCCCCTTTCTGCACTGCAGCCTTAGTGGACTGAACACCTGCAGGTCTGAAGAGATAAGCACAGGAATATCAAGGGGGAAAACAGGTCGACTATTAGACCACTTAGATCAGCAAGTTTTAAAATGTTCCCTTTTGACTGCAATTTCCTCTCAAATCTGATGACTATAAGAGCTTGAGAGAGCAGGTCACTAAATCTTTTACAATGTCTAAACCTTGTAAGATGTATTCATATCAAGATGTTAAGCTTCCCCCTGCCCTTACGAACTGAAATAAAAGGCTGAGAATCTTTCCTGACACAGTAGTTTAGCATTAGAGCAGGCAAAATCCAGTTTTCAAATAATTTACTGAATATCAGGGGCCAAATGCTGCTTTAATCTGCATGACTGACACTTGCAGAACACTTTTGTATTGGTCAACCCGTACATAAAAGCACGTTCTTAGCAAAACTGACAGAAGCCTTGGAAATTATTAATGAACATTTTGATCAGTGAAACATTTTCAGATCATCATGTTGTCTCAACTTCAGGATTTATCCCCCCCCAACATTTTGCATGCAGTTAATAGCCTGTATAGGTGATCTTTGGAAACCCAGTCTTAAGGCTCTAGAGGAAAGGTGTTTAAGGGAATAAACAGTTTTCTAGATTTCAGGAAATTAAATGAAATTATGGCCTGAAATAAGACTTCCTGATTTTCACAATCAATCTGTCCTACAAGCTTCCTGTCTCTCTGCAGCAGATGGCTGCAGTGAACAGACTGTGAAAACCAGAGAGTCAAATTCACCAACTAAAATGGACTGTGGATAATTTGCCTGGTATTATTGCTAGAGCAGCAAGCCAAATGTTGCCTCAACCAACCATGCAATATTTCATAGAGCTTTCTAGTAGGTAAGCCAGGCAGTACTGAGACAGAAATAGAAAAATAGTGAAACAGGGCTGACGCGATGCCAGGTTTAGAGGCACTTGGCTTGGGTTGGGTCTTGGGAAAAACTGAGTTTAGGACGTAATAGCCGCCTCCTGTCCAGGAGCAGTAAGAGTGTTTCTGCAGACACAGAGCAGACAGGTCACAGTAACAGACCTACTCCTGTTACTAGGCAGAAGCTAAGAATTCAGTGGAAACAGATGAAAAACAAGTTTATAGAAAGATAACTTGGGACTCTGGCATGGCTCAAAGCAGAGCCTTGGGCAAAACACGAGCACTGAGAATTACTGTTGTGAAACAGTCCAGAAGTGGGTTCTGAGGAATAGATAGGATCAAAAGTCAAGTTCTGCTCCTTCCCCTATTCTCAACCTGTACTTTCTCAAGTCTCCCACTTACCCTCTTAGTCCCCTTCAAGTGAAATACTTTAGACCAGATGTTAAAATCACAAGTTTTATCATACATGACCCTTTATGTTACAGCATGATTGTGTGAGAAATAGCCTTGCTGTGCACCCACATATCTAGTTTGCACATCCATAGCTTATGCATATCAGGTGGGCAAATCGTTAGTTAAATGACTGTCTCTACCCAAGCAATTTTCAGAACCTATGCACGCACAATAACTAAACCAAGATCTCTCTACTGCTCTTACAAAGTACCAGGCAGAAGTGAAAAATGTGCAGCAGTGGAAGGGCCATGGGCTGCCAAACAGAAAACATCTTTACCTTTATTATTTCTTGTCAAAGCTCTAGCTTATCAATAAAATACAGAGAACAGCTTTCTCTGTGTCAATGGAAAGGAGCTAATAAACATTTGTTGCCTGCACAGTGGAAAAAAACTCCCATGATGCTAATTTTGGAAAACATCACCTGGTGGAAATACAGAAAGAAACAGGGGAAAAAATACAGGGGGAATACTGAGAATCCTAGTGGGACATTGTTACTGCAGTATAAAATATTGGAATAATTATAGGCCAAAACCATTGATCAAGACACGAATGAAACCAGGAGATAGCCATGGATGAGACTCTACCCAAAGACCTCAGGCTGCTGTCCGAAACCAGCCCCATGGTCAGCAGCGTCCGCAGCAGCTGATGGCTCCTGCAAAGGAAGGGGAGGAAGGAGCAGAGCGCTGTCGGGCTGCAGATGGACATCAGTGCTAAGCATTGTCCAGGCTGAAAGGCTCAGACCCGAAACAAGACCGGAGTGTCTTCATGAACTGAATCATCTGGGAGCCGCCTGACACAGAGCTGTGAGATAGGAGTGCGGGTGCCTCTGACGCCAGGTACCAAACAGCCATTGCAGTGAGCTGTCTGATCAGAGAGAAAAAGCAGCAAAAGTTAGCACAGCAGAAAGCAAACCCAGGTGCTTTTAAGAGGAATTATGCAAAAGTTGGCATGCTAAAAGCAGGAATACCTGCCTTATTTAAGACAGCCGGAAGCCCAGAGAGAGCACCTCTTCTACCCTCAGCCCCATAACTATGAGCAGTCACTGAAGAAATCCATATGATCAGTACCATGGCATTCCCAAAGGCCCCAGATGGAGGAAGAAAGTGCAACGATGACAGCATGCACTGACACCGCAGTACAAGAACGGGTGTCATGGGATGCTAACGTTACCATGGAAATGTCCTCATACCGCGTAACATTTTGACACTGTCTGTTTTCTGCGAAGCAGCAACGATGTGGCAGCCTGCAAAGCCTGCATGAAACGGCTGTTAGGGTTTCGCCACGGTTATTACTGCAGCCGGCAGCCAATTCAAACTGTCTGGGTATTGGATTTTGACCAATCTGGCAGCTCCGCTTTCGAAAGTGCACGAGGAAGCTTTTAACAGAAACAGTTCCATAAATCACCCTGATTTAATAAGCGCTGTCTGCCAGGCTGAGCACTGGCCTGCACGCCTGCTTTCGGCATTGCTTGCCCTGCTTTCCAGACCAGCATCTTCAATGTTCCTTCCGCAACTTATTTGAATTGCAGAATCCAAGGGAGAGTCTGCTCCTCTGCTCAAGCTGGCTTTGCACGATGAAAGCAGCAGTCTCAGCCCCACGCGTGCAGGGCTGCGGGGTGGTTATCTGAACTGGTGAAGGCAGGTACAGCCCCAAATCCCATTCACTTCCGACAAATACTAGAGACCTAAACTCCCAGGCATTTTTGAAAATGCCCAACTTTGCATATTTAATATTTAAAACAAGCACAGACTCTTGTCAAAACTATATTCATTGCAGAAAGCTTGTTTTTATCTCAAGGCACATCAAGAAGTACTCCCTAACCTTCTTCTGTCTGCTTACATTGAAACAAAAATCCCGAATCTGGAAGGGATGCAACTGTGGACTATCTGATTCACAAAGGCAGATGTACAGGGATCAACCCACATAAAAATGTGTGGGTTTTTGACAAACGCACCAAAATCACCATCGAAATGTAACACTGGATTGTGACAGAAATTCCCACAATTCCTTCTGGTTTTGGGGGAACTGAGGGGAAGCAGAATATTGTCAGGCCTCAAAAGTTAGTCTGGACTACTATCCACCTTTTATCATAAGTTTAATTAAAGTACCATAAAGGTGGAAGGGTTCTGCAGAACTGCTGCAGAGCAATTGCTCTAATCCCACAGGCCACCGGTGAGATTTCATGCCAGGCAGTAGGGCTTCAGCCAGAGGGACGGCAGCATGACCTGAACATAAGAGACAAAAAAAAGCTGTTGGGTCTGATTTGTCATGACAACGCCATCCAGAAATGAACCAACTCCAACAGCTGGAAGTCTAACAGGTGTCAGAAAGAGGGAAAGACTTCTCATTTATTTTCCTGACAATCTGATTAAAACCCAAATATGGATATAAAGCAGCGACCTTAAAATCTTGAATCAAATTTTCCTAACTTCTCACTAGTGCCGTGATGTCATGCATCAAATACAAAAAAGGAAAGGTAAATAGTAAAAATAAAAGAAAAAAATCACCCACCCACACAATCCTTCCAGGATGCTGAGAAGTGCTAAACAGGGAGCTGGATTTTCAACAACAACAAAAAAAAATCTTAATCTTCTTAGACATCTTGGCTGCAACACAGTTAACATGTTTTCCATCCACGTGGCAGGACACATTCCCTGCTAACTGTAAATACACATACTGCTGGTGGGCAGCTGGCGAACGTCCCACACCACTGGGAAGCTGTCACCACTGGGAAACCTCAGCCTCATCCATACTGCCCATGGAGCCGAGCCAAGGGGCAGGCTGTGCCCACTCGCTCCTGTCCACTGCTGACACTGCCGTTTCCTTGCCAAGGTGGGTCATTCTGCAGGTCTGACCCCACCAACAGCTGAGCTGTTGCACCTAGGAGGATGATCAGCTCCAGAGAGGGTCACAATCATGTGTGCCATGGGGAGGGAGACTATTAACCTCTTAAATCAGATCTGTCACCAATGTGAAGTACCATTAACCACAATTATCTTTATTCTAGCTACTAACTGCGAACGACCCTTCAAACAGTCCCTTGAACCGAGCATTGCAAAATGAGGCAATGAGAAGGTGCCTGAAAAACCAGGCCACTCCAGATGCACTGAAAGCAAAGGTTTCAAGGATGCTGCGCTCCACCTGTGGATCCTCAGTTACAGAGGATCTCCTCCAGCTGCCAAAATCATCCATAAAACGGTGCAGTATTCCTGGAGCCTGGTGGACAAAGCACCTTATCAACAGCCATTTACCCCACCTCCCAATCCCACAAACATCCCAGCAGCACGGGTTCTGCTAAACAATAGATACAGAATTCAGGGCAATACCGAGGGGGTAAAATAGCTCACCCTGCCAAATCAATACAAGGAAATTCAATAAAGGCACATGTAAAAAGTAGTAACTTCAGAATGCTGAAAAAAATTAAATGGACAAATGCCAGAAAGTGAATGAGTAGCCAGGCAGCAGTCCTGCAGAGAATGACCTGGAAAGTGGCACGGATCATACCCCAGAATGTTGAGTCAGGAGTGGGGACACTCCTGCAAAGCAGTATTTACAGGAATAGTGCACACAAAGTGTGGGAGACAGTTATTCCTCCCTGCTAGGAGCCAGAGCACTGTTCACTCCGCTCCTTCTGCAAGATCTCAAGTCCAGCAACAAGGTCAACACGATGCTTGGAAAACTGCTCTATGCAAAAAAAAAAATTTAATCGGGCTTCTTTGGTCCAAAAATCAAAAGGAGGGGGAGAGATGCCAGGCAGCGATGGTCCTGGTTATGGGCATTTCCTGGCTTGAGATTATTGGCACTGGGAAGAACAGTTCTGTGATGTTCTTCTGAGAGTTACTCTGAAGACAGCAGCGATCAATTGTTTCCTGTGCTGCTGGGAGCAAGACAATAGCAATCCACTTAATTTCCATGGAGATTTAAGGTAAATTTTAAGGTAAATTGTCTTTCTAATTAGGACTAGGTTAGTTACTTGGGGAGCAGACACAAGCGACTCCTCAGGACCCCTTCTACCTCCACATTTCTCACAATAAGGACATTCAGACATTAGCACGAGTTCCTCTTAGTCATAAAACAGTTTTGAGAAAAATGTGACATTTACCTCTGTACACACTGTACTCTCCAAATTGTTGACCACTCAAACATTTTAGACTGGTTTCTGCAAGGCTGTACAAGTTCTCTGTGTATTGGACAAAGGTGACATAAGACTCCGATGGCACGAAGCTGAAACATTATCTGCCACAGTGATTTAACTGTGGCTGGACTTGGTTAAAGGACAGGGCTGCTGAGCTTTGCTGTATTCCTATGCGGAGTTAGGCTGTAGCAGGGCTTCCCAGCCTTTACATGCATGCTGGTTTCCAAAAGCAAAGCCAAAGATATAACTTAAATGCAGATCCCAAGGCAAGCATAGTTTGACAGTGAAATCAGAGCGTGCCTAATTTGTGCATGTCATCGGCAGATGATTTAAGCAATGGCACATACTGAGGCATCATTTGTGTTGCAGGATCCCTGTCATGACACGTTCTCATACAGTATAGCATGGTTTTCACACCCTCTCCCAGAAAATAAAACCAAACCTCAAAGGAATATCATTTGGATAGATGGATATTTAAATTGCATTGAACAGTTCTGCAGAAGACCAGAAATCCTTATTTGAATATGCTAAGAGTGCTTCACGACAGATGTTGGTGGGGAAGAGAGGAGATGACGGCAGGGCTGAGAAGCCTGTGTGAGCCAGGTCTCACTGCCCCACTAAAACAAATCAGCAACTTGCAGACCGTTTCCTAAATTAAAATGTTCACATTTCTAATCTAACTGAAGTTACTCAAATACGAGCCGATAGTGCTTCAGATAATAATTGCACAGATAAATTATTCCTCAAAACAACTACTCCAATCAAACTTAATTCTTCCCTACACAAAGCAGATACATACATTCTGTCAAACAGAAATGTTGAAGCTAAGTAGTTACAGCATTTCACAACTTGTCCCGATGCGGGAATCTGACACAGTAAAGATAATTTTTTTAGCCTGGAGAACAGAGTGCTTTTGAATTAATAAATGTTGCATTAGAATTAACTTCACATGAAATAGAAGCAGTAAGGAAACAGTCTCTCCTAGATAGAAAGCTTTCCAGGGACAGACTCTTCTCTTTGGAAGTAAATTGACAGCAAAATAAGAGAAAGAGATATCCTTCCCCTGTGGCTGGCAGGGGTCACATAGAACCAGCCCCCTACAACTCCTGCACACATGGCTGGAACGTAACATCCTCCGAACACCTGTAACATATATCAGGCCAGATGCAGTCACCTTCGAGGGAAAGAGACAATATTGTGCTTTCCCATGACTGCAAGTGTGTGCTGCAATAAGCAGTGCTCAGGGGACAGCATCATGCCACCATCAGGAGGTCCCTGACCTGATCCATGTACCTTCTCCCCTGTAAATCCATACCCGGATGACCACCAAGGAAATATCTACACAGCCCACCATAGCACAGTGCTTGAGATCCCAAGGCTAGCCACTACCTCTCTTCCCCACCATCCTGCATCACTTAAAACAATTCCTCAGCCTACATCCAGCCCCAGCATAAGGCACAGGTGGATGCTCCAGGTTGGGCCGTGCTGGAGGACTCTGCCGGGGTGCCCAGGGGGAGACGGGACCGGACAGCAGCTGGTATCTCGGGAAGGCTGCCCACCACGCTGAGCGCTGACCGATACCACGTCATCCTTCCCCTGCGCTCTCCCATCTGTCTAACTGTACCCATCTGTTGGGTTTTGCCACAGACTGTAAGCTCTTTGGGACAGAGACTGCCACGTTGCTTTGTGTTTCTACCGGCACAGCATGAACTTGGCTGAGGACTACAGCTCTCGTGCTGCCGCAACACCAAGAGCAACACAAATGAGGACAAGGGTTCAAATCTCTTGTTCCTAGTGCTGACTCATTCACAGGGCTCCTGCTCTCACCTGGTCTCACACGGCCACAGGAGAAGACAAAAGCCATCCTCTGCAATTGGAGTCTACTGATCATGTATGCAGGCAACCGATCCAGAGAGCAGAAAGCTGCCTTTAGTGCACAGGGGATGCAAGGAACAGCACAGCTTGTTCAGCTCTGCACCAACTTGGCACGTGCGCTGTGGTAAGAGTCAGTTGTTGCATTTATGATCTGGATTAACTCATGACCGGGTGTGAGATCACCAACCTCTGCAGGTATTATCCGCAGCATCTTCTTCTAGGCTATTGGTCCATTTTGGACAACTTCCTCTGATGAAAGACTGATTTGACAGCAGCCCTCCTAAAATTGTTGTCAATTTTAATCCATTTATAAAACAAACATCTGCTTACCTAGAGCTAGACTGCCCAGCAGGGAGAGAGGCATTTCTTACAATCTCTAGGGTAACCTGTGGCCAAGGATACACCCCTGACTGTGCACGAAGAGGGAAAAGCCACGGCTTTTGCTGCCTCCTGCACCAGCCAAGAGAGCTGGCTAAGTGCACAGCAGGCATTAGGCTACAGGCAAACGCTCTACGTACTTTTGTATTCCAAGACTGATTCACATTTCTCCTGCAGCATCCCTGGGGTAATGCGGATGAGCCCTAGAGTTTGTGTCTTTGCAGGGTTACAGGGATGAACTATCATTTAATTTGTAAAAGATTAATAAGAAAAACAGTTAACATTCCAGCTGTGTGCATAATTTCCCTTGTCCCCTCTACGTTTGCCACGTGAACATGGTTATCTACGGACTAACAAAACTGGTTAGAGGCTTACAAAACTTCAAACCTAACTTTGGATGAAGCAAAACCGGACTAAACACCAAAAGGACTTAACATGTTTGATACATATACGTTTTAAAAATATACAAATCGACTAGTTAAAAAGACTTGAATCATCATTTTCTTTAAAAATTGTATGTACCCCAATCCAATACAGTGCTGCAATTGAGAAATATCCATGGCAACATGAAAACACACATAGGGGCTCTCTCTATTTAATAACTTTGTGACGCTTTAATGTTCAAAATTATAGAGAAGTTCAATGTTCAAAATTATAGAGAAGTTCAATGTTCAAAATTATAGAGAATTCCATAGATAAAACCCAGACAAAAGAGCATTCTAAACTAAACTACCCATTCAGAACACATTCTTCCATCCCAACATTTTAAATGTTTTTATCAATCCATTAAATTAATATTTCACATAGCTTCACTTCAAAGCAATTGATCGTAACACAGTGCATCTGCCAGTACTTGATAGCGTGTGAAAGCAGCAGCTTAGGCTGAATTTTATCTCTAACTCAACTCTTTTCTGAAAGAGCAGCTGACACAAGGAAGGCTTACCGTCAGTATCTAGGAGACATTTTGACTTTGGAAACCATTTTCTCTCTGCCAGACACTTGGTTCCAGGTGGCTGAGACACAATTTTATTCTGCCATCTCGCAGCCAGGGCAGAGGTCTGCCAAGCTGGACAGTCCCTGTGCTGGGGTCCTGACCCGCGGGACCCCTACATGTCCCTCACAGCTATTCTCTACTTTCCCCTGCTTACCGATCAAAGCCTCCCTGCTCTCCACACTTGCACGGGTACAAGATCCCTGTAAAGAACACACATTTCCCCTTGGGCAGATGCTGAAGTTGTATCTGGACTTCAGGGTAGCTGCATTTGCATTAAGACCCATGGCTACAGTCTCCCAAACACCCAAATCTGCATCCCTGTCAGGGCACACCTCAGGCGCCTTCTGCCAGCACAAGCAGGTGTCCTTCCCGAGGAAACCGGGACACAGGATGAAACGGAAAGGAGCTGGAGCATGCCTGCATCTCACCTACTTAAGCCACAGCACAGCTGGAGCACACACCCAGGTCTGACAAGTGCTCCCGGATCCTGCTGCCTAGGCATGGTGGCTTGAGGAAATCCCATCCTCTCCAGTGATTTTTGGTGTTTCCCTACCTATGTTTCTTTAGCTGTAGCCCTTGTCCTCTCTAGTACACAGGGTCCTCATCTGGAACCTCTCACCTCTTCAGAGCTGAGGACTGCTTCTGGCTGCCTGACTCCCCGCAGGTCCACCGTTACACTGACTGTCCCTGCTACTAAAACCATCCCCTCTCTTCTGCCCAAAGGTCGCTGGGTTTTGCACGAGCAGCGCCAAGTTGCTGTTGCTCTCTACCAAAGTTCTGCTTTTGCAAATTTTCAAAACTCCATGCATGGAGCAAGCTAGTTCTCGTCCATACCAGCAACACATCCCCATTAACCTTACGGACACCCTTCATCCGGGACTGGGCAAGGCTGTGCTAAGGCAGTCAGTCAAAGGTAGATTTCAGGTACCCCCATTCCACAATCCTGCAGTTTAATTGCGAACTGCACCCAGGACTCACAAGCTGCCTAAAAGCAGGTCCCCACAGACATCATGGATCCTCAACACCCTGTTATTAACCCACATGCACTTGCCACTTGGCAGTTCTGCCCCTTCCAACACGTCGCCACATGAATACTAGTATACCAAACGGCTGATTCCAGCCAAGACCAGCTATGGCAGATCCTCAGGACAGCTAAGTGTTCACACTGTCAGCAATAAGCACTGATTTAAGGCTCACATTTCTAGAAATGTGCCCAGAAACAGTTCATGATTGTCTTTTACCTCTTTTTAGTCTGCTATGCCATAACTGAAAAATTATCAGAGCTCAGGGCAGACATCTGCATAAGTTAAACCAACAATTATGATGATAATAACCACAGTTTCAAAATCCTTAACTTCACTGACATTGCTGAGGACCTCAATGGAGTGAAGATAGCAGCACTCAGCCAGCAGGAAGCACAGCAACATTACCATGCCAAGATCAAAAGAGTTATTAACCTGGAGTCCTTATGCTATTGAGCGCAGACGGTAATTTCTGTTATTTCAAAGCCCCACGGCAGCTTACTGGTGAACAGAGCTCAGTGTTTGCTCAGAGCATCCTCTTTGTATACGCTGCTGAGGCATGAAAAGGGTATTACAACATCGGGCTGCAAGTCCACATCCACCTCTTTGGAGAGATAGGCACGTGGCCATATTTGCCAGAGGACACACCTGAAACTCAACTACCCGCACTACGGGATGATTAGCTTTAGAAGCACCCAGATGAGATCCCGGTTCTTGCTCCAAGTCCTATCGCTATCCTGCCTACAGTGGCCTCCTGCTTCTGCACGCTAAGATGTAAGTGGGCACCGGCTGCATCCACTTCATTGCCAAGAACTCAATCCGGACATCCCTGGTGGCATGGAAGGCAGAAGGGTTGTGGAAGATGAGAAGAGTCTTCTCACCTAATGTCCAGAAGGTGGACAGTAAAGAAGAACATAAAGGCCAAGACAGAAAAGAAAAATATTCTGTAAGTAAGAAATAAGCCATTTTTCAAGACCTAAAGTGGGAAATACTGGAACCCGCAGGTATCATTAGCATTGGCCAAATGCGGCTGGCTATGTTTCGCCACAGCTCTCAGCGTAGGTACTCCTGCAAATTTCCTTTTAAACTCCTTTAATGTGGCCTACCTGTAGTAACTTAAATGAAACACCTCAACAATTTTTCTTGTTTGTAGATTTGAGCTTTCATTAGGCTGTTTTCCCTTTTCAGAGGAAAACGTCAAGTTTCCTTTAAGCTTGGCCATTTATCAGCTTCTCTCCTTTCTCCGTAGGATGACTATTCTCTTAAAGATGTGGTTCTCCGCTTCAGACAAAATGGATGATGTGTCCGTTTGAAATAAGATTGTTTACTTTGTCAATGCTCACGGGATCAATTTTTTTTTTCTGCCATCTCCTGCATCTTGCCCAGTGCAATATTCATCTCCCTGAATGAGCTATCAAGATCTATTTTTTTGACAGAAATCATGCTGCAACCAAAATTGGTCAGAATCTCTCTGAATTTCAGGAGCTTGCATGGGTATGAATAATACAGAATCTTGTCTGGCACAATTTCAGCATTTCTTTTATCATTTCTCTTTCATGACATTTATTTTCTTGAGAAAATTACATGCTTGTAGTTTTAACACAAAAAATACAAAGCGGCACACAGTCTTTCCTGCTGTTTGCTCAGACATGTCTGAACACACTCAGAGGCACAAAATACAGGAGCAATACTGCAATGTCCCCACTGTACTGAATCTTACCCCAAACAGCTTTACTAACGAGACTAACTCACGCAGGCGAGATCCACTAATAAGCTGTGGGAGAATGAGGTCTTAATTGTAGATTTATTTAATTCAGAGACAAGTACTTGTGTTGTATTAAGAGCAGCCTATTAACATTCATGCCTAAGCATTCAGTAAGTGTGAATAAATACAATTTAGTGCAAAACCATTTTTCTAAGCACTGGAAGAGGAAGCATTCGGTTAAACTGTCACTCTGCTCAGAGCAAGAGGGGTCGGACACTGGGGAATGAAACACTGTTCGAGGCATTGTGTCAGGTTCCCGTACTCGAGCATGTCTCGCTATCAATCATTTCTGAAGCAACAGCGCCGAGACTTCCCAAAGCTCCCGTTATTGTCTTCTACGCTCCCCAGCATTCGAACCAAATACGAACTGCAAATAAATCATCAGCAAAATTTTGAGAACAAAATTAAAAAAAAAAAATGCATCCATTGGAGGATACAATCTTCTGCCTGACACCCCTGCACGATGCTGATGACAATCCTAGGTTAATCACACAGATGATGAATTTATTCTTACGTCAATTCCTTTAAAAACAACAACGTTACAGGTGTAGCAGCTAGCAGGCTGATTTGCCCATGTATTCCAGCTGACATCCATGCATCTTGGGATGAGCTGCTAGACAAAGGAGCACGCCGGCATTTTGAGGGATGCAACCATGACAGTCAGTGTTAACATATGCCTTAGTTACCAACTTTCATCGTTTGCCGCTCAGAAGATTCACTTACAGGTTCAGTCTCCGGTACAGTGTGTACTGTGAAAACATCCCTCATTTATAGGTGAGCTGCCGGGAATGAACAAAGTGCTGATACACGGCTCTCCATCCACTCCCTCGAACGTCCTCCCTACCCACGCAGCCGCTGCGCTGCCCTCTCCTCCCAGCACCTTCTCCAGCACCCAGCATCCTTCCTTTCCCGTTCAACCCAAATTTTTTCCTACTTTTCCTTACCAGGGGCCCTCTTTTGGAAGCTTGGTCATATTTTATAAACACTGCCAACTCTCTGAGGCCAGAAAGGTCTTTATGAAGCAGGCAAAAATCACCACATCCGTTCTGAAAGGTTTTTGTGCGTGTTTTGAGATGTACTTTGCCTGCATTTAAACGGAATCTCTTTTATTCCCCTCTCCGAAAGCAGCATGGTGTGCTGCGCTAATGACCCCTCAGAACAATTAACATGGGAGTTTGGTGTGTAAACCAGCGGCGGGCTGGACGCCACGTCCAGCCGAATGGACGCCTTCTCCCCGAGCGCTGCCCTTCACCCCTTCGCACAGCTCGGCAAGAGGGGGGGACTGGCGCCTAAGCCGCTCCATTTGCAAAGACCCCGGCTTTGCTGTCAATCAGGAGAGGGACCCCATTTCATCGCCATGAATAAATTCTCCCTTTTAATCTCCGCAGGCACACGCTTCCCTGCACAAACCCTTCGCCACCCCGGCCACCCTGCCACACACAAACCCTGCTGGGCAGCAGAGGGGGACCCCCGACACCCCAAACCTGTGGCCAACACACCGCAAACCCACCCCCTCCTGCCCACACCGCCTCCCCCTCGCTCCCACGGCACCCGGGGGTGGACGCGGACACACATACACACACACTGGAAACCGGCCCCACCGACACCCCCGGGTCCCCCCCCTCCTTCTACACCCCTCCCGCCACGCAGCCCCAGCCCCACTCGCGACCCAGCCCCACCGGCCTGGCTGCAGCCCACCCCCCCCGTACCCGCGTCCTCCTCGTCGAAGCTGTTCATGCAGGGGAAGTAGATGGCCAGGGCCTCGAAGGAGGCGGAGAGGCTGAGGCGGCTTTGCGACCGCTCCATGAAGAGCCCGGCTCCGGGGGCGCCGCCGGGGGCCTCGCCCGCCGCCGCCGCCGCCGGCGGCTTGGCCAGCTTGGCCGCCCCATTCTTCACTCGGAGCACGGCCCGCGGCGTCTTGGCTGCGGCGGGGGCCGCGGTGAGGCGGCGGGGCGAAGGGAGGCGAGGCGGGAGCGCGGAGCCGAGCGGAGGCACCTGCTGCCGCCCGGCGCTCTGGGCGCCGCCCCGCCCCGCCGCCCCGCCTCACGCCCGCCAGCTCCGCCCGGAGGGGAGGGACGGGCCGCGGCGGGGCCCGGCGGCGGCGGGGTACGGAGGGGCGGCCGGGGGCTCCTCGCCCCCGCGGCCATCTTCGTGAGGGGAGCTGCCGGGGAAGCGGGACCAGCCTTCAACCCCGCACGGGGCCCGGCGGCTCCTCACGCACCCCCGGCCCTCTGTGTGTCCCCCCCAAAATAACCTTGAGACTTTCAGGAGGTTTCTTCCAAAAGCGTGGCGGGGAGGGGGGAGATAAACGACATTGGTGTAATTTCAGGAGCTGTCCGGCTCCCCAGCCCCACAAACAGCCATCTCGGGGGCAGCCGCTCCCCTGAGGCGGACGTGGGGCAAGGGGTGCCTCAGGCAGCCGTGGAGGCTGAAGGCCAAGAGCAACAGGGAGATCCATCCCTCCCGCTTCCAAAGGGATGTTGCCCATATCCGAAGGCTCTCTGTCTCCCTGGAGAAGGCTGCTCCCAACCAGGCCGCTGTAGCATTTAATTCCATGCATTAAACTTTCTCCCCTTTCCTCTGCCTTCATCCCAAGCGTTGTTGCCATCACTGCCCACCAGCAGAACAGTCTTCCCTCCCCAGGTACCCCTCTTCAGGCACCAAAAAAAAAACCCCAAACCGCCCACCCCAAAACCCAGAATCCACTGTTTGGAAGTATACAAGCTCCCAGGCAGAAAGCATATAAACCAAGAGGTTTTCCTCAGTGGTTGGTTGGAGGGTTAAATTAAATTGGAAGGCTGCTGCCTGTTCTGGCGCAGCATTTAAACCACTTCCGGAGCACACCGTTGCATAGGAGCTGATGGGAACTTGGGGTACTCCGTGAAGAGTGAATTTTAAGTCCTTCCCAAAGGCTAGCCTCTTGTATTTCTTTTCTGACAAGCCTTATGGAGAATTATGGGCTCAAAAGTATCAGCTGTCCTCAGGTGCTGTCTATGGCACAGACATCACAGTATCACCCATTCCTGCTTTGGGGAAGGAAACCCAGCATATCCTTGTTTATTCAGTGCAACAAAACCTGGGGTGGGTTGAGACAGAGCTTTCTGACAGCGACTTCGTCTCCCCAGCAAGGATGCTGTCCCCTCAGGGCACAAAGGAAGATGTTCCTTGTGGACTTGGTCTGTCCACCCATCATGGGAACCAAATTCCATCCCACTGAACACATGGAGTGACAGGCCTTTTTGTGCTATTCCAAAACCACAGATTAGAGCCCATCTCCATAAGGAAAAGCGTGGCTAAAACTACTATATTCTGAGTGCTGCAGAACGACAGCCTGAAGTGAAAAAGTGTTTTCCTCCTCCAGTGCTGGAGCCCAGCTGGAGACAACCAGAAGGAGCATCCTGGGGTCAGTCATTCCTGGCACTCAGTCAACCTCACTTGAGGTTCAAAGCTGTAATAGAGCTGGAGACCTTGTACATACAAACACTGCTTTTGTTTTTATTTCCATACACAGTAAGCAACATAAGAATTATAGCCTATAATATTACCTGTACTCTTCTCTCAAACAGTTAATAAATCAATCCATTAGTGCACTTCCAGCCCTGACATCCAGAGTCTTTATTACTGAATTGCTGAAGTCATTTGAGTATCAGATGGCAAGCTGAGTTTGAAGGGCTTCCCAATAGAAAATACAGGTTTTAATTCAAAAACTAATAAAAATTTGCTCTGGATTTAGTGAGTTACATGAGTTCCTTCATCAAAGCTTGGCTGGGCAAGCAGTAAAGCAGAAGAAACAGAACGAACTTATTACAGACAATGAGGACTCCAGGACTGAGTTTTGAAAGGCAGGGACATCACTGAGGAATGTATTACCATATATTTAAGAAGAGCTTTCAGTAGCACCAATCAAGGCATTAGCAGCAGCTATAGGGACAAATCCAAGCACATTAAAGCTGTCAAGACAGTTCCTGTCTACCCATCCTGGCAGCACGTTTGATCTGAGGAGCAAGAGGCATCTGTGAATCAAAATGTGCTTCCAGGTTCCCAGGTACAGGACCTACCTAAAAGTGCTGAGAGCTGCTTTCTATTCATTTAAAGTGTGCAAGGAAAAATTTAAATGGGGAATAGAAATCTAATCTCAACTTTATGCTGTGATCATCTAAATGTCTCTTGTTTCACTACATCTTGAAAGCATAGTCATGGCAGAGGTACCAGTGCCTAATGGACAACACAGGCCTGTGGTTTGATAGCTGATCTCTGTCTCCAACGTTCTTCTCTGTCCTTTGCTTTCTTCAGCAGTGCACTGGGACTGAAGACCCTTCTGCTTTGAGATCTACCTATGAGGGGCTGAGGAAGACCATCACCATCACCCACATCACCATTGTGCACCTTTCTCCACGCTCCATCCATCTGCCGGCTTCCTCTTCCTCTGCTGGTGCCATTCGAACCCCTTGCGCCTGCACAGCTTCTCAGCATCGCTTGGTCACATCTTCCCAATGCTCCTTTTGTGCATTTTTTTCCAAGCTGTCTCACACCTGCCTCTTTACCATACCCGTGGGACCAGCCATGCTTGAGTCCCTTCCTGCACCCTTCTGCTACAGAGGGGCTTGGTCTGAGTGCTCTCACCATCGTCCCTTAGCTTTGGTGTCATCTGCTTCTCATTTGCCTGCTACATTTTGGCCCTCAGGACAGGGACCTACCTAATTCACATACTGCAGGGATCTTTGATTACTGGTTGGGCCAAAACATCCTAAACCAAAACATCTGCCTTAAAGTGAGACAAAATGCATTGACAGCTGGAAATCAGATGGACAGTTAAAGGCATAGTGCCCTCCAGATGCCTGGAGGAAACTGTTTTGGCTGCCTGTTTAAGGGAAATAAGGATTTGCAGTGAAGCTGGAAACTGTTAGTCCATAAGCATTTTTCACTGATCATCATGGACAGAAAGATCGTTGGGAGAAACTTAGAGAAGTGAGGATAAGCAAGGAGGAAGATTCCTGTGATGTTGTAAATAAACTGAGAGAGCAACCGAGAACAAATAAACTCAAAGATTTACTACCTCCAGAATAGCACGTCCGTGGCTGCTCTGGTGGAAGTGGTTAATTGATTGTTTCCCCAGTGAAGCAGGCTCTGACTGATTGAACCATGGAAAGCTCTGATAGATTTTTCCTGCTGGCTCTTTCTCTTCCTACTAGTCACGTAGCTTATATTTTTGCCTTGAGTCTTAGGAAGTTAGTTCTTATATACTGGAGTGAGAGGATATGTTGCCCTCTCCCTCTTGTACTCCCCTATGGTTCTGTGTATGCCTGTTTGGAAATAAAAACAACTCCCTGGTTTGTGTATGTTGCTCTCTCTGCCCTGTCTGCCCACTGCTTTCTCAAAAAAGAGTCCACGTGTTGGGAGCTCAACGCAGCTGAGAAACAAACCCTGCTAGTGAGAACACATCGCGTGCATAAGTCTACTCAGAGTAAATACAGCATCCCTACGGGTAAGGAGAGTTGAGCTCCTCCCTGTCTCATACTACCCTTCCTTCCCCAGGGTGAAGCTGATGCTGGAGCCAGGCAAACGCAAACCTGATCATCCCTGCTCTCCAGGGCTCTAATTGATTCCCTTACCTGATTTGAGTTCCCCTTGGTCTTTCTGGGTAGGCTGGAGCGCGGGAGGTGAGATGTGCTGAGCACGGATACACATCACCAGTGAATAAACACCGCAGAATGGCCTGGCATTGCCACCTCCGGTCTTGTGGCATTGCATCAATATGGGATGACGCTGAAAGATACTGACTCACGTGCCCAGCTACACCAAGTACCCCAGGTTCACTGTGCTTGGTGGTTGTACACTTGTATAACAATACACATTTTAACATATATTATTTCTTGTTATTTGTATTGAGGGAATATCGCAGGCTGATGCCCTGAAGAACCAGGCACAGTATAAACACAGTGAAAGCCTTTCTCTTCTCCAAGTTCTCGCTCTCTAAGTAGTCAAGGCAAAGAACAGAAGGCAGTATAATTTTTCTTACAAGTTCAGGGTACGAAGCATGGGAGTTTTACTTGTCTTGCCCAGGACCACATAAGGAAAGTCGCTGTTGGAGCTAGGAATTGAATGCAGATTTCCTGCCCTAATCTCAAGACTACCTTCTGCTTTTCACTAATAGAAGCATTCATATATTCTAACCTTAGCAAAATTACGTTGTAAGCCAGACAGGCTTTTACAGCATCCTTTGCTGGTTGGGATCTGGGTAAGCCAGGAATGCTCTGGTTTGTTGATAGCCCAGCCACATACATGCCCTGCTGTGGCACAGCAAGTGCTGCCCTAAAGAGTTAGCCAGAAGACTACGCTGTGTGCACAGTGTAGTTCAAAATACACTGCACTTTAAACCCCAAACCCCATCTGGAAGCAGATTTGTTTTCAGTCTTGCTGTTCTTCCACCCTTCTCTGCTAATATCTTGTTGTCTGAGAGTCACATCTCTCTCTCCCTCTTTAGCTATCAAAAACAAGCCCACAAAGGTGCTAAACCACTAGTGAGGCAGAGCCGAGGGGATGAGTAATGAGTTGCTGAGCCGTCAGCCTTGGGTCCCTTGCTAGCCCTGCTTCTTCTCACATTTGTCTAGCCAGCATTTTCCCGAGGGTTAAGAGAACTCGAGGCTTCAGAGCACATGCTGCACTCTGTTTTTACTGTTGACATCTACTAAATCTGGACAGGTTTAGCCCATTCACTGGCTTCCAGCCTCTGGGAGCAGGAGTGTGGGAACGGGTTGGGCACTGCCATGGGGCAGACCATCTTCTGCTTCACTGTGCCTTCCCAAGGGCTGGGGTTTTGGTTGGGGTTTTTCAGTTCAGACAGCCAGGATGGGTAAATGGGTGTTAAATCAGGCTGATTCTTTTCTGGTGACTAAAATAGGGACCCAGACTGATGCGGTAATTTGCAGACGCATGTTGTCTGTTGCAATATTCAGCCACGAGCAAAAGGGAAGAGGAAACACCTGCATGTAGAAAATGCTGTTAAGAGCAGGTATTTGCTTATCCACTTCCCTGATTTATCATGAACACACCACCTCCCCAGCAGCTCTGCTATTCCCCAGCTCTCCAGGCTGGGAAATGCTAGGCACAGTGAGGAAAAGCTTGAGAGACCTGGGAAAGAGAGGATGGAAGAGCAAAAGCAAAAATGCTGAACTGGAGGAGGCACGAGAGGAGAAGGAAAGAACCGGGGAGTTTAACCAGTCAAAAGAAGTTCTGCAGGCACAGGCAAATTCAGAAGAGTTGGAGAAATGGATTTGGGACGCATCCTATGTCCAGGAGCAAAAATGAGACACTAAGTAGGAGCACACGTACATGAACAGCTCGCCTAGCTCCTCTAAAAAGCTTCATAACAGAAAAGCCCACCTGGAAACTCGGTCAATAGTCATAAGCATCTCTGTGTTAAAGCAGCAGGTTGACTGGCCACAAATGATAGAGGGCTGCAGCTCAGGCCGGTGGGTGTCTGTCCCGCATGGGTGTGAAAACCAAGAGGCTGCTTTTGAAAACCTGAACCACAGGGTCTTCATTCTACAAAGCATCCTGTAGAGGAGACATTTTGCAGAGATATCCTGAGGGTTTGGGAGAGGGGAGTTAGCAGATAGTGGCTGAATGAAAGCATGGAATCGTGCAGACAAACCGCTTCCTTCAGTCCTTTCATTCATACCCGCTCATGGCATTGGCATTGTCACAAGCGGAGGCGATGCTGAGAATGACAGGTGGAATTTAGTGCATTTGAATTTTAATCAGCAATTATTGTAAAACACAATGCTTCAACTGGTGGGTAATTTAGCTCCAATTCCAAAAATATAGACTCATCCACTCTAGCTGTAAATTTCCAACCTCCTTCCTCCAGGCAAACTAGCATATATGAATGATACACAATATATGAATGATATACCATATATGTATGAATGATAACCAAGCAAAGTAATGACAGCTGGACAATTAAGATGGTTCAGAACTATCCAGCCAAATTACACAGCAATATTATGGCACCCATCCCAGGTCATGGTCAGAAAGATTCAGGCTTACTTCTCTCCCTGACATTAAAAGGACTGTCACTCCACCTGGTTCCCCTGTGCACACACTCGAGCTTATGTTTGTGTGTGTGAAGGGAAAGTAAATGTTTAAATACTGTCGTAACGTCAATATTCAGTGCCAAGACTGGGAAGTTCTGCTACCTGTGCAACTAGACCATTTCCTGGAAGGAATACAGAAAACAGACATCTCAGCTTTCCGAAATTAGCTTCTGAGTTTAAAAATGTGAATCTAGCTTTTTAGCTAAGGATGGATTTGTGAGCTGCCCCCATGTGCTGGAGTTTGGCAGCCCTCAGTGCAGGACACCCCCCAGCCACCCCTGGGAAGCATCCCGCAGCCAGCGGGGACCATCCCACGCCCTGGGCAGCCCCAAGGCACCAAGCCAGCTTTACGGGGCTTGGGTAGCTCAGCCCTGAGTCAGGAGGCCAAGAAGCCCAGCAGATAAGGGTGTGAGAGCTCTGTGCTGCAGCAACTGGCGTGCTGCCGGTGCTCGAGCTAACGGGGAGCTGGGTTTGTTTGGGTTTTGCTGCAGTCTGTAGCATAAACCCTCCCTGAGAGCAGATACCTCTCAGCAGCTCAGTGAATGGGAATTTCATTTAGATTTAATGTTAGGATTTGGGTCCTTTAGTTGCCGGAACATATAATCATGTGGATGAAATGTTCCCCGCTGCAGCGTGCCTCACCTCGGCATTTCTGCTCCCTGCGCAGGAGTGGCACATTGGGGTCAACGATGCTGCTGAAGTCATAGAATCATCGAATCATTTAGGTTGGAAAGGACCGTTAAGTCCAACTGTAAACTTGGCACTGCCAAGTCCACCACTAAACCATATCCCAAAGTGCCACATCTACACGTCTTTTAAATACCTCCAGGGACGGGGACTGAACCGTTTCCTGGGGCAGCCTGTTCACTTTTGGACTACCATCCGCTTGTGCTCTCACCACTAAACCATATCCCAAAGTGCCACATCTACACGTCTTTTAAATACCTCCAGGGACGGGGACTGAACCGTTTCCTGGGGCAGCCTGTTCACTTTTGGACTACCATCCGCTTGTGCTCTCAGCCTGGGAGGCAACAGGTTTGTGAAATATCTTTTTTAAATGAGTCTGCTGAGTCTGTAATAAGAAGAGGACAGAAATAATCCCGCGCGTGGCTTCCTACAGATGGGCTTTAGTACTTGTAAAAGTTGTAGCAAATGGATTTGCTCCAGGCTTGGATAGACATTGACAGATTTATAGAATGAGAGGTGATGCAACATAGCGGCTGCAGCAAAACTGCATCTTGGAGGGAGAAGTCACTGCAAGCACTTGAGGATACTTCAGATGCGTTGCCATCTTGCGCCTGCGCCTGTGCTGAGGCTGGTCTCAGCCAAAAAAGGGCTTTTGTGTCCTGCAGTGTGGGGCAAGACCCTAGAAGCCAATGGGGAAAGGGAAAAATGCTTTTTCTTCACCTCAGATGCCAGCAACAGTTTGGTAAAATGCATTTCCGTTTTTACAGTACTGCCACAAAGGCTGATTTTACCCTTTTTCTTGTTTTGCTTTGCATTTTCCCTCCCTCCTTCCTCTGGACTGCGATAACCATGTTCCAAAATGAAAAGAAGATTCACTTGTCTGCGGTACCAAAGGGGCTAAATTTGTTGTACATTATGCACATTTTTCACGATGCAACATTTTTTGCTGAACTTGAGAGGAATCATGTTACATAAGGAGCCCCGAACAGATTGTTTATAGAAGACTATACAAGACAAATAATTTGAAGGTGTGACTCAGACTGTGTAACTACAAGCTGAAGGCAAGACTAGTTATGATCAACCAAGTGATAACACAAGTTTTATCATAATACCCTAAAACATTGCATCAACTTGAAAATAAACAAGAGATCTCATAACCTGCTGGAGTCTTCACCAGCGATCTCACGTTTAGCTTCACGACTCTCTTCTGTCTTCTGACATAACCCATCCTAAAACCAAAAATAGTGTGCTCTACCTTTCAAGATGCCTTATCTGTATATGCCATCAACAGACTGCTCTTTCAAGTGTTGTAACTCCTCTTAATTCTCTAAGTACAGAAAACTATAGGAGGAAATGTGAGGGATGCTGTACTGGGAAGAATGTATATCTTCTGAGAGTTTCAAATTAAAACAGCATATGATAAAATTCACTACAAGCGTATCTTTTACATTGATTGCTTTAGTAGTTTCAGAGCTATTATATTTCTTATCGTCTGTCTATAAAGATACATTGGTTCTGGTAGTACCAGTAAAACCCCAGATAATGTTTTCATGTTTTTACTGAGACTATATTTCACACCAAGTACTTGAATATTTCACTCCATTTCTTATCTTACCAGTCTTATTTTATTCCCCTCTTCACATTTAATTTCAACTTTTTTGTAACATTTGCGAATTCATCAAACTGTTCACCTTTGTCAATCTTTTTGAGGGCATCGTTGTCAACATCACCAATGCAATTCACACTTTTTGCCAAGGAGAATTCTTCAAGTTCATCCAAATTGCTTCCAGTCTTCAAAACATTAGGCCCACTCATTCAAATACTCAGTGAAAATACTGTAAAATTTTACCATATTTTTTTACTTTGCTGCTAAAAAGACTCCCTCACTTTCAAGCTCAACTATTAAAGCGTTAATCTTTATTGCCTGAAAACCTGCCCTTTTTTACTTCACTTCTTACCATTTAAAGGCTTGATATTCCCCATTTCACAAAGGTACTGCATTCCCTTTCCTTGACCGTAGTGGAAAACATCTTTAGTTTGCTTTTGACGAAATGGAGTTGCAGCAGTGATTCAGGACTGCTGAAAAACTGCTTCAATAAAATAGGACGCTTGTCACATGAAAGAAAATATGGTTTGAATGCATCTTACAGGTCAGTAAATCTGCTGCTGCCTGGCTCTAGAGATAACTACCTTGTCTTACAAGGTCCAAGAATTGCTTTTAGTTTATTGCAATAAAATTGGGGGGGAGGTGGAAATATGGGAAGGAGGTATTCACCACTGATTATGCACCAGCACGTATTGTACCAGCTCTTCTTTGGATCCTGTGTGGACTGGGTCCCCATCCTGGAGGCTGAGGTTTAGGGGATTTTTATTTTTGTAAACACCATGTTTGTTTCTCTCCCTCCTGCTTGTCTAGAATTCACATCACTAAAGGAGGCGGGAATTTTGTTTATCCAGCAGCGTCTGCCCAAGGTCTTCAGTGTACCGGTGACGTGTTCCTCGGCATTTGTACCAGTGCACTGTGGGGATCCAGTGGCTCAAATCCACGTTCGTTTCTTTCATGAACAAATTGCCTAAACAAACTTGTATGTGTCATGATCTCATGCGTCAGCTCTGGCAGAGATGCACCGCGTGCCGCGGAACCCTAGGAAATCTCATGTTTCCCAGGGCTGGTGCCCTGACTGCGCCCTGGCTCCCATGCAGCACCCCTGCGCCACTGACTGCCCCGCTTTTACCTTGAGCACAGAAGGGCTCTTCCTCCAGCAGATGCATTGCTGCCCCGGCGCAGATCACTTACTGGAGCAGTTGCTTATTTTTGCTTTTCAAGGCAAAATATACTCGATGCTGGAGCCCTGGATGGATTCTGGAGGAGGTGCTCCCCCCATACGCACTTCCCTCAGTCCCCAGCTGATGGCTCTGCAGGCATCTGCCCAGCTTCCCTCTGCCAGGGGCTCTACTCCCTAATAAGGCCACTTTCCATAATGCCAGCGAGAGTTAGAGTGGCCTTATACATCCAAGCTTTTGAAGGAAATGTGGAATACTGACATAGGAAGAGATGAGATGTTTGGGTAACTGAAGACCAGGCTTAAGCACAGAGCCCTGAATTCCTGGAAAACTCTCCTATAATGAATTTTGCAGCAGAAACCTGTGCACCCTGTGAGCTGTACCCCTGCCCTGTGGGGTTTGCTCCCATCGCCGGGGTGCTGGGGGAGCCGCAGGGTGCTGCAGCTCATCCCTGTTTTCTCCACCTTGCTGGAATGGGGCCCTGGCACAGGCAGTGTGGGAGCACTCCTGTCCCCGCATACATGTCCTGGGTGTTGTGGGCGTTGATGCAATGGAAGAACCTGCCTGGTTCTTCCTCATGCAGGAGGACAGAGGCAGGGGTTGTCTGAGCACCTCTAAGACATCTGCTCTGGTCGCATCCCAGGTCCTCTTTGTCCCCCTTCAGTGCCCAGCTTTATTCTGGAGGTCAGTCCTTGATGACAGGAGAAGCATTTCCTCATGGATAGCAGGGTTTCCCTGATTTTGCCTGGTTTTCCTAGCTTTTAGCTAGCCCTGGTCAGCTCCCCACTCTTCTGCTGTCCCCCTGGTGCAGACACAGGGAGCCAGAGGCGAGCACGGCTGTGCCAGGGCTGTACTGGGTGGGATGCCTGGAGTAGCACTGCCCCCCTTGGCTGCCAGTCAGAGCAAAATCTGGAAACTGGATCCATCTCCAAAAGACTGTGATTTTTTAATTTGCTTTCTGCTTGATTTAGCTATTTTCTGAAACAATCTCAACAGTGAAAAGCCCTTTCAGAATAGAACAGGAAGGTTTTCTTTCTCCTGAAAAGGCTGAAACAAGATGTTTTGATGCTGCCAGATCTTTTTGTTTGTTTGTTTCATTTCAAAACAAAATTCCAGTGAAATGCAGTCAATTTTGTGAAGTACTTTGATTTTGATGGGTCCATGTATGCTGGCTTAAATATTTTTCTGGCTATCTCCATTTGGGAGAAGCAGGGGGAAGGCAGACCAGATGTCACACAGTGTGTTGCAGAACTGGAGATCTGGCACCCATCTGACAAACAGCCTTAGGAAGTGTGGGAACATGGTGTGGGTGCATCCGGGGCTCAGGAAGGGACATGCTAAGGAAGAGGGAGAGTCAGGGAAACCTCTCTGATGATTCTGCCCCTCTACTCCGCTCTCGTGAGACCCCACCTGGAATACTGTGTCCAGCTCTGGAGCCCCCAACATAAGAAGGACATGGACCTGTTGGAGCAGGTCCAGAGGAGGGCCAGGAAGATGATCAGAGGGTTAGAGCAGCTTTGCTCTGAGGAGAGGCTGAGAGAGTTGGGGTTGTTCAGCTTGGAGAAGAGATGGCTCCAGGGACACCTTATAGCAGCCTTGCAGTACTTAAAGGGGGCCTCCAAGAAAGCTGGAGAGGGACTTTTTACAAGGGCGTGTAGTGATAGGACAAGGGGTAATGGCTTCAAACTGGAAGAGGGTCGATTTAGAATAGATATTGGGAAGAAATGTTTCACTCTGAGGGTGGTGAGGCACTGGAAGAGGTTGCCCAGGGAAGTTGTGGAGGCCCCATCCCTGGAAGCATTCAAGGCCAGGTTGGGCGAGGCTTTGAGTAACCAGGTCTAGCGGGAGGTATCCTTGCCCATGGCAGGGGGGTGGAACTAGGTGATCTTTAAGGTCCCTTCCAACCTAAACCATTCAATGATTCTATGACAGGTCCATGGAAACCACTGATGGCCTGGCTCTGGTACCAGCCTCTGCTACTGACTTTCCAAGTGACCTCGAGCAAATCTCTGTGGCCCAGTTACCTGTAAGAAAGGGAATAGCAGGTTGACCCCTCAGACCGCCATGTCTGCTGAGAATTTAGGCTTTTTAGGGCTGTGACACCCTTTTGCATTGTTATTTTGAACAGCAGCTTGAACAACGCAGCCCTCATCTAGGTTGCGGACTCTTTGCTCTGTGCAAAGCAAGCAAGAACAGTAATTGCCTGGACCTGTGAGTTTTTGTTAAGACAGGCAGTGGCAGAAGAATCTAAATGCAGATCCCAGCATCCTGCAGACACAAAAAGAAATCCAGGCTTTGCAAAGTCAAAGTGAAGCGGTTTTGTCCTCCTGGGAGCTACAAAATAGGTTGGGATGCCAAAAATAACCTGCTACTAGTTATAGATGCTCCGGCTCTTTTACCGAGACATGAAAACTTGAGCTGGGTTTAATACAAGACACTTGTTTAGTGTCACTGTAACCTTCTGCAGATTTCCCACCCCAGCTCTAACCGAATTACAGATGAATCCATCCTGTCACTTCATTGCTTTATTCTGGCTCTTGCGCTGAGCTGGGCACATGCTGCAAAGCTTCCTTAGCAAGATTCAACTCATTTTTGTAATGGCTCCATTTCCTCCATGAATTCACTTGCATGAAAACCTGGTTCCCAAGCAGTGGGTCCATGTCATCACGGAACAGGGAGGAATTCGGGCTCCAGTTCTCAGAAACACCCAAATGAAATGGGAACTTCTCACAGGTGGTTTTGGGGCTTGGGGTCGCTGCTCCTATTGATTTAGGGTAGGGGACCCAGCTGGCTTAGGACATTTAACAGCTTCACGCACTCCATCGACAGCGCAGCAAGCCACGCCAAATTCCAGAGAGAAAATATTTGGCCCTCTTAAGAGAGTTATGGCTCAAGGATTTTTTTCTAAAGGAAATTATCTAAACCGCAAATCAAGCTGGGAAATTCCTCCTGTAGAGACCATTCTGTTGGACACAGGGAAAACAGAGGAAATCATCTGAGCAGAGCCACAGAGGTGGCCTCACCCTGGGGGCATTTGGGTGCCCGTGGTGGTGGGGCTCGGGCTGCTGGAGTGAAGCGGGGAGCACCCACGCAGGATCTCGCAGCCAGTTCCAAGCCCAGCTCTTCTCACCCGGCACCCAGCCCTGCCAGCAGCAGCCAAGCGTGCCAAAAGCCTGTCTCCATCCCACCGGAGTTTGCCCGAGCCAAGCCAGGGTGGAGCATCCGTGTGTCCCTCCATCCCAGGACGTCCCTCTGGCCCTCAACAGGAGGGTGATGCCCCCACAGCCCCATCTCCCAGCACGCACAGACCTTCCTGTGCAAGCACGGAGAGCAGCCCCAAGCCCTCTCCATGGAAGTGGAGGAGATTAGAGGCAGGGGGAGAGATGTGGAGGTTGGACCTTCTCCTCCCCACCTTTCTCATTCCAGCTAGTACATGCTCCTTTCTAGTCCCAGGAGTGCCAGGCCCTGCTCTGTGATTTGGAGAAGCCGTGAGCTGGATGGAGGCAGGGTTTCAGCTGGGGATGGGATGGCTTGGAGGAAAGGTGAACAGTCTGATATTTGGGACTGGGAAAGATCACGTCTCCTGCTCCCTCTGCCCTTGCTCCTGCAGCACCCGAGCGGAGGTGAGAGGAGAGGCAGCAAAGGGGGTCACTGGAACAAAGAGATAAACAAAGGATAATCTTTCAGGCAACAATTCATCATTTAAAGCCAAAGGAGAGAAACAATTTCCCAGCTAGCACAGCATTAAACAGATGGACTAAACCAATTCAGTGGCAAGCAGGTCTCTCAGGGCTCAGAAAACCCGTTGGTCCATGGCCACGGGGCGATTATCCCAGATGGCTCAGGTGTTTCCAAGCCCGCACGGCCAAATCCTTCATTGGAGCCACTGCATTTATTGATTTATTTATTTGCACAAAGGGCCAGCGATGCCTCTGGAGGATGCCTGCAGTGGTACAGCCCCTGCCTGAGGAACAGATGCTCTCCTGGCGAATCATTTCCATTTGCAAGATCTCACATCAAGACAGCAAACATGAGCCATTCGTGCTGCCTTCGCCCCAGCCGCCTCCTCCGTCCTCAGCCCTGCCCTGACCTTGCCCTGCCACTGCCAGAGCTACTGTTTCAGTGTCGAAGCCTGCAATAACTGGTTTAGTTTCCTGCTGATTTGCCTGGTTTGCTTCGGGCAGAGCCCTTGCTTCATCCAGGTCGTGTCCGGAGGTGGCACAAAAGCCGGCGAGGAGAGGGGGAAGGCGCAGGAGGTGGTTAATGTTGCGGTCTGGCACGTAGCACATTCATGAATTTTCAGGAAGAAGCCAGAGAAGGGGCCGTGGAGCACTTTGTTAGGAAAAATCCCCGGGGGAGGTTTGGAGGGGTTTGCACTGTGCCTGGGAATTGCCGGGCTGGAGTCTGCTCTGCTGCACGGCTCCTGTGAGCAGCCCAGCTCCCGGCCGTGGCTCCCCTGCCCTCCCGCAGACCCAGCCGAGCTGCTGGCGAGGCCCAGCGGGAGGTCAGGGCTGCAGGAGACGGAGGTGGCTCTGGGCACCTTGCCCTCTCTGTGCCAGGATGTCTCCATCACCGAGGTACAACAGCTCCGTAGCCATGTGGCATCCAGCAAGCATGAAAGCATCTTTCCTTTCCTCCTCCACCCCAGTTTCATGGGCAGGTCGGTGCAGGGGCAGCCTGCTCGTCTGCTCTGAAACCCCGGCGACGAAGAGGAGGAGGAGAGCTCGGAGCTACCCAGAGGCGGCTGATGCTGCTGTTGCCGTTGGCAAGCTGTCACTCCGACACCTCGCTGCGCAGAGCTCTGACGTCAGATGCCTCTGACAAACTTTGCTGTCAGTCAAAAGCCTTTTCACAAACAGAGACAGTGACAGTTCGCAATGCAAACACCAGTCCTCCCCCCGGCTTCTTTCCCTTCTTTTCTTTTTTAAGCACACAGATTTAGATTTTAAATTGCTGGTCCATTAATGGCCTCCTGAGTGAATGAACCTTCCCATGGTCCCTAGTGTTGCATCCTCTCCTCTGCCTGCCCCCTGCCCTCTGCCACAGCCCTCGGGACTAGCCGTGGCCCCAAGGACCCTCCCTGCAGCAAGCCAGAGCCCGAAGCCTTGGCTCCACCAACACCGCAAAGCTCTCCAGAGCCAGGAGTGGGGGAGATGGTGACCAGAACAAAACCCTCCATCTCCTGGGGCTGGTCAGGCTTGGCAGGTGGCGGAGATCCTGCAAATGCTCATTGCCCCCTTCCCCTCCTATTCATCTTTCTTTCCTTTCCTTTTCCCTCTTTCCGCCTTGCTGGAGGAAGCAAGGCTGGCCCCTGCTTCGGAGATCCTGCATCCTCTGGTGAGGCTCTGGGGGAAGACAGAGATCACCAGGGTTTAGGCACCTGCGCAGGGAGGCAGGGCAGCCGGGCTCGTACCCTTTTCTCCTCTATCCTGAGCTGTGCTGGATCCCAGGAAGTGTAATATTTGCTCGAACATGTCAGTAAATCCCCCTTGTGCTACAGGAGGTCACCTTCCCTAATCTACGATGTCCAATTGCGTAACTGAGATACTGAACAAATAGCTTAAATTTAATCTTTGTTTTCTTCCATCTCAAGCGTGGCAAATCAATTCCTGGGCAAGCACAGCTTCAGCGCAGGGCTGAGAACACACACTGGTCACGCTAACCTCCAAAAGAGCAGAAAAAATGAGAGAAATAAACCAAGTGAGGTTTTACTGCCTGTTGCAGCACCTCTCCCTGTCAAACATCCCTCCAGGGCTGGGGTTTTGATGCCGTCGGCAGGGCATTTGCTCAACATGGCACTGCAGGTGCAAGGCTGTGTCCAGGTGAGGTCCTGGGGCAAAGGCAGGAGATGTTCTGGATGTCAGCAGATGAGAGCAGTTTTGAGCAGCCTCAAGTCAGTGAGGCACCAGCTCTCATCTTCCCTGAAACCCTCCCACCCCATCCAGCACCGATGGGAGCCCGGCTCCCCCTCCGGCAGCTTAAAGACCGCAGAGAAAGGCACGGGACAAGGGGCAGCAGGACTTCAGCAGAGCTTCAGCAGTGCTTGGAAGATGTCCTGGTAGCAACGCGGATGGCAGGAGGCAGACAGAGGGATTTGGTTCTCCTGTTTCCCTCCCCGCTCATTTTTCTTTGGTTCATTAATGACTTTTCATATGACAGCGGGGATATTAATAGAATGCTTCAATTCCAAATGTCCCTATCTCCCCTCCCTGCTCCCCCTCTCTTGCCACTTTCTGGCACTCTGACAGCTTCCGTCGCATTAATTAAAACAAATAACAAGCTTATACATCTCATCAGGGTAATTAAAAAACTAAACACACCAGCCATCTATCACCCCAGTCACTACGGACAGAGCAAAACCAGCTCTTTTCTCCCTTCCGTAGTTTCTCCCTTTCCCTGTTGGAATAAGGATGTGCTTTAAATGTCCATCCTCAGCCGAACACCACAGTGGGAAGGAAATTCCATGCATCTAAACACCCGCTGGGTTCTGCCTGCTCTGCTTCCCTGCCCTGAGCTGCTCTGGCAGATGTCAAGCCCATGTCACGAGCTGTCACCCTCCTCTGCATGGCACGGATGTACCAGGTGCTGTGGACCCCAGTTAGCACTGCCACGCTCCCTCCAGCTCGGCTCAGCTCAGGGCTGCCTCTACCCCTGCTCTGCACCAATATCTCACTTACTGCCTCTGGCATCCATTGCCCAGGGCGACAAAGGGATAAATAGTACCCGGCACGCTGCCGCAGCCTCCCGCTGAGCCCCTCTGCATCTGGGGCTGCAGCTCAGTCCTTCTCAAGGCAAGCACAGCGCCGGTCTCGTTGCTGCTTACGGCTTATTTCAAGCACCAAAACTCAGGAGCAAACTCATGTTGCCTTCTCCCTTAGTCTTCGAGTGGGCTCCCATCAGACAGTGGGAGGGGGCCAGCATGGAGGTGTCTGGGGGCTCAGACCACTCTCGTGGATGGGAAATAATTCTGCAAACGGATGCCAAGCAGCTGGAGTTTGTGTGGGTACATGCATGGCGGGAAAATACCTCCATGGCTCCAAGCCTGGTGGTGCCAGTGGACAACAAGAGTGGCCAGCATGGGTTTCCAAGGGAAAGAGCAGAAATTGGGTGAGAAGGAGCACGTACTCATGTCTCCAGGGCTGCAAGGAAGCACCAAATCTCTGCCCTTGGAGACAGCCAGGGAGCAGGGGGCTGCTCCCCACCCCACAGAGCATCTTCTGCACATGAATTAAAAGCCTTAGCCTCAAATCTCCTAATTTACCCTTAGTTTTTCTCTTTAATAGTATTCATGGTGGGAGCCATCTGGACCAGGTACTTTATTAGCTTAGAATAATTCAGCTGCTTTGCTAATCTCATCTCATTTCAAAGGGTTCACTCCAGTTTCCTCGCGGTGCAGCCTGGGACAGGGCAGTGCTGCTGCCCTCGCTCTCCTGGCTCATAGCTGTCCCATCACCCAGGGAACCCATGACAGGGTGGCCACCTCCATGCAGGTCCCATGCCTCCAAACACAGGCCCACAGATTTCTTTAATGTCTCCGATTGTCTTAGCAGGCAGTCGGAAGGTGCTAATCCACTGGGGTTTCCCACTGGCAAGGTTGGGGGGGACCACAGTGAGTCCCTGCAACCCCTCACAAAGCCTCCTTGTCCCCTGGCAGGGGCAGAGCTTGGCAATCCCCAACGGCTCGGCCATCCAGTGCCACATCCCATGTCGGGGACCTTCCCCAGCCCCGCAGGAACTCAGAAAGCCAGAGTGCTCCTCAGCCATGGCAGCCGCTTGCTGCCCCAAACACTGGCCTTGTTGCAAAGCCATAATTGAGCCCTTATCAGCCTAAATGATTAAATTGCTCTCTATTGAGAGAAACCAATTCACCAGCAAATTCCCTTATGCTCTGCCTGTAGCACTAAGTGGTCTGCAGGCTGGTGCTGGGGGTCCTGAGCATGCATGGAGAGATGGCTCTCATGGACATCATGTTCTCCTCCTCTCCTCTCCTCTCCTCTCCTCTCCTCTCCTCTCCTCTCCTCTCCTCTCCTCTCC